>CM053404.1:88026344-88059998 GCA_028644305.1 Xerus rutilus
AAAATTCAAAAGCCCTCTGTCCCATTTCCTTTTGCTTGCTGTTTCCAAAGTCACATCATTGTACAGAGCAATGAAATAGAGAGTAAAGGATGAATTTTTATCTGTTTACCTTTCTGCACTCATAATTATCTTTTATTTGAGGGAGATATTTCTTGTCACTAGATGCCATAAATAGGCCTTCAATAGCAAAGATTTTTTTTTTGTTTATGAATTATATTTTTCCATTATTCCCAAAATTTTTATAACAATAATACTCTTTTGGCAATCACATTGCATTTTTTTTTCCAGGCAGAGTATTTTAATCAGCTTTCCAGGTGATTATGGCCATTATTCAAGACTACACTAAAACCTTAAATATTTTAGTTTCTTAAAGGACAGTTACAATGTAGAATCTAAACTTTTTGTGCTATATTAACATTAAAATCTACTAAACACATCTTTTTAATGCCTTTTTTTTTTAGTTGTTGATGGATCTTTATTTTATTCATTTATTATTTATATATGGTGCTGAGGATCGAACCCAGTGCCTTATGCATGCTAGGCAAGTGCTCTACCACAGAGCTATAGCCCCAGCTGTATATTCTTTTTTTTTTTTGATATTGCATGCTCATTTTTATTGCAACACAATTCAGAGTAACCAAGATATGAAATCATCCTAGGTACCTAAGAATTTTTTTTTACAATGTGGCATATCTACACAATAGAATATTATTCAACTATAAAGAATGAAATCATATCATTTGCAGGAAAATGGATGGAACTGCAGATCACATGTTAAGCAATATAAAACAGACTCAGACAAGTATCACATATTTTCCCTCATTTGTGAAATCTAGGGGAGAAAAACAATGAAAACATGACATGTAAGAGAAAGAATACTATTAAAGAGGAAAAGAATAGGGGAACAGGAGGGTAGATACCATTAAAGCATGTTATTTGCCTGTACAGATATACCACAGTGAAATTTATTATTCTTTATAATATGCACTAATAAAAATAGAAAACAAAGAACCAAATGTATTTACATTTAATGCATTCTTATACATGTATTCATGTATGTGTGCATATTCTAATAAAATTGTTCTTATGTGTGCTCTTTACATGGCAGTGAAGAGAACAGGGAAAAGGTAATACCTTTATCTGTGAAGAAAGATGTGTATGGTGTTAAAACAACATTTATCATTTAGAATGATACAGGGAAGAAATTCAGATAAAAAGAAAAAATGCAAGGAATAAAAGTCACCTGAGAAGAACTGCTACCTAAAATGGTATCCACCTAAATGCTGTAATAAATCTGTCATGAAGAAAAGCAGAATATTAGAAGATAAAGATTAATGATGAAACACTAAAGGGTTCAAAGCAAGTTTTGAAATCAAGTGCAGCTTGATTTTAACTCTTGCTTTTTCCTTTAGTAGCTATGAGTCCTTTGACAATTTGCTTAGTCTGTGCAAAGCTGTGTCTACTTATGTGCAATGATATTGCAACAATCATACTTCACAGAGATGCAGAGAGAATAATGAACATTAGCAAAGTGCTGGTTCATCTCCTAATAACCCTAAAGTAACTTTTCCCTTTTCATAGAAATGGATAGCCTTAGAAAAATAAAGATAGTGACCACATGTACACAAAAGCACCATTGGAGAGCTTTGAGACCCTCTCAATCCGGAGATAAGAATCATGCTTCTGGTTACGTTGTCTCATGGAAACTCGTGCAAATTATTTTAAACAAAGTACTTGCCAAGAGTGATCATGTGTTTCTTCACTGAAGATATTCTTGACACCAATGATTAAGAAAATTTGGGCATCCTGGAAAGAGACTAAAGATGCAATGACTAGGGAGAAAATTTGATTTGTCAGTCAAAACAGGTGGATGATTGGCAAAAGATGAATTTCACAACTGTTAGAGATTTTCAAAGTTTAAAAAGGAGAAAAAAATATATTTCCAATATATGCATCATTTGACATCAAAATAAAATAAATGAACCAACCCTCAAAGTAATTTAAAAAGTAGTAGTATTTTCTAAGTGACTCTTGAATTGTTCCTTTCAAATTGAATATTTGGTTTATTTTTAGTATTCATTATTTTTTAACCCTATGTATATCATTTTTTTCAATAAATTTGAGTTTTTAAATATGGCGGACCTTTTCTGTATTTAGAAGCAAAAACTTGTATGTAGTCAAATGTCCAAGTTACTATGTTTAGGCTAAAATTCATGCATTTTCTCCCTTCCCCTTGAAAAATTGTATTTATTTTACTTTTACTCATTTTTCCTATTGGCAAATTGTCCAAAATCAGCAACACATATCCATATACAAATTGTGTTAAGTTGTTTTTGGTCTTTATCATACTTCTTCACTCTTGCACAACTGAAGGATATGTTGACTTCTAAATGAGACTCCTGACACTTGCAGGTTTGTACTGAACAGGTCCTTTCCCTCTACACATCCTATTCCGTCAGACTATAATTAAGCAATTAGACATGACAGTATGTATTATAATGTAAGAATAACACAGATTCTCAGATGTGTTATGTAGTACAAGAGTGAATTCCATCAGGAATCCCCCCAAAACAATTCATTTAAAAGAATAAAATATATTATCACAACTGAAAATGGAAACAAGAAATCTGTTGCAGGACATTTTTGGCAGATGATGGTGATGTTATAGAAAAGCAAAGGGTACATATTGTCTGTGTTGATTTTTCTTTTTTTTAAACAATGTGGGTTTTTTTTATCTCCAGCTATTATGAAAACCAGTTGGCATACAAGACATGCTATTTATTTCATTCTGCATTAAAGTACAATTTTTTTTATAATTTCACAGAAGTCCAAGTGTAACATTTAGGTACAATACAATAAGTTGCAGTTGTTAAATCTAAATCATCAGATCTTTTTGTTTGAAGGCTAGATTCTTATCCTAGTGTAAAACTATTAAAATATTACATTTAATTTATATTTTTGAAATATGAATTATAACTAGAAAGTTATTTGATCTCTTACTGTACAGAAATGTTGAGAATTTAAATTTATTACTTTAATATACACATTCTATAACTTTGTTAAGATTAGATATGATATCACAATGTGTGCATGTCCAAATTTTATGAGACCTGAAATACATAATGTGAAGGCGGTGGAATATTTAGTCATTAGGGAGAAAGTTAAACAAGTTTAAATTTTAAAATAGTTAAAACTTTAAATTTAATCATTATATTATTTAGCTGCAAAGAAAAAGTATTGATAAAACATAAAAATAAAATGGCTTCTTTGAAAGCAAATATATTCTTTTCAAGCTTTTATCTTTCCATTTATCCATAAAAATAAAATGTACAATGGGACGGAGGATGTATCTCAGTGAAAGAACACTTGCCCAGCATGTGTAAGGCCTCGAGTTCAATCCTTAGTACTGCAAAAAAGAGTAAAATATACAAGAAAAACATTTATGATTGACTTTCAAACTAACCAGTAGATTCAATTTCCTGTGTGATGTGTGCATGTTCGTGTGTGTGCAAACACCTGTACGTATAAATACATGTACACATATTTGTGCATTCATAGATGATACCTATCCAGATTTAAATGTTTATTTATGCTCAAAGAGAAAACAATGCACATTCATGTCCACATAAGTATATGTGCATTGTCTCATATATTAGTACAGATTGAAACATTATTTAAATGTGCTTAAGATAACTGTAGAGTAATTTAAGCAGATAATTAGTATTTGTACTTGAGAAGAAAATAATCTTCTGAGAACAGTGGCTGCTAGTTGTAAGACCTTGGGCCAACTAGTAAAGTCTCTGCTGTCTTTCGTTTGGTTCTATAAGGATAATAGTATCTTTCTACCTAGAGTAACGGCTGCACACATCAAGAAACAAGGCTATTTTCGGGACTTGTAATCAGGATAGTGCCTCAAAAGGGCTCTGTACTTGGGGTTTTGTGCTCCCTAGTCAGTCGTTGAAATGCATAGTTTTATTTTTGAATTTGTGCTTTCCCAATGATTCAGGATAATGGAGAAAGGTGGAGGAAGGTGAAGCCGGGGCTCATGTGAAGGCCACCTCTTTCCACTTCACTGTGATGGGACAGCCTTTGGTCTCTGGTTTCCCTACTACCTGAAATCTTGGACCTTACTGCCTCTACCCTCTCCTTGCCCCATCCTGTAACTACTACTACCATTTGTTCCCCTTCTTTTTCACAGAATCTGGGTATGGGTCTGGTGAGTGTCCAGATCAGGGATGTAAGCCCTGCTGTGTTTTGAACTGTATTATGAGTGTGTCCATCCCTCCCAGGTCAGCAGCACAAAGCTGAATCTTGTGGTCTGCCTGGAGTCCATGTTTTGGCAGGGTCAGACCTCTTGCCCACACCAGACCAATTTAATTGAGTCTTTCCATGCAAAAAATTTGAAAGATTCTTGGATGTTGCCTATCTGTCCTTGGTTAGGGCAGCCTGGTGAGAGGGGAACCAGGCAACCATTAGAACTCAGCAATCATAAGAATCAGGTGCTACGTAGAAGGGGTCCCACAGCCAGCTTGTGGTGATCTAGAACTACCCAGAGAATGTACTCATGCTAGGTTGTTTATCTGGGAAGTACTTCTTCTTTTTTTTTTTTTTCTTTCCAGCCTTTCTAAATCTGGCTTATTTTGTCTCTTTTGTGCAGCTGGAGACACCTTGTGCTAATGAACCAAGAAATATGAATTTGATCATTCTGGCAATTCAACATGGAAGTTAAATAATCTTATTTTCATTTAAAATTGTCCTCAAACAATATAAAGATGAAAGGTTAAATCTATGTGAGTAATTTAGATTTTTTAACTATTTTTTCTTAGAAAAATATTAAATAGCAAATAAAAGAAACAAAATGATAAATGTAGAAATGGATGAAAGAAGAGAATAAGGGGATTCCAGAGAAGAAAGGGAACATGTTTTTCAACTTCATTGGTACTTTTCTCTTGTGTGTTTGAATTAGGAGTCAGACATATATACTTTGCATAGGGCCCTCAATTTATGTCCTGGCATAAGAAACCATAGATTCTAGCTCTTACTTATAAAACTTCTCCTTAGTTAAAGTATGTTATGTGGTAAAATAGTAAAATTATTATGTATTAAAGTAAAAACAAATACAACATTTTTCCCAATTTGATTATTATTTAAAAATTAAGCAAGTTTCTTATTTTATGCCTGATTGTGTGTGAATTAATAAAGGCATTATTACATATACAAATGTATGGTTGAAGTAACATGATTTACATTTACATCTCTAGTGAACACTGAAAGTTGGTGATGGGAAAATAGAAGATAAATATGGAATAAAGCCATAAGTATGCTATGCAAATTATGAATAGTAAATTGGACACATTGATTAGATTCTTAGAAGGTGTAATAGATTGAAAAAAGAAGTCTGTCAACTAAGTTTTTGACAGGTGTCAAGTACACAGAACTATTTTTTAAAATGAGATTAAGTAATTGGCAGAGTATGCTATGTGCACTTTTTATATTAAGCATAATACAGTTTACTTTTATTGATATGAAGACTACTTCAGCAAAAGATAGTTTTTGAAAAAAAAAAGATAGTTTTTGACCTTAAGATTTCATTTATCTGGTTGTGGTTCAAATGTAGTCTTATATTCCAAGTTTATTACAATGTAACCTACATTTTGTAAGAACATAATAGCATTATATTATTTTATATTATGGGGCTCACTCAGTCCTTGATTGCTGAGCATGTAATAACATGATTCTCCTGTATCATATGGTAGGCATTTAAAAAAACCAACAGTTTTGCATTTATATCTTAAATGTTAATATGAAAGAAAGATTGCTATGTACAGTCTCAGAAGAGTCGTGAATTCAAGTCATCACCCACAATATTACTATTTTGGTGACTTCAGGGAAGAAATTAGAATCTCTTAACCTCAGGTTTTTGATCTGTAAATGGGGATAATAATACTTATTGTGTCATATATAGATGGTAGCCAACTGTATACAGATAGTAAATATGAAACCATTATGTGTACATTAATGGCTCAATCAAATGAGTTTCATTTAAATTAATGAAAAGGCTTCCACTTTGGGACCAATTTGTACATACTCATAAAATAACATTAATAACTCGCTGTATTTCTTTGGCAATTTCTTATATACATATCATTTGATATTAAATAGATTTTCTTTTTGCAAATGACATATGAGTTACAGAATGGTTACGTATATCAGGTCTTTGAGTAAACTCAGACACAGGGAGTAAAAGCAATCACCCAATATCATAGAAACATGGAGCTTTGAAACTGAAAAAAATAGTAGTATTTATTTTCTCATTTTGCATATAAAAAAACAAACCCAGAGAAAATTAGTGAGTGCTCCAAGGCATATTAGAAAAGCATATATTACCACATATTTTCACCTTATAGTTTCTTTTCTTTCTTATTCATCTAGTCCTCATAGTGACAATAATTTGATTTCCTTTCAGTTAAAACATGTTATCAATAACAATAAATAAAGTTAGGATATATTTTGGTAAAGTACAATGTTAACATTCATAATTGTATTGCCCTTATGCATTCATTCATTGGCAAAAATGTAAATAAATAAATTAGTTATTATTTGTGTAAATCAGCTTTTTATCACTATACTCAAAATGCCTGACAAGAACAACTTAGAGGAAGAAATGTTTATGTTGGCTCTTGTTTCAGAGGTTTAGTCCACAATGGACTGACTCCATTGCTCAAGGCCCAAGGTGACACAGAACATCATGGAGAAGTACATAGTGAAGGAGTGTTGCTCTATTCATGGCAGTCTGGATGCAAAGGAGGAGGAAGGGCTTCAGGTAAGATTCACCCTTCTAGGTCACAACCCACCTGCCTATAGTCACCACTCAGTTAATCTATTTACAGTAGAAAGGACGAATTAGATTGCAACTTTCATAATCTAATCTATTCACCTCTATATATTTCTGAAGGGGCTCTGGGTGTGGTCACTTCATTATCCAAACCATAACATTACTTATAAGAAATACCACAAAGAAAATTAGACACTTGTTGAGATATATAATAGAGATAAGTGAATATAACTAATAACTTAAAATGATTGGTTAAAGAACATTGCTTTGATGAGAAAGCATTTTAATTGAGCTCTTTTGGTTGAAAATATTAACTATAGAAATTGATTTAAGACAGAAAGCAACTGCAAAGATAAGAAGCTTTAATTATATTTAAAATGCAGTGGAAGTCTATTAGAGGGTTTTAAATAGGAAAATATCATGTTGTATGTTATAAATCTTTGAAGGATTATTTTGGCAACAGTGTGGGCAATGATTGGAGGAGGTAAGAATGGAAACAGATGAAACAGTAAGGTATTAGAGTTGTCCAGATGAAAGTTGATGGTGACTTGGATGCAGGACTGCTGAGTATGGTAGTTGAAACAGTTGGTGTATGAAACACTTGTAGGTGGGGTCTTTTTCAGGGACTGCAAAGTAAACCCTTCCCTTTAGAATTGTACATTGAAAAACTATGCAACTCTACACAATGATTCTGCTTAGAATGGGGGTTATGGTAGATGACCAAAATTGGCAGAATCAATGTAGAATTTAGAGTGGAATAAATTGTGCTTTATAATTGTATGGACACAGAGGGAGACAAACTGGAGAATTAATTTTTTTCCTGGTATTTGGTAGATATTGATGTTGATGCTTCATTCTTGAAGGCTTCTATAATTTTCTTTTTATATTCTTTATTATCAAAAATCATTGAATAAATTTTTAAATTCATTTGTTAAATTAATTTTTAAAAATTTTGGAAGGCATGGACTAATTTTTGCCATGTGAATACGATGTGAGTTTGATTTGTCAACATGAAAAAAATCTATAAAAGATTAGCTTAACAAATTGGAAACAATATGATCTTTCAAAAACTCAAGCTATACACAGTAAGTGGTCAATAGCAATTTATTGATGGTGATGATGTTGTCTGCCCTTTGAGGAGCTGTTAATAATACAATGCAAACCATGTGTTGTTAATATCACTTGAATGGGTTATTTAATAATATGATTAGACTAATTTACTGCAAGATTGAAATTCATATCTGGTATTAATGTGGACACTAGAGTAGGCTTTGAGTCACAATTATGCACAGAGCCTTTGCCAGAAGATATGCTTCTGTATATTCATACTAGTTGGCATTGAAATATTGGTTCAACCTGCTATTAAATTCAGAATGTCAAGATTTCAGGCCTTTGCTACAATGAACTTTTACTTTTCCTTCTTCCCCACACAATACAACATTTTAATTTTTATAAGATTTTACATATTAACTAGGTCTTAATAGGTTGATACCAAGAAAGAAAAGAAAAGAAGAAAGAAAGAAAGAAAAAAAGAAAGAAAGAAAGACAATTTTATTATAAGAAGGAGACCTTTAAAGGATCTCCTTGAGAGGATTGGCAATTCATTCAACGTTTCAATGCTGTCACTTTGTAATCTGTTGATTGGTGTTCATAATTCTTCACAGAGATATTGTAAAGATTAATGAAATAGAGTTTGTAAAGTATTCTATCTCTGCAAATGCAAGTTCTGTGAGCTGAACGTTTAGAAGGCTCATTATACACAGATGATACTGTGCCAGAACTCTTAAACTGTTAGTAAAATCTCTTAAGTGTTGTACTTTATCATTGCTGTCTTGATAATGGAGGGCTATGCCTATCATATCTGTTTCTGTCTCTTTAGGACTGTTTAAGCATAGTACTATTGATACTTGACATCTATCAGAGTTACAGTGATTCTTTTACATGTGGAGTGTATGGGACTTGTACTAGATCTATCTTACAATGTTATCTAATAATGTCAAGCTTTATATACAGACAATCCAGAGTTTCGCGAAGAGCAGAGTTCTTCAAAGCATAGCCTACATGTAAGGCTTATATTATGATATAGTGCATATCACTTCTCTTCCATAAGAACAACAAAGTACAAGAAACTCTTCTAAAATATCTAAAAGGTTGTAACTCATATCAATGCAATTTTCTACATTTCACCATGAAATAACATTAATTCCAGAGTGTAACTTTTAGAAAAGTCTTTAATTTTCAGAAGAAAGCAAATTGGACTTCCTTTTGAATTTGATGTCACCTCATTCAACCTTGGGTGAAAACAGAAGTGAGAAGCATTAGAGAGGTAAGGGAATTCTTGAGTAACAAAACATCATTATCATGATTGGTAAGGGTTGGATCCTTACCCACAAATATTCATAGGTTTCTTGGGACCATTATGCTCAGGAAGGGAGTACCACTGAGAAGATATCAAAACACAAAACAGTGACTGGTCATTTATATGTCTACGTTGCTTTTGAGGGGAAAACTTAAGGTAATCTGGTAAACCTGATTTTGTTGTAATTTTTTTCCTGCTATAATTGGAGAAACAGCATTATACTGTATGTTCTGAGGAAAAATAATTTAGATTTTTGTATAAAATTCATATAAATATTTATTTGGCTTAATAAAGAAAGGTCAGATGGTTTATAATAAAGGATCTATGTTGCATAATTTTGTGACTGGTTATACACTGGTTATTTTGTAACGTGAGGAATTCTGATTTAAATATAGCAAAACAAGTACATTGAACTAAAGAAGAAAAGATAGTGAAGACAAACATGGGAAATAAGATCAGGGACACGGAAAAATATGAATAAAATATGTGAATAACCTTGGCATCACATAATTTTATTATATGCTAAAATATTTAATGCTCTTATTTTACTGTAGTGTTTATTTTTAAATGCAATATTTAAAAAATAAGCATTGTCATTTTAATCAGAAAGTGATCATATTGCTCATAGATATTGTAAGCCACTTGTTAACTTGGTGATAATCATCTAAGTAATGAATAAATAGAGACTGTCTTTATAATATATTAACTAAATATTAGAAGCATGTTAATATGTGTTAGTCCATGGCTATAATCCTTCCTGAAGGCTAAACATTATACAGACATGTATTTTTAGTGTAAATGTAGAGAAATGCATTCTGAAGAAAATATTTTTATAAATACTTCCATATTTAAAATTACAAAAACTATCAACTACCATTAACAAAAAACTTTAGATAACCTGCAATCCTTAGATTGTTTAAATTGAAATAACTCAGTATAAATAAATCGAATACATCCTCATACAAGCAATTTGGATGTAATGCTATTTAAAGTGTCTCTTTTGCAAAAATTTTCCACTGGAATGTACTGTTTTTACTACATATTTCAAATGTGGCTTATTATAAGTGCATGGTTCATAATTGACAAATTTCCTATAAATCATAAAGTGCATTTATCATGATAATGATTTTTGACGACATCCTTTATATTCCATACTCCTTAATGGTACTTTCCAGAAATTTTCTACTTGGGCAAGTGGAGAATGATCCAAAGATTAAAGATTTTTCCTGTTTATCCAGGAAAAATTACTGAGAGCTTTTTTTAAAGTATGATAATTCATACCAAAAATTTTATGATAAATCAAGAGGTCATTTAAAGAAGTAAAAAATAATGTGAAAACTTATAGCCTTGCAAAAATGAAAATAAATTTAAAATGAGTTTAAATATTTGGCACTTTATAAGTAATGTTGAAAATTCACAACATTTAGCGTTTGACTCTACTAGGATTCTGCAGTGAAGATAGAAAATGATTGTTTTGAAGACTGTCAGAAAGGGGAAAAGCGCCACCTATTGATCATAATATGCAAATTATGTGTTGGTCTGAACTTTTAGCAATGTAAACTGTTTTAGAGTAAAAGAATTTTCTAGGTTGAAGATTTTACCTACTCAGTATAAAATTCTTTCAGTCATGTTCATTCTTAAGAATATGATCTTTTTATTTAAGGATCAATTCAACATATCTTGAAATATAATATTACCTGCCATTTTCACCATGAGCAGCAAATCACAGCCCTCTTAACAGTACGTTTGATGGATTGTCTACTGAAATAAAGGAACATAAACAAATTGTTTTTGAATAAAAAAGGATAACTTCATATGTGGAATAAAATGACTTTTTCTAATCCTGGGAAATTAGACAGTCAGATATGGTCAAATATGAGTTGTTTGACATGGCATCACACATTTAGCTTAATAAAAGTGCTCAATACATTTAATTATAGATATTGGTTGCATATTTCACTTTAAAACTCTTAGAGCCTATAATGAATAGTTAATTCATTGAGTGGCATTTCAACAAATTGTGTTGAAATTCATGAACCATGTAGGCTGAATGAAAAGAAACTGTATTATTTTAAAATAAGATTTTATGTCTTTGTAGAATTGAGAAAGATTGACCTTCACATATCTCCATTCTTCTATTACATCTTGATATCAATAAAAAACTGCTTTTAATCTACACTAGAGTGTCTTTTATCTTTGCAATGCATGGAAGATTATCAGGCTTACATTCTAAACATATCTACAGGCAGAAACTACCCACAGTCTCTGAAGTTATAGGGAAGCAATTTTGAGTAACATTTTGAAGTAGTTCTTGCTCAGCAAAACGTTAACAGTGTAAAATCACTTAGCCTTCAAAAAAGGAACTATTGTTGCATAGTCAAAGGAATTATATAACTGTAAATACTGTTAATTAAATTAAAATATGCTAAAATTTCCCTTAAACATGATTTCGGATATATAGTGCAAACTTAGAAAGAAGAAATCCACTCTTCAAATTTCCTTATTTTCTAAAGATGATGTTTAAAGATTACAATTTGTCTGTTTTACTAAAGTGTAGTTGTAATGCCTCCATTTTACTAGCTTTGCTGTGAAACTTTACAGGTTATCTTTGTTCTTTTCCAGATCAATAAGGTAATAGTAGATAACTATTAATATATTTCTTTGCATCTGCACAGTGAAAACTTTAAATATTAAAACGAAATATTGCAGCCCATATATCATCTCCTCTTACAAGACAGGAATGACAGTATTAAGATGCACATTCAGGATAGCACTCTTTCTACTTTGAACGCTGTCAAGAACAAAGTGCTTTACAGACTTAAAATAAATCTAGGTACTAATCCATTGAATTTCTGACAACAGGAGCCCAAGGTTTCCATGCACTTAGCTGAGTACTGCATAAGAGCTTGTGCATTATTTATGTCCACTAATGGTGTTGCAATGCGCTTTGTGTGAAGCAGTGACAGTGCAATCTGCTAAGATAGCTGCTGCTGTGGACAAAGCCATACATTTTCTTGAGCTTGAATTTTTGACAGAATACTCTATTAATGCCAATTCTGCTTAAGTAAATGCTGAACAGGGGTCAGTTGTTCCTTTTTTCCCCCTTCTCTTATTATTTAAGAAAACAGCGCCATAAAATTGAAAATGATGTTCTGAGGTTTGCTGAATTTTTCAGTACAATAGTAGCCGATAAAGGTCACTCTACTTTTTTGTCTACTTTTATGATTTCGTGTGATGGTCCACAGACTCAATAGGAAAGCTCTTAGCACTGGCAAAGGGAGGTGCTATTAATTCCAGTTTCAGTGCCATTATACTCTTCAGTGGATCAATAGAATTAAATGAGCTGAGATATTAGGAAAATATTGAAAAAAAGCAGGAGGGTTGTATTGTTTGACCAAGGTTGGGATGAGTTGAAAATAAAGAACCATCCATAGCAGCTGTCAATAAATCATGAAAACTATACTCTGAAACAAATGGAATATAGCATGAAGCCTCAAGCTTTAAATGCCCATACTATCTGTTGTGGTTTTCTTTAATTAAACATTTTATTTGAAATATCCTTTGCAGTTATCTTTTATCAATCACATTTTTTTAAAAAAATGTTTACCCACAGATGGAATATTCTTGAAATAATATGTAATTGAGGCTACTTCTACTCATCAAATTAAAAACATGTTATGTATGAAATTCATCAAAAAGAAGTGGGAATATATTTTGCTATTAAAAATGAAGTTCAAATTTTGTTCATTTTTGAGCATCTCTGGATGTGCAATTTGGGGGATGATAATACATGCTTGATTTTTCTCTTTATTGTGGTAATATTTTGCAATTTGATTAAACTGTAAGAATTCAATGTTCTAGTCTTCTTAATAGCAAAGATAACTTAAAAGTGTTTTTTTAATCTCAGTCAATATAGATATGCATATTGATACTAGTGATTTTTTTATTTAACAAATAAAAGTAGAAAAGACTCATCTATCCTTAAAAGAGTGACACTGAAAACACTTAGAAAGCAGTCACAAACATGTTTAATTCTTTGCTATTAAGTCTTAACCAAATATTGCCTTTACAGACTTAAAATAAACCTAAGTACTAATTTTAAAATAACTTTGCAGTGAATAAGTTTAGGTTATTACCATATTCTTATTTTTATAGCTAATGTCTAAAAATGTTTACTTGAGAAAAATACTTTGTGTGGTTAATGTGAAAGACATTGCAAACTGCTCCATTAAAGATATGTTTTCTTGATCTCGCTAGGACACATGTCCCTTTGCCCATGCGTACATGGTTGGTCTATATCGACATAAAGGAAAGCGTGAGTAAGTGGGTGTGCCATTTCTAAGTCAAGGCGTTTACGAATGGGCTGTGCCACATGCATATCTTCTTTCTCTCTTTCTGAATTCCAGCAGAAAAGAGAAATAATAGAGCTACCAGAATGAAAGAACAGGGGCTCTGCAAGAGATCACTAACAACTGGTGGTAGTACACATGCCTGTACTACAGAAGCAAACGTGATCATCAGTTGTGTATGAGTCAATATACAGGTTGCATCCATTTGTTACCACTGCTTAAGTTTTTCCAAATAATAGAAACAACATTAAGTAATGGACCCATAAATTTTGACACATAATGACTGCGAAAGATAAACATGTTTTTAGTTCTCTTTCAATTTTTTGGATTGATATGTGTAACAGCCTATTCTATGGTCTGTTTTTCCTTTCATGAACCTAGAAGATGACATCTCACAAAATGATAAATTATATTTAAGATAACTCCTCATATGAATATAATAACCTTATTCACGTCATTAATATTGATTGCTAGTAGGATACAACATCATTGGACTATCTTGCAAAAATATATTCTCTTTTTGTTCAACATTTTACTGAAACAAATTATGGTTCTGACCTGTAAAGAGAAAAGAGAAGATTTTTCTGAGAACAATCATTGCACATTGATACAAGATGGCAAATTTAAAAGATCAAATAAAGATTTTCAACTTTTGTTTGATCTGTCTGACTTAATTCAGATGAATTCTAATCTCTAGTGATTTTTGATAAGAATTCTTAAAGTTCACAAAAGAAAAATTGGTTGATGTAAATGATCTTGGAGCTTGACAATAACTTTCACAGATCTATCTTAAATTGCATGCAAAGTTTTAAAGAAACAAATAGAAACATTAAGAGAACAATCAATTAGGAAGTCTGGAATCCTGGTAATCCTTGTTTAAAGTAAGTTTTTTTTTTCCTTTTTAATTTTAAAAAATGAAAAAAAGCCTTGAAAAAAACCCCCATAAATCCCTTTCTTCTTTCAAACCCTGGGCTTTAAACTTCATAGTAACTTTATTTTCTATTTACTTCCATGATATCAGTCTATATAAAATTATATTTAAAAGACTGAAGTAATTCTTACAGGATAATTACATAATTTATCCAACATCATAGATTTATGATCTTCTAAATTTCTTATAATAGGTATTTGATACAAATTTGGAAGATAAATGAATGAATGTGTTAAATAATATTCATGTTAACAGATATTCATGGGTACAAGAAGATTTTGTTTCCCTGTACACTACAATCATGCACTACAATCATGTAGTGATATTTAGGTCAAAGGTGGACCACAGATATGATAGTGATTTTACAATATTATCATGGAACGGAAAAATCCCCTGAACTAATGACATCATAACTGCCATACATTGTAGTGCAGTGCATCACTCATGTGTTGACGATGCTGGTATGAACAAACCATATAAAAATATACTAATAAAACTGTACACTATATAATTCTTGATAATGATAATAAACAATTATGTCACGGTGTATATATATTTACCATACTATAATTGCTCTTTTAGGATATGCTCTACTTATTCAAAAAGGTATGCTATGAAGCAGTATGCTGTGTTATATCAGCCATAGCCTCGTATGAGGCTACTGTGTTTACCTGTCTCAATTGCATCATTTTCCCTGTGCTTGATTTAATCTCATATTATTTTGCTCATCATGACCATACCATGTTCAAAATTTACTGCTCATGTGGCCAGAAAGAGGTCACATTGCATGATTTACCTGAAAACAATATTGAAAGTGATTAAGGATTCTGAAAGTAGAACATCAATGATGGTTATTTCTCTCTAATCTTGTCCTATTCCACCAGAGCTGCAGTCTTGAAGAACAAGAGTGAAGTGATAGAAGACACAGAAGGATTTGCTTATCTGCTCTACTGACAACAAGACAAACAAAAATTTGAGAAGGACATATATCAGATATGGAGAAACTTCTAATGACCTGGATTGAAGACCAGATACTGAAGCATATTCCTCTCAGGGTTATGATGATCATAATCAAAGCTTACAGTGTTGAAAGAAAAGACTGGATCTGATTATAACGGTTACAATGAATTTATTGTTACCTTTAAGTGATTTACATGATTCAAGAATCATTATTCACTACATCGTATGAAAACCAAGGGTAAGTTACAATGCTGATGTGAAGGCAGCTGGTGAACTTTTGGAAACTCTAGATAAGCTGATTGTAGACAATAATTACTTGCCAGAGCAAATCTTAAGTCCAAAAATAGGTGATAACACATGCTTAAAAGGCCAGTTCAATGCCAGGTTTCAATGCCATTAAAGACAGTATTGAAATGTATTGTAACTGGTCAGTATTGGGTCACTATTGCTTCGATACTAAAGGCTATAAAGTGAAACCAAGGCCTTTATGTATATCAATACATACCTACTCTTCCAAGATGCCTTCCTTAATTTATAAGCCAGTGAAATTGGAGAAGTAATGTTTAGAGAATAATATGCCTTTCATGATTTTGATAATTTTTGGTAATGTTCCTACACATCCTCCTTTGGTTGGTGAGGTTCATCCCAATTTCAGAGTGGTGTTTCTCTCTCTAAATACAGGTTCTTTGAACCAGCCAATGGATCAAAGTAGTGTAGCAGCTTCTAAGCTCTACTATCTAAGGGGGAACTTTGGACATGCCATTAATATAACTGAGGAAACATTGATGCTATTCTGATAAACATCCATGACTGCATCAAGAATCTTTCTTGGGCCTGGGCTGATGTCATCAAGGAGTATATGAATGGCATTTGCAAGAAGACATTTGAGAAATTTGGTCATGACATCAAGGGATTTTTCAAGGATAAGGAGGTTGTGGTTTAGAAGGCAAACAACATGAACCTGGGGTGTGAATTAGGGTGACTTTGAAGAGCTCCAGAGGCAGTTTCCAAGAATTCCTTGGAATTAATGGGGTGTTGTTGAAACTGGAACAGGAATAGATAGCAGAAGAGGCAAGAGAAAAGGCAAGTACAGAAGGAAAAAGAAAGGAAGCACCTCAAACACAATTCATGGGTTTAGCAGAAGATTTTGTAGACTTAAAGGGGCTCTCTTAAAATTTAAAAACATGGACTCTAACATCAAAAGGTATTTGTTCAAAAAAGAAATGTTCTTGGTGTAGCATCTGCTTACAAGAATATTTATGATGAAAAAAAAGAAAGAAAAAGAAATATTTCTGAAAAGAGTGATACTTCTTTGAGCAAAGCATCAGTCAGGTCCTTCAGGAGAGATTCCAGAAGAAGGCTTTGGGGATTGCAGCTCCATGTGTGTTACCGCTCCTGAGGACCTCCAACATGTAGAGATTGAAAACAGTTTATTGCTGTTCCATCTTGATCCCATGCAGCGTAGGCAAAGGTGTATGTTTGTGCCTTATCTTTTAACAAAAGATGTTAAACAGCAAAAAAAAAAAAAAAAAATACAAAGTCTTAAGTAAATGTACAGCACAAGGATAAAAAGAAAAAAAATGTATAGTTATATGATGAGTTTTTCTAAACTAGACATTATTTAAAAAGAAAGCTTTTTAAAAATAGTTTACAGAGTGGGGCTGGAATTATGGCGCAGTGGTAGCGTGCTCGCCTAGCACGCATAAGGCACTGGGTTCAATCCTCAGCACCACATATAAAATAAAATAAAGATATTCTGTCACCTACAACTAAAAAATAAACATTTAAAAAAAATAGTTTACAGAGTAAAAAGTTATAGTAAGCTAAAGTTAATTTTTTTTGTTTTTTTTTAATTTTAATGATATATTTTATTAATCCAACCATATCCAGAATATCATTACTTTAACATGAAATCAATACAAAACCAAGATAGTTTATATTATTTTTTACATACTGTCTTTAAAATGCAGTGTGTAGGGCTGAGGCTATAGCTCAGTGGTAGAGTGCTTTCCCTACATGTTCAAGGACCTGGATTTTGTCTCCCAGCACTGCAAAAAAATCATAATGATTTTTTCAAATTCAATGTGTTTTATAGCATGTCTCAGTTGAGATTAGGCACATTTCAAATGCTCAGTAGGTACACATGGCAAGTGGCTACCATAGTGGACCTCCGGGTCTAAACTTCTTGACTAAGCTCTGGTTGATGCTGCTACATGTATACATCATAGTGGGTCTAGACCATGGTGATCAAATAAAAGAATTGTCCTACCTAATGCAGTTGTCATTATTGTGTGTCTGCTCTTAGGCTCAGATAAATATGCAGGATTAATCATCTTTGGCTTTAATTGACTGTAAATTTAGCATAGCCTATGTGAACACTGTTTATAAATCTATAGTAGTATACAGTTGCATCCTAGGCCTTCACATTCACTCACTACTCCCTCTACTCATCCAGTGTAACTTCAAGTCCTATAAGTTGTACTCATGGTAAATGACTGTATAGTTATACGCCATTTTTTAAATATTTTTCTTTTATGCTGTATTTTTAAATTTACTTTTTCTATGTTTTGATATGTTTAGGTGCATGTATAGTTTCCATTGTGTTACAGTTACCTGAAGTAACAGTATAGTAGCATGCTGTACAGGTTTGTAGCTCTGAGCAATAGGTTATATCATACAGCCTAGGTTACTGGTGGGCTTCACCATCCAGGTTTGTGTAAGTGCAGTCTATCACATTCCCACAATGAGGAAATTGCCAAATGATGCATTTCTTACAATGTATTCTTGTCATTAAGGTAAGTAACCCATGACTGTATTTCGAACCTTTAAACTATCATATCTCAGAGTATGGTAGCAGCTTACTATCTTATTAAACCTTATTGCTAATCAAATGAAATAAATTTATAACAGCATTTTTTTCAGTCTGAAATGCTACACTTGAGTAGAAAGCCAGATATACAAATATTCTTATGTCCCTCATAATTTGTATTGTGATACAGCAAATGTTAGCCTTAAGAATGAAGAATTATTACTACCCTTGTTTACTTTATATGAATTTCCAGACTTTGTGTACATTTGATAGAGTCAAAAGAAAGAAAATTAATAGAATATTTAGAAGAATTGACATTAGTTAAGATAAATTGACTTGTGAGCGGGAAAAGCAGAGTCTAACTATCAATAATTAAAAGTGTAACTTTCTGGAAATACAGTAGTGTAATTCACAGATTGAAGAAAGAGTTGAGTGAGATTTAAGAAGTGTAAAAGGCAGGGATTAAGCAAGATTTTAGCAATAACAATGTATGGAACCTCTACCAAAGTGGGTTGTTGGTTATTTTTCATTAGCGGTTTCTGAATTTCATTTAATGGATCATAAAAAAACATGTAAAGTAATAGGATACAATATAAAACAGGAAGTATAATAATCATAGCAAATATTATTTTGTTATTTCCTAAGAATATTTTTGTGTACTATGTTAGTTGGGTCATATATTTCTTATTGTGGTCTCTGTCACATAATTTAAAAAATTGATGCTCCAAAGCTCTGCATTTGAATTAACTGGATTTTAAATGCCAAGCTGCATAGAAAAATATCTAATTAATTTATCCGGGGCAACGTGCCCCCAATGTCTTAACTGTGAACACAAATACAAATTTTAATAATTTGCCATAGATGTGACCTTTGATTTTTCACCCAACATAGACACAGTTTCTAAGAGAACTATTTTACTCTGTCCATTAAATTTATTCAATTCAATTTTTTGAAATGCAGAAGTGATTTTTTTTTTTGGTACCAGGGATTAAACTCAGGGGTCCTCGACCACCGAGCCACATCCCCAGCCCTATTTTGTGTTTTATGTAGACACAGGGTCTCGCTGAGTTGCTTAACACCTCACCGTTGCTGAGGCTAGCTTTGAACTCATGATTCTCCTGTCTCAGCCTCCCAACGTGCTGGGATTACAGGCGTAAGCCACCACGCTGGGCTCAGAAGTGATTTTTATTATTAAAATCTGTAACATTATTGGAATGCTAAAACTATAAAACAAATTTATTCTTTTCAAATATTTATTTAATATTTGGAAGAATAGAACCATGAGTATATAGCGATGATTACAGTGACATTCTAAAGTTTTAGAAATTGCAGCCTTCTATTAAGTAAAATTTAATGAAAAATATATAAATGCATAGTTTATCATTTAGAACAGGCTGCAAAAGTATCATTCTAAAAGCTATCCATCTTAACACAATGTCAGAATTACTTCCGAGTTTCCTCTTGTGTCAATCTATATATGGAAAATAAATTACTATTGTTTTTACAATATTTACATCTAATACTTTAAAACTGTGTCTACAACTATTATTTATTATAAATTAAAATCCCTAATTTATTACATAATCTTTCTAAAATTTAAGCTTCAAAATTCATATATAAATACTAAATATTTCAACCTTTTGAAGACTGCTTTTCCCATAAACAGAATTTCATATTTTTTTCTTGGCTATAGGTAATTTGAAGTGATAATAGTGGGAACAACTTTCCACCAACAAGAAATTTCCCATAGATTGAAGTGTTTCCCATTTATCTCTTAGATAAATATCTTTTTCTCTTAAAAGTCTAGTATTTCAATCCTGACCAAAATTGGAAAATGTAATTCTACTTATCTATATTTATATCTATAGATTCACATAAATGATTTATTATAATATATACCAAATTTATTATAAATATATAATTTTTACTGTGACTTAATCGCCATAAAATGAAGCTCCATAAATATCAGCAAAATATATGCTGTGATTTGTTTTCTAAGTGCTAAATCAATGATTTAAAAAAGTGTTCACTTTGAACTCAGTCTTATTTTCCCAGGAATTTCATTGAAATTTTGGTGTAGGTCAGGTAACTTAGAATTTGTTTACAGAGTAAAATAGTAAAATAATTTCATTAAGCATAATATATGTCAGGAATACTTGAAAATATGACATTGGCAAAATTAATTACTTGACACTATGGCCCTAACATATATATAAAATCATCAACAGAACAGAATAAAAGATTAAATATACACAAGTACATATACAATAATTTCATCAAATTAGATAGTTTTAATTGCTTTTAGAACTAGGAGAAAAGTATGAGATGTTAAAAAATAATAATTCTGGGGTCCAAAGAAATAGTTTAGTGGTACAGTATTTGTCTAGCATGTGTGAAGCCCTAGGAGCAATCCCCAGCACTGCCAAAAAGATAATAGTATATCTAACTGAGATTTGGAGTGTAATGAATCTAGATACCTAAAACATGGAATACATCAAACTATGTTTCATATGATTAGTGCTATATTTTAAAAAAATGTGTTTCAAGAAAATAGAAGAGAATGTTTATTATTGAGATGAAGAGCCTTTGGAAATAAAGGTCAAATATTTGAAGTGAACTATTTATTTTCTTTCAGTATATAAATATAATTTTTTGAAACAACATTCATTTTCCTAAAAAGTTTACAGATAAAATTGTATATATTCATTGTGCCCAACATGTATGTATATACATTATGGAAAGACTAAGTCTAGCTAATTAACATATGCATTACCTCATGTAGTTATTTTTTTGTGGTGAGAACACTTAAATCCACTCTCACGTATTTTTTAAGAATGTATAATATTGTTATTAACTTTAGTCAAAATGTTGTACCTTAAATACTTTGATCTTAGTCCTTCTAAGTTAAATTTTATAACTTCAAATCAGCATCTCCTCAGTCCAAGGCCCCAACCACTCCTGTTTCTCTACTTCTTTGTGATCAATTTCTTAGATTCCACATGAGTGAGATCATGCAGTATTCGCCTTCTGTGACTGGCTTATTTCACTTAACGACATCATCCAGGTTCATCAATGTTGTTGCAAATAACTGAATTTCATTCTGTTTTTTTTTTTCATTCTGGCCAGTATTACATTGTGTATATGCACATAAGTCTATGCATATATATTTTCACATTATATGTTCATCTGTTGATGGATGCTTAGGTTGATTATGGGTCTTGTGAATAATGCTGCAGTAAACAAGAAGAGAAGGCAGATGTCTTGATGAGAATTATTAATGGATCTTATTATATTAAACTAAACATTTTTCACCTTAAAAATTAAGAATCAATTAAGAAATGTGTTTTGCAACACATGATACAGGGTTAAAAGTTTAGCCCAAGAATCAAGAATGAAAAAGATAAATGGATTATATTTAATATTGGCAAAGATGCAGAAAAATGAACAATCTCTTAAACACCCAGTCAAGTTTTAAAAATACATAACCTTTCAACTTGGCAATTTGATATTTTGAGTCAAAACTTTAATACTTTGTGTAGTCTTTTATGTTTTAATTTCACAACTATAAGTTTAGACCCCAAATGAAGATTTAGCTAAAAGAATACTTATACACTGTTTTAGCTAAATTTTCATTTGGGGAATAAACTTAGAGATATAATTGGAAAATATTAGGTTTTAAATTTTTGGTTAATACTTTCTCTGTATTGTCTTGTCCTTTAGTTGTTTTATTCCTTCCCTCTATTCATTCATCTGTCTTCCTCCTTCCCTCTTATCATTCCTTTTTATCATTATTATAATATCTTAAATAAATATCAGTGATATTTCCAAACCAAGAACAGGAATATGTCTGGGTTTCAATAATATTTAAAACCAGACCCTTTGTATCACCGAAAATCTCTTCCCTTTCTCTCTTTCTCTTTCTGTATCTCCTGCCAACTGATCTCTAAACACACACAAAAAAATAGGCTGCCACGGCTTGGGAAATTCCTCTGTTTCAGAGAGTCACTTCTGAAGTAATGATATAGTGCTTTCTTAGTTCTGAACCCAGTATCCAGAGTGAGGGATTACTGTTCCACATTGGTGTTGATACCCAGAGATGGAACCCATGCACCTAATATTTGAGTCATAAGTTATTAGCTTGTTATTGGAATACAATTTTGGTAGTATGTCCAATGAAGTTATTCAGAAGGACTTATGTACTAAAGAAAATATATTGATATTACAGGATTTTAGAATGAAGATGTATTAAAAACATATAAAACCTTGTAGTCAAAGAATTAGCTATCATATTAAGAAGAATGACAGGAAAACAACAACTACCCATCCACCTCATGCTGCTTGGTGGAGAAATGGTTGAAGTAGTGTGGTATTTTGATAAATCCATATGATAAAATAAGTTACATTATAAAATAATTATATTCCAGAAGAGTTTGAAAGAGTATAAAATTTCAAATGATTTAGAACTGGAAACAAGCAAGTTGAAATAGTATATGATTATATTTTTAAAAGATATGCATGAATACTGTGCAGAAATATATAAATATGTGCAATCATTTTAAATGGTGTGCTCATGGTAACATTTATTTTTGCTTATGTTAATCTTAACCATATTTTCTAAAATAAACATATATATGTAGTAAGAAGACATTTTCAATTAAAACCACACATAAATCATACATAAGTATTATGAATATATACACATATATGTGTTCATGTATATATGTATACATAGTTCTTAGAAATCAAGAACTATGAGAATTAAAATAACTTTCTAAGGTCAAGTAGCCCAGAGGTGTTTGATTTAATATAAATGTCTTCACCTCTAAATTCCACATCAGCCCTTTTTAATTTTACTACAAAATAATATACCTTTTCATTGACTTTGTCATTGTTATATGCTTTTCCCTACAAAATAAAGTTTCTGGGTATTTAAGGGTGACAACTAAAATAATTAAAAAATAGAGTGAGTAAAATAACATGTTTGGCATTTGTAAAAGTTTGAAACTCATTACTAATTGCTTTTAAGTTTTGCAATGCACTCAATTACCCTGACTCCATTTTGTTCACATAAGCACCACTTCTTTGGATCTGTCAGAAGACCTGTCAATGAGGGTGACTACTGGTGAAACTAAAAGCAAACACAATATTTTTTCAAAACCACATAACTAACACTGTGCAGTAACCTATGTGTTTAAGAATCCTATACAATGTCATAGGTAAATCAGTTTTCTAGTAAAATAGCCAATGATGTTAACTGATATGTATTTATTAAGCTAAAACCAAGACATTATATTTTTTTTGCAACATCCTTAGATTTGGAGAAGGAAAGGTAAATTTGGAATTATAACTTAATAAAACTTGCTCATATAAAATTGTATCTCTAGTAAATATATAACAGATGTGCTAATGTCTCCTAAGGTGTGTGCATAATGGACAAATATAATATTTTCTCTACAATAACATTTTATTTCTTTCACCTGCTCATCTTTTATGCACCTGTGTCTTGTTGGCAGTTTGCTCAGCTTGAATTTGGAAGACATAAGTATCAACACAGTGTAAGTAATATTTTCCCTTGTGTGTTTTAAATTGTTCATAAAATGTTTACATAGATTTTTTGTGCCCTTATAATTATATTGAGAGTCAAGCTTCTAGATGGTTATAGTTTTACTTGGGTTTCTCAATTTCTCATGAAATGATGCTTAATTTGATATAGTAGGATTTTATACTTTTTCAAATGCTTTTCTTTTGGTGGTTTTGCTTTGTTCTTAGATACATTCCATTTAAAAAAGAATCTTGCTTTCTCTTAGCCTTTGTGATTTTTGGACACCTTATTTTGTTTATTGGAGGACAAGAGCAGATGATATTTTTATTTAAGTTTTGTTTATGATGACAATTATTAATGCTTTAAAGTAAGCGATGTTTTCTGCCCAGCTACCTTGGTCAAGATTATGCTTTCTTAATGAAAGAAAATAGTTTGAGAAAAAAGTAATGATTTTCTTCTAATCACTATAAATTTCATTCACATAAGGATGTTAAATGTTGCCAGAGGGTCTTATATCTTCTTGATTCATGTATGTTACTCAAAATTTTAATATTCAAATTTGGACTAATAATGATGATAAAACTCTGCAGAGAAACTATATTAGTGGTTTCTTTTCAAATATATAACATGTATAATTTGAATCCTAGAAACTCAATAAAATATAACTATCAAATTAAAAGCACCAAAAAGTAAGATACCAACTAAGCTTCTGAATAGGGCAAATTAACTTGTATTATTGTCATGGAGAAAAGACGGCACAAGGTATCTTTACTTTCCAATATCTATCAGGGTATATCACATAGTGCATATCCATGAATCATTTTCACACCAAATATGGTTGGAATGGAAGTATCATGCCATGATTCATTTTGCTAGTAATAACACATTAAGTTGGGAATAGAGAGAAGATAACTTTTTCTTACTATCTTTTATTTAAAAACATTTTTGGGCAACCTAATGTATAATGAACAAACAGGATGGATAATACCTATGGGAATGTAAATTTTCCTTTATCCCTTTTAAAGTTATTCTTCAAGCCCAAATCCATCATATATTATATATATGAACATATGCACAAACTATACTATATAAGTAATGTGATTTGTTTAAATGAGTCTAGTTTTAGGAATATTGTCCTAATCTCTTAAGTCTTCATTGTTAAATATAAGATTAAACTTCTAATTTGGAGACAGTTTAAAAAACTCCCTTAAAATGCACGATTCTATTTATTTGGAAGTCTTCATGTTTTACAAAATTTGAGCATATTTATCAGGAGAAAAATACCAAAATAACAATATTTACCCCATTAATGAAAATTTGATATTTCTTTATTCAATAGTATCCTATGTTCTTGAAATTACCACGAAATAATTTACCACACGTATTTTATGCCATTCTTTTACTCAATTTTCTATTTTTAAAATTGCTGTTATCAGAATATTTTCACTACTCCAATGATAATTTTGCTTATTAAAATGGGTATATAGCCTAATTGTTTACTGTTTTACCTTTGTACTGACATAATTCATAGCTGTTTACATTTAAATTATGATTTAGTAAAAATTTAAAACTGCTGCTCATTATTATTTGAAATATTTTGAGTGCTTAATACTGATAGGTAGCTAGAAATCATCCTATCACACATTGCTAAAATTTTCTATATTTTATATAAAGTTCTATGGGGCAGCATTGTTCTAGAATATTTATATCCATGTTTTCAATGCATATTCTTTAGAACAATTTCTATGCTTATTATTTAATACCTTGTTTTGAAACAAAGCAGATATAAAATTCTATAAGGTATCAGTATATTTTAATATGGATTATTGTTGTAGATAGGAGTCTGGTCCACTTTTTATAAATTAAAAGCTTGGTAATCTGCTATATATAATTTATTCAATTTATTTGCTTACAAAATAAAATGGGCACTTTGTAATATTCAGCCAATATCAGCTATTTAAAAGTGACCATTCTATTAAGCTGAAGTTCTGTCAGATCTAAAAAATGGTACCTGAAATATCTTAGGTGGTGGTATACATTCATCATAATACATCATATCCCTTTTCCTCTTTATTCTCTTATTGTTTCCTACTTTGGAACAACATCAGCATGCATCAGCAGGCCCTATGATTGAGAGAATCTTTCCATTTTCACTCCTACAGTTTGAATCATCTCATTCATGTTCACCTACAGAAGATATTAATATTGGGACTTCATGGAATTACTAGTTGGTCTCCCGATTATTTAATAGGGATTGTAGAAAGAGGTGAGGGATTTTAAAACAAACAACCTCAGAGTGAATGGGAAGTCATCTTATCACACCCTTGCTTGGTCTTCAATACCAATGGTCTTGATATACTGCACTTACCGTGAATGTGCAGTATATTTCCCTTGTACAATAATTTCATTGATACTCACTTAGGCATTAGAGCTTTGCACTAGATGTATTTTTCTTTTCATGCTTAATCTTGCACTGCTTTTCCAAAAGCAACAGTAGATTGTTTGTGTATAAATGGACTGAGTGTAATTTTCTATTTTGTTCAAAAGCAAACCAATCTAATCAGAGAAATTAGAATGAAGCATTTGCTTTTACTGCACTAAAGCTGTTAGATTCTACTGAATTATTTAGCAATTTAGGGCATATTTGGTCTATATAGAAAAGGTATGTCTAACAAGCTAATCTTATCCAGTTAGAGTAAGTATTAAACACTAGTTTGTATTATCTACTACATTTAGCTTAATGCCTAGAGGAGGCAGATCTGAATCATAATATAGTATATATGAAAAGGTGGTTTAGGACAGTCTCCACTACAGATTCTTCATAATGCAGTTCCTGAAAGCAATTCAATTTAGCAAGTTGTTAAAACTAAAAGGCGTTTTCCAAAAAGCACGTTTAATCTTCTGTGTGATGTGACATTATGTATGCATATATCCATGCATGTATATGCCATTTATATTTTCCATTGGTGTGACATTGATCTATCTATCATCTACTATGAATACATAGATGTGCATACACACACATTTACCTTACCTTTATCTCCAAAATAAAATACCTCAATTCATTAGGAAATACAAACTCTGTATTTCTACTTTAGATTTTGCCTTTCATTACTGGATATTATCTCAGGATGACTTTTGATTTCTTCAAAATTTAGCTGCAGATGATGCTTGCTTTTGCTGTATTCAGGATCCCATGATAGAACCATGGCCCAGAATTGAGGAGAGCTGAGTTTGAGTCCCAGACCTCATAGTATAGGCCATCTGTGTTGTCTTCTAACTTGACTACATGATGCCTGATTTACTGCTATTTTAAAGTTCTAAAATTCACATAAAATGAATTTCTTCTGTCTTCTACAACCTTCCCTTCCTAACTTTGTTGCTAGTTCTTTGATATTATTTGCAAAATGTAACTATTAATTGGTATATTTTCATAAAAGCATTGATCTCCTTTTTCTTGGATCTACCTCAGTATGTTTCCTTGTGGTTGGAAGTACATGACACTAGACATTGGTTTCCATCTATTTGGATGTGTGGAATTGAGTAACACCTTGTACTCTCTCCTCCTGGGGCATAAACTCCCTGGGGACACAACTCTCATATTTCTCTTTGCTTTTCCCTCACTAATGTATTCAAACATTTCAAATAATAAAACATATTCATATTTTGGGACAATTAACTCAAATCTCTGCTGAAAGAGAGAAGGAGTGTGGAAGGATGAAAGGTGTGGAAGGGAGAAGAGAGACCGAAGGAAAGGGAGAGGGAGAGTGCAGGTATCAAATGATTAATTTAGATCAGAAGAAAACTTTTAAGACATCAAGCCCACTTTCCTGTGTCACAAGAATTCCTTCTAATTCCTTCTAGAATACTTAGGAACAATTATTTTATAAGATATTAAATTACTACATAGTTTATTTGTGGAGTTTTCCCATGTATTAGATAGACTAAGTTTTCTTCTGATTGTCTCAGATTCCAGTTTCTTTGGCCAATTTAAATATGCTTTTTCTCTTACAAGTGATAACCTTGAGAACCATCTGTTAGAATGTTGTAATCTGCTAAGTTCCTTTACTCAACTTTTTCATAGGTCTTCCCAATACATATCACAGATATGTTTCTATATTTCTGTCCATAATCCTCTCCCTACTTTCTCATTGGTGCTGTTATTTTTACCTTAAATTCATGTCTTTTTACTTGAATATAGATTTAATTCTCTGAGACCATTTACCCATGAAATCCTTTATTAGTTTCATGGTTCCACATTTCTAGATAATTTTACAAAATCATGCTAAACTTTCAATAATCTGTTATCTATATTTATAAATAAACCAATTCTTTCTAATGATGATGTGTATATTATTTTCTAATAAGGATACAAGGAATAATTAATAATGTGCTTCTATCTAATTGATAAATTATTCTGTGATAATATGTATATCAGTGGTATAAGAGTCTTATTCCAATAAATAGAATATCTATTTTCCTATATATTTTTGCAAAGGGCATACTGAACTTTATAAAAGATTTTAAATCTCCTATAAGTTTAAAGAAGCAGGACAAAAATTATTTTAGCCAAAACTTCCTTCACTATAATTTCCCACTAATGTCCTTAGGGACTTTAGTTTTCCTAAAATATTATTCTGTATGAAAAGCAAGTATTAACCAAAATGTGGCAGAATCATAATTCAAATAAAACTCCAATGACTGGTATTCCCACTATTTGACATACTTGAATCTGGAAAAAAATGAGATATGCTTACAAATATATGAAATATAGGTAACTGCAAACATCATTTAAATAGTTATATAATTTTCCATTAGAAAAATGCCTCTGATAGCTCTTACTATACGTGGTAGCTTGAACTGTGAGGTCCAAAAATCTGAATTCAAGTGCCACCTCTTCCTCCTCTTAAGTTTAACTTCTTTATGTACCACTACCTTATTATTA
This sequence comes from Xerus rutilus, assembly GCA_028644305.1. Classification (NCBI taxonomy): domain Eukaryota; kingdom Metazoa; phylum Chordata; class Mammalia; order Rodentia; family Sciuridae; genus Xerus; species Xerus rutilus. The sequence goes on from CM053404.1 coordinate 88,055,075, forward strand.
AATGAGCATTAAATGAGAAAATGAATATAAACACACAGCATTTGATGTGTATTAAATGTTTAAGAACTTTATCATTATTATTTTGATTTGATACTTAGATATCTCCTGAATACACAAATGATAGAAACTGATCATTCTATTACACAAATGAAAACACTACAATATTAATATAAACACTGATTTTCACAATTCAATAAAAAGAATTTATTCTTTTTGAAGATGTAATTATCTCTATATTTGAGAAATTATTAGTAACATAAATTTAATTACTACATCTACACTCTGTCTCTTCCAAGAAAAGCAAATTTGGAGATGTATATGTCCCACATATACATATTTTAGGGAGGATTGAATGAAAAAGAAGAGAAGCAAAGAGAAATTTCCCTTAGTGGTTGGTTCTTTTATTCAGATTTACTTCTGGAAACACTCTTGCTTCAACAGAACTAATACTAGCAGGAATCTAATTGTTCCCATAAGTGCAGTATTTAATCCCATCACAACATACTGTCTGTAACATTTCATAATCTACCCTGATAGAGTAAATTTGGCAAACAATTTTGTTAGACGTGGTTTTGTGTTTTTCATGTTCCTTTTTTGTGAGATTTTGAAGACAAGAGGGTTACAAGCTTGAGTGACTCACAACCAGCACAAATTTTATTGCCATTGTTTTTTAGTAGATTTAACTGGTACTTATCCCAGAGGGATATACACTAAAAGACAGATGTTAGTGGATTCTTTTTCTTTTCATTTTCTTTTCTTTTTCCTTGGGCTATAAATGTTTCTATTTATTAATCGAGAGTAACACATACACTGGGTAATTACTACTCAGGGGTCCTAAACTTTAGGTATACCTTGTTATTCTCAATCTCCTTGAATTTTGTTACATTTGAAAATAGAAAAAGCTATGAGTCATAAGTTAGTTTAGCAGAAAATAGCTTATGCAATTAGAAATAGCTAGCAGAATACTCAAATTGTCCTCAACATTACTTTTGTGGTTTTAAAATAAATATTTATTTAGCCAAAAATTTCCACTAGCTATTTTAATTTCACTTTTCTTTTCTATATAAAAACAAGGGTTTTTTATGTAATTTAATTCAAAATATATAGACATTTAAAAATGATAATGTAATATCAAAAAGAAGTAGAAAGTTCCTTTCTAGTATTTTAAGGTCAACCAAGTGTTTATCCCTTGGCCACAAATGCAATGTTTTCCATTTTGAAATGATTTTTATCATTTTGAAATGAAATCAGTAACACTCTAATATGTCTGACACTTCTCTAATGTTTTATAAAATAAAAATAAAATTGTCATGAAAGTAAAAATTTTAAGTAAACATGAAACACCCTAGAGCTTCATGTAAGGAAAATCAATTTTCCTTCCTTCCTTCCTTCCTTCCTTCCTTCCTTCCTTCCTTCCTTCCTTCCTTCCTTCCTTCCTTCCTTCTTTCCTTCTTTCCTTCCTTCCTTCCATGATGCTGGAGGTTGATCCCAGAGCCTCCAGCATGCTAGGCATGTGCTCTACTACTGAGCTATACCCTAGCCCTAAGAACTTCACTTTTAAAACATTTATAATTGAGTACTAGTAGCTTGGATAATAGATTCTTTTGGTTTGGGCATATAATTTTCTTAGAAAAATTTTATTTCAAGCCGGGCGCGGTGGCTCAAGCCTGTAATCCCAGCACTTAGGGAGGCTGAGACAGGAGAATCGCGAGTTCAAAGCCAGCCTCAGCAACGGCGAGGCGCTAAGCAACTCAGTGAGACCCTGTCTCTACATAAAACACAAAATAGGGATGGGGATGTGGCTCAGTGGTCGAGTGCCCCTGAGTTCAATCCCCAGTACCAAAAAAAAAAAAAAAAAAAAAAAAAATTTTATTTCAGATCCATTTTTCCTCTCTACTAACTTAATGAAATAAAGTAAATGGAACATTTTTAGTACTGGATCATATATGTAGCCATATATATACATATATATGAAATATAATATATATCTTATTATTATATGATAATATATTATGTATTAAATATTTACTATTGCCAAACTATGCATATTAACATTTTAGGACAGATTATATTAATTCCTGAGAGGAATTATTGATCACAAATTATTTAGTAATAGTCTTTGGAATATACATTCTAAAATATTTTCAATTTTTGACTGAAGGCACTGTGCAAATAGCTACATACATATAAAGGATCATTTATTTTTAGAAATATAAAGTGGTTTATTGTTGAGAGCCATTCGTGGACTATGTGTGGACTAAATTGGCATGGAAGCATACTGAATAGGAAAATCTGGTATTTGAGAGCTTCCAGTGGCAATCCCACTGGGTAAGATTGACCAGACACATATGGATTTCTATTTAGCTCTGCCAAAAAAATCCCACACAGCACTGGAGATGGGGCGACCTGCTGCAGCCACCTAGCCACACAGACTCTCAGAGATAGGTATAGCCTGCCAAGACGCCAATCAACCTGTTGACTGCAAGACATCATGAAGCAAGATTCCACCCCTGAAACTTCATCTCTGTCTTTGATGCTCTCCCTTAAATAAAGAACCGGAGCCATTTTTTTAACTGTTCAGCTTCATTTCCTGTGTGAGCTGGTCCTATTAGGTGCTTTGCTTTAAAACCTAGTCTATGACTCTGTCTTTTACTTCACTAATTATTTCAGACTTCAATTTTCTCAGGTGGCTTACACCGTCCTGGGCAGGAAAAAGGACCCTGGTGAGGCACTGGTTGCCTCACAATAGTTGATAACAGTAGAAATTATGTAAAATCATTCAAAATTAAAATTCTGAGGAGTAATTAGAAGTTACACATGTATATAAAAATAAAGTGTGACAGTATATAAAATGTCTTTGCCATGGCTTAACATCTTGACTTGAAATACAGAAACTGAATTACATGATAATACGTTTTATAATAAGGAGAATTTTATAACATGTGTAATGTGAGAAGTTCATTTAAATTTGAAAGGCCTACATGAGAATTCATTTGTTTTAAGTTAGCTTGCTGCTTTCTCAATGTTTTGATGTTTACAAATCTTTGGATTCAGGTTATTTTCAAAATATTTTATAATCCTTCCCTAAGAACATGACATGGGCATTTTTCTTCTTTTTGTTTCTCTCTCTCTCTCTTTTTCTCCTCCTCCTCCTCCTTTTTCTTTTTTAGTTTGTATTTAAAATATGTAACATTTCTTTGAAAGTATTAAAACCCTATTGTATTCTGCTTACTTTTAAGATTAAGCTTGTTTCATAAAATTTCAGATAGGATTAGCCATATATGTGACTGAAGTTAAGGATATTTTAAAAGTCCTACAAGTTGTGTTTTTCCAATATACAAAAGAAAGCATCCACAGAATTCTTAGATGACACACACAAAAAATCCATTTTTGTTTTGCTAATGAATATAACTTCTACTGTAGCATTTACTAAAAAGCAAGTTAGGATTAAAACCTCAACTAGACCTTCCCTAAGAACAGAAGTATGAAAGATAAAAACAAAAAGAGCGCTCCAGAAATGTCTCTATGGGAAGCAGTGTCTTGCTGAATAGCCAACAAATCTAACACACACACAAAGAGACTATTCTAAAATCAATCACTAAGGTAGTCATGCAGATCCTTACAGTCATGGGGAAAAACATACAAATGAGGAATATGCACAATTCAATGTGAAATTTCCTGTGATCATTGGAGAAACTAATGTTTCCCAACCATTTAAGAAAAAGTCAGCAGTCTTCAGAGGCAAACAGCTACTGGGAAAAACCCACCAAAATATATAATAGGAGACACAATCCCAGCAAAGGCTTCCTACTGTCCCCAAACAGCACCCAGGTTAATATCTCAAGCAGCTGTCCTGATCTCTGTGGTCTAAGCTTTTTAACTAACTTTAATTAAATGGAACCTTTGGTGTGCAAGGGTACATATGCCTGGGATATGAATAAAAGAAACAAACAGCAGAGCCTGGCATATGGTTGCACACACATGCATCATTTGATTTTTGATTTTTTGCAAGTATATTTTAACATTCATGAGAAGTAGAAAAGATGAGAGCTGAAATAGAATCGTCTCTCTGGACTTCAACTTTTTGCCTACTATTCCTATCGTCACAGCTAGGATTAAAAAACACTATAAGTCTTAATTGTCAGATGCACAATCTGCAGTGTTTAAATGGACCCAGTGGATTTGGGTCCAAAACCAAACCAATTGGTTGCAAGCTATTTTTCTTTTCCGTTAGATGTTCTGCTGCAATATTTGCATAAATGTAACCGTGCTGTCCGTCTTTTAACTTTCACTCAATTAATTATGCTTCCAGCCCCCTGCTGATGGACAAAAATGAGACTTCATCTGCAAATAGCTTCAGCAGTTTACAGCTTATTAAATGCCAAAATCTAGTTAAGACAGTTTGAGAATTCTCATGTCAGGCATTTCAACATGCCATTTTTAACACAAAATTCTGATTAAAAAAATGAACCCACTACTCCAAGTCAGGGAGAAAAAAATCACTAGTATAAAGGTAATGAACAGAATAGGATTTTATACAAATTGTGTACTTAGCATATGTGGTTTACTCTGAGCACACTTAATTGGTTAGACTAATAATGACACAGCTATGGGAAAGACTACCAAGTTGATAAGAAAATGGTCTCTACAAATTACAAACAGCTTTCATCTCTGGAAGCAGCTTTTATAATTTATATAAAGTCTGTGTATAGTCTGAAAAAAGTAGATGAATAGGAGTTATACACTCAAATATTCTTTTAAGAATAACTTTTACTTCATGTGGCAGGTTTTACATATTGCATCAAACATCTGGTGCAATCATGATCTAGTATTTTTTATACCATGTGGGGTTAGTTTCTCATTTAAGCTGGAAAGAAAAAGAAAGAATAATATATCTGTCAAAGCTGAATGAGTAGATAAAACA
>CM053404.1:88060498-88112268 GCA_028644305.1 Xerus rutilus
CCCCAAAGACACTGAGTTCAGGAAGACATTTAATGTCAAGCAACTTGAGTTTTCTCCATTAGATGGGTACTCATGATTTGGGACAAAAGTACTGTTTTTTACTCCCACTCAAATGTTCCCAACTCTCACTGTACCTTCCCCTCAAACACTCAACATACATTTGTGAAGTAGAGCCAACAAAATACAATAAAAACATATTCAGGAAAATAAAAACTGTGAGATTCTAAGAAGACACTGTGGGCAATAATAAAATGCTGCTGAGCAAGCTTTGCAAAACACCTTTCCCACCAGGGGGACTTTGTTTGATTACCTCACTATGCTTCTAATAATTTTCAGAGAGTCACAGGCTCATGGGTCATGCATATAGAAAACCTACTTGCTTGTCACAAACACAGGTTTCTAACTGCAACATGAAATTAAAAAAAATAAATTTCAATTCTTTCTGAGACATACTTGTTGGAGTCTATTTTTTAGAAGAGCTTGCATTTCTCAAAATAATCATATGCATTCTAAAAACAATGCCAGATTGTGACTAAAGCCACATCATAAGAAGAAATATATCCTATGTGGGGGCACAGCAACATGTCAGGAGGAAATTGGAACATTAATTGTGTGACTAATTTCTGTTGACCAGTTTACAACAGATAATGTGGTAATTGATAAAGTTTATAATTAAATTTATTCAAGGATTACTGTGTGGTTTTAAAGAGAAAACCAATTACTTCTTACAGCTAAAAGCTTTCTCTCTCTTAAAGAGAATGTGAAGTGAGTTAATAAAAGTGATAAGCATGCCTTGATTAATCACTGGTCCATTGGGGGGAAATGATGAATTTAGGCTCTGAAACTCAAAACAGTTTCAAGTTGAAATCCAAATTTTCTAATTTTTGAATTTCTTGAATTGATAAATTTGATATTAAAAATATTTATATGAACATTTAAAAAATTATAATGTTCTTATCAAATAAATTGCAAAATTGCAGAGTATTAGAATGTCATGTACGACAAAGTAGTTTTCCTGAATTAGTGAAAATATTTTCATTGCTTGTGTATATAACTATAGAAGACTTTTGTTATAATTGCTCTTGGAAAATAAACTCTTGAAAGGAAAATATTTCAGAGACTAGTTACAAATTGAATAATAAAAAATGGTTTCTTTTGTCTTATTTTTTCCCTTTTCTCCATTTTTTAGACACTTAAATCCCACTACTTCGTATTTATTCCATCCATTGTCACTGGCTTTCTTTGGAAAGTAGCTCATTCAATAGAACACCCCACTTTATTTCTCTCCTTCAATCTAACTATTTGCTGTGTATTCTTTTTTCAGATCTCTGTGTTATTTGTAGAAGAGTTAGTTTTATAAATAGGCAATGTTGATTCTGAGTGATTGTTCATGTATTAACATCTCTTCTGTCTTTATATTTTTTAATGTATTATCTGTGTATCATTCAAAATGTTTCTGAAGATGCAACATTAATTCACCAGCATAACACTAAAGGCAGAAAAACTATCTTAAGGGACTTAGTGTTTTTTTCTCTCGTCCACTTCCTCAGTTTTTGAGCATTATGTTGCATATGTAGGTGTATGTATGAATGAATTTTATATTATCTGTTTATATCCTCCTTCTATCTGGTGTATATTTTTACCTCCTCCAGATTATGCTATTCTTTCTCAACTTAAGTCTTTGGATATTTTTCTCCTAGGCAGAATTTCTTTCAGCAATGATTCTTTTTTTTCCCAGCGTACCAAGGATTGAACTCAGGAGCACTTGATCACTGAGCCATATCCTCAGCCTTATTTTGAATTTATTTAGAAATAGGGTCTCACTGAGTTGTTTAGCACCTCAGTTTTTGCTGAGGCTGACTTTGAACTTGCTATCCACCTGCCTCAGCCTCTCGAGACACTGGGATTAAAGGTGTGCGCCACTGCGCCCAGCCTCAGCAATGATTCTTGTATGTGATATTCAATAGAATTTTCAGCACTAATCAAGTTCACTTCTTTAGATGTTGTCTTTATTCCTGCATACCCATCGGACATATCTTTTAGCCAAATTCTTTAATATATTGCTTCCCATATTTTATTGTAATTTTTCTAACTCATCCATCTCACTACTAAATTTTGTAATTTTATTAAGGTAGGAATTTACCTTTGTATCTTTGTAAAAATCAGTCCTTTCCTTAGCTTGATAATAGGTTCAAGACTGTGAAGTGAATGAGTAAATGCATGGCTGAATAAAAATGCAAGTGTAAATTGGAAATGGGGACATTATAGTAGATAAGTTACTTATAGTATTATAGTCAGAGCCAACATACAAATTAGTGAGAGATGATATGTGACTTAGTGAGAGGTAATATACAAATTGTATTTGATCTACTAAAGGTAGGTAAACTTTTTTTTTCATGATTATACAGATAAATATTCCAAAGAAATCTTAGTTGACAACAATCCTCTTGAAATTCACAGTGCAGCATTAACATTATTCCTTTTTGATAGATTCTTTCCTAGTTATCATGAAAGTGCCATTTCATTTTTTTTTGGTACTGGGAATTGAACTCAGGGGTACTCGACCACTGAGCAACATCCCCAGCCCTATTTTGTGTTTTATCTAGAGACAGGGTCTCACTGAGTTGCTTAGTGCTTCGCAGTTGCTGAGGCTGGCTTTCAACTTGCGATTCCTGTCTCAGCCTCCTAAAGCGCTTGGGATTACAGGCGTGCACCAACATTCCAGGCTCCCATTTCGTTTTGTTTACTTTATTTTTAAAAATAACTTCATAAGAAGTGCAAATTCAACTTAGACCCATGTCAGGAAACTCCCAGTTCAGTGGAACCACTAGTGGATTCACCAAATTCTTCTTCCCTTGGGCACTAAAATGAAGGTCTCAAAGCTTATCACTAGATGTGACCCTAAAAGACATCACCTGTACTTTCAACCCAATTTTTCTGAATTTGGTGCATATAACATATACTATACTCTTTCTCCAAGTATATATCGCATGTCACAAGAAAGTAATTTAGCCTTACAATGTAATGGCTTTTCTTTGTAATGACACCTATTTTTTTTTCAAGGCCATCTGATTCTGCATTAGATAGCCAAGTGCAGCTAACACTGGTGAAGTCGAAGGTGATGAGGCTTTTATTTCACACTGTGAAGTAAATTTGGATGCTATGTGTTACAGGATATGATTCAATGAGTATTTCTCACAAGGCCAAGACAGAAAAAGAAATCCAAAGTAAGAATAAGTCTCTACTGATCACTGTGCACTCACTACTCTTCATAATCAGTCCACTAATAACTGGCTGTGGATCTAAATCAGGAACACTAGGTTGCTCAATATTTGGGAGCTCAGCAGTGAGTTTAGTCAGCTCAGTTTTGGTAAAGGGATGTCTGTATTTTTAGACCACAATTATCTTTAATCCAATGGAACAAAATTTCATTTTCATAGTATTTTCATTGCTGCACCATTAGACCCTAGAGTAGGGCTTGGCACTTGATAGGATCTCAGTAAATATTTTCTGAATTAACATATTAACCCCTGTATCCCCATTGGTGCTTTTCTATAAACTCATTGTTTGCTACTTCTAGGCAGGCAGAAAATGCAAATAACAAACATCCTTAGGAAAGTTTATTGTAACCATTTGAACATTGAAAAATATATATCATTTCTGGTGCAGGTCTTCTGTGAGAATTACAGCAGACAGGAATATTCTTAGACATGATGATCACTGGAAAGTATCCATCTCAAGTCCCTGGTCCATGTACCTTATTACTAATTGTTAAATATTTGCCAGTGCCCAAGAAACTATATATGTATCTTTACCTCATCCATCTTTTAAAATAACTTAAGAGCTCATGCCTACAATTCCAGTAGCTCAGGAGGCTGAGGCAAAAGTATCGCAAGTTCAAAGCCAGTCTCAGCAAAAGTGAGGTGCTAAGCAACTCAGTGAGATCCTGTCTCTAAATACAATACAAAATAGGAGAGCTTGGTAGGTGGCTCAGTGGTGGAGTGCTCCTGAGTTCAATTCCTAATACCTCCCACAATAAATAAGTAAATTAATTAATTAATTAAAATAAAATGTAAAACAACTTAAAAATAACATTTACTACCTGTAGTTTTCCTCATTTCGAAGCTTTCCTTCTCCACTAGTCTGCAGACTGCAGAACCTCAGTTCTGAATCCAGTATTATGCCATGAGTTTCTAGCTGACTCTGCCTTGTTGTTCAGAGTCATTTTAAAACCATCCATGGACCTCTTCAACCCAGCCCACCCACATACCATTTCATTGTCAGTTTATTAAATAGGCTAAATACTCCATGAGCAATCATTTGGAACTATAACTATTGGAAAAGTCTCTCCCTGCTTTCACATGCCAGTGATAAACTGGAATTGAGATGTTTTCACTAAACTTCATGGAAGAATGTGCTTGACCAGTTGGCATGGTGGTAGATTTAAAAATTACAATGATATTTCTGGCTATGGTTAGTGAGTATGGAGTTGCCAGACATAATCTTGACAATAAAGGATTAGAAACCAATTTGGATAACAACTCCAAGGAGAAAACAAAAAAAACTTTCGGTTTAAAAAAACCAGAAAGCTCAGGTACCACATTAGATATCCATGATCCTTTCCTTAGTTTTTTTTGGGGGGTTACCAGGGATTGAACTTAGGGGTACTCGACCACTGAGCCACGTCTCCAGCCCTATTTTGTGTTTTATTTAGAGACAGGGTCTCACTGAGTTGCTTAGTGCCTCGCCATTGCTGAAGCTGGCTTTGAACTCATGATTCTCCTGTCTCAGCCTTCCAAAGTGCTGAGATTACAGGTGTGCATCACCATGCCTGGATCTTTCCTCAGTTTTATATTTGAGTCTGGGTAGAACTCCAATATTGAAAGGACAGATGCCTTTGAAGAAGAACTCTATTCATTTTCTAAACAAATAAGAACAGGGAACACTTCAATTTTTGCCTCTTGCACAGTATGTGTCCTTTCTAGTAGCTCAAAGGAATTTCAACTTATCATCTCTGTGGAATAAATTATTTCATTTCACTCTTCTCATATTGAAATGTTTCTTCTTCCATTTTTGAATTTATATTATCTTCAGTCACACAACTGTGAAAGCTGTCATCAAGTTTTAATTCATTTTTTCCCAACTTTAGTACCTTTCCATATGTTTGCTGTATTGAACTGAATTGAAAACATAATTTCTTTCAAATGTTTTTCCTACCACAAAACAATGAATAGTGATAAAATCTATTTTGGAAATGTGTTTTGTCTCAGTTCCATTATGTTTTTAGGCTTAAAGTGTTTCTAAATAGTGACAAAAATAAGGTAGAATATGTGGAAATTTCCCAAATCTTTGCATTTGATGATATAGTTTATTATTTTAAAAATAGGAACAAATACTTTTTATAAAATATGGAAAAATATTTCATATCTTCTTCCTATATTCTATGTTAAACCATAAACAGTTTCATTGGTCAAGTAAACACTGAGGTTGACTATGTCAAAATGACAGCAGAAAGGAAAATCAGAAAACAAGAAAGAAGGAATGTATCATAGTTGTGATTAGTGGAATGTAAGCAAGTGTAGCATAGTAAAAAAAAGGAATTTGAAAGCACTTTCACAGTTTTAATACTCCCAAACACATTGATACTTTTTTGTCATAATTTACAAAATCTAAACCTCATATATATTTCCTTATTAAAATTATCTGTTGCCTTTATGAAGTCCAAATTCTTTAATATGAACTACAAAGCATTGCATGATTTAGTTTACACCTAAATTCTCTACTTTCATCTATCATCGCAAGCTACCTCTTCATCTCCAGTTATATACAAATACTTAAATTTTCTTGATGAGCCATTTTTGTCATCTGTGCATCTGTATCACAAGAAACATATATGTCTTAAACCTTCTTCAACTTTTAAAGATGTATTCTTCCCACTTTTTGTCTTAGTGTAGGTTTTCTAGAAGCAGATCCTGAAATGAGGTTAGGAAGAACTGGTAAGTGAAGGAAAAGTGGGAGAGTGAAGAAATGATATGAAAATAAATGAGGTGTGTACTGTCAAGCACGATGATATGGGAATTGAATCCCATGGGACCTCTGCCGCCATGTAAAAAAAGCATCAAAGTGGTTTTGCAGGCCATGGGTAAGGTATCTATCCACCAGCCATGGCCATGGGTAAGGTATCTAGACTAAGGTGTCTATCCACCAGCTCCCAGCAGTCACTGGGGAAGGTAGTTATTCATTTAGTTTTAAAAGTTTGTTTACCTTAATTATTCTATTATACAGCAATATTTACCATTGGATTCTTATTTGACTTTTTTTGCCCATTTCACCTTGAGAACAAACTTAGAATACTGAAAATTTATAATTATGCTATAAAAATAGGACTCTACAATGTGAATTTGAAATTGTGGATATATACTTTTATTTTTCTATATTTTAAGTAAAATGCATTACAGGGATATTCATAAGGAACATTATGAAAGTCTATATACTCAATCTTGTCTTTTAGTCATGTTCAAAGCAACTCTGGAAAATTAATTTGAGAAGAAAGTAAGCAATTTGAGCAAAACTGCTATTCAAGTTTCTGTTTTGTTCCATTTTGTGTTCTGAATGAGAATTGAGAAAAAACTTCACTATTGTAGTTTTCATTTGCTTTTTACTGTTATAATGTCAAATCATATACAGTATATCACAGTAAAAGCAAGCATGTTAACCTTATAGTGCTTCTTTGAGTGTTAATGATGATATTTCTCATTATTTGTTTTTGTAACAAAGCATTATGGTAACATTGGAAAAAATAAACTTTGTAAAACATTTTATCATCTATTCATCTTAAACAAAAGTTTCATCATATTTCAATATGGTATGATATTACAGTACAGAATTATGCAAACTAAGAGGCATATCCACCTGCAGAAAAACTGATTGTTATTACAGAAGCTGAGAAATGAAAGCAGATGAAGGAAGTCACCTGTGTTGTATTGCAGCAATAAGTTTTGAAAACACACACCATCCAGTGTTGTCAATAGCTCAGTGATGATTGAGTATATATTTTCATTATGTGTGGATTTGCTGGCCATGCTGACAACAAGCAAGATACCATCTATCATATAGGGAGGAAAAAAAAATAGATCTAAGCACCAGTGACACACACACATGCAAAATGCAATACTGAGTGTTATTCTACACACAAACGTCTGTAAATCATTTAGAAAGATATGAACAAGCATTTGATCCTAGAAGAATCTATATAAAAATATAGGATTCACCTGTCAAATACAAGCCATTCTGTATATTTTGCTCATGTGGACTGTGATCATTGCATTTAGAACTCTGGATTCCAATAAGACAGCATATGTCCTTACCTCTTTAAACTTATCACCTGACCCATAAAATGTGTGTAAAAAAATTCACTTGCAAGCTCTGTTATTGATTCTTGATATCTCATGGCTATAATACTATGGAGTATTTAGGTAAAAATTTTAATTATTCACATTTATTTTATTCCAATATGCTTTCTAATGTTTGAGCATTGAAATTACAAAATGTTTACAAACTTGTCTAATCCAAATAAAATCCTTTATAAAATAGCATAAACAATAATGGACAAATTTTTCATATCATTGCGATAAAAGATATTGCTATTTTATGCTTATTATTATATTTTAAATATATTGTGAATGAAGTAGAACTTAAAAGTATTTTATTTTGTATCTAAGGAATGTACATTGTTTCATTGTTTTCATCTCTATAGGTTTTTTACTGTTGTATAGAATTTATAATCTCATTTTAAAGTTTATTTCTAAAATATCAGACTGTTCCTGCTCAGAGATTTTTGTAGTACAGTTGCAAAATGTCAAATTTTGTTGGAAAATAATATAACTAGTACTTAGAACATAATTCTCTAATTATAGTAACTTTATGTACTGTTTATTTCCTGTCTCATTTCAAAAATACTTAAAATATTACATTTCTTTCAGTTAGTTGAATATGCATTTTTAAAAGTTTAAACAAAATGTATATCATGGAAATGTACTCTATTAGTTATTGTACAGTTATTAAAGGCAGCCCTCAAATCAACTTCAGCTCAAACAAAGTAAAAAAAAAATGAAAGAAAGAAAAGAACAGAAAGAAAAGGGAGAAAAGCAATTAATGATATATCAGGTGAAAATCTGTGTTAACTCCAACTCTTTGCTACAACCTAATCATATGACCCAGCTCAGATCCCCTAACAAACAGAAGTAAACAGCACATGGTTGACAAGCAGAGAGTTGAGGCAACCTCAGTGATCTCTGTCATGCTTATGAACTCTGTGATCTTGATCAACATCAGATAGGTTGGATGCCATGACTACTGCCTTCCATGATACCCTGTGAATAACTCTGCTACAAAATGCTCATTCTCTGCACAACATATAAATTTTCTTTCAAGTTTCTTTTATAACCACTAGAGCATAAACTCCCGGAGACTGGAGCTGCTGCTCCTTACTTGGCATCTCTAGGCACCGCACCAGGTACTCCATAAGTGCTTGTTGAACATTATGAACAAAAGCACACTATATACAAAATTGGGGACTAACTTCATTCCACTTATTTTGAGAGAGATATTTCTAATATTCCAGTTCCACTTATTCCCCAAAACCTCCTTTTTTGCTAAGTTCATTTTATCTGTAAATAAATTTAACTCTTAGCAAATTATTTTGATAAGAACTTATAATTTGGAGATAATTTCCTTCCTAATATAAAATCTTAAATTTTCATTTTAAAATGTTTTCTCCAATGAATTTATATAATGATATAGATTAATGAATTCCCATAAAATAAATAATACAATAGAGAGAATAAAGTCTAATTTGTCATGATAGTTTGCAAGTTTAACCTGTCCAAGATTATTTCTCCATAGATTAGATGAATATGTAACCAATTAATCTTATAATCTATTTTGCCAATAACTTTATGTTTAGATTATATAATTTTATACTACCAGTAAGGATTTAAACATACCATATAAACTAGTAAAAATTAAGAAATTTGCCAGAAATTAAAGCTAATGAAACTTGATGGCAAGGGAAAAGAAGAAAAAATGACTTAGGTGGCAGTAATTTAGGTATTGCTGAGAGGTTTATGTCAACATAATCTATGAACTTCAATAAATCTGAGAATATTTGTGTACATTACTCATAATTCTTCATTTATAAAATATTTTACTTTTCAGAAATTGAGTTTTCATAAAAATGTAAGTTGTTTGGGCTGGATTTATTCCATTTTAGATATTTTTAATATGATCCTTTGTAACCATTTTTTTTTCTTTTGTCAGAATTTCATGCTTTCTTCCTGGTTTCTAGATATGAATCATTTTCCACTGTCACTGATTTTACCATTTATGGAGAGCCCATTTTTCATAATACTTGGGCTACTATTCAGCTCAGGAATATTTCTTCTGTTATAGATTTGCTCTTTTTTTCCTATTTATTCGTATTTTTGTGTCAGAATTATATTTCCTGAATGAGCACTTTACTTTCTGTTATCTGGATTAATTTTATTCTTCATAATTTTTATATCTGCCTTTTACTTGGGCTCTTTGAATTTAGATAGTGTTTCTCTAGTGTAAGCTATGTATCCTTGGGATCCTGTATTCTCAGATTTGCTTTGCAAGATTAACCGCACCCCCCATTTTCCACATCTCATTTTCTCATTGGTCTTTTCTTTCTGAAGCTTTTGCTGATTTTTTTTAAAATCTCATTTTCTCTAACATTGTTAGTTCCCTTATTTAAGGGAGCTTAGGAGTTCTGAAATGTTCTAATGTTCTATAGTAAATAGTAAAGAGTATTTTAAAGAATATATTTATTCTGGTTCTTTTTAGCAACATTCCTTAGTTACAGAATTTCACACAGTATCTTTGTTTTTTCTCCTCCTTTTACTTGATTTGACAGTGAATTTTCTTTTTTTTTTACATTATGTTGTTTATTAATTGCCAAAATAAACATGGAAACATGTTATACAATTTACAGGGATATTCTTTTTTTTTTTTTTTTTTTTTGGTGCCTGGAATTGAACTCAGGGATATTCTTTGTATATGTTCTATAGTTGTTACATAGTGAGTATATACATATGTACATGTCCCCAACACAAGATGGTTCAATATAGGTTTTTCATTTTACTTTACAATGGTGTGAAATTAATAGCACTCAATAGAACTATATTTCAAATTTTGAATTTTCCTAGGACACACACTCATGTGCATCTAGGATTTGTCTGTTGCCTTTAGCCCAATTCCCATTCACTTGATCTAAACATATTCTTTAGATTTGAAGGAGTTGGATGCATCTGGAAAGCCTCAAATGAGTCCTCCAGTGAACAAGGCAAAAGTCTTCCACTGTCACTGCACAATTCTGTGAGAAGCATAGATATTTACTGTACTTAGTAACCAGAGGTGGTGCATAGGTTTAAAAAGTAACAATTCGAATTGCACCAACTAGAACTAATTATAAATATCTTTTATATGCCAGATGCAGTATTCATAGTGACTCTAATGCATTTAATGCCTCTCAAAGTTAGGCAACATTATTATTATTTTTATTACTAGTGGTAGTAGGAGGAGGAGGAGGAGTAGGGGTAGTAGCAGTATTACTGAAGTGTTGTAGATGTGAAAAATGAAGATGGACTTATATTGATCAATTCATGTACTGAACTTTTGCAGAAGAAAAAATATAGCCAAATAATAATGGAAAGAACAAAGGATATGAAACAAAAAATATACAACCACATTCAGTAGCTTTAGGGTTTTTTGCATCTATTCCAAAATAGTCACATAAGACATATTCGAAATTAAAAAATGTGATATGATAAAAAATAAATATGACTATTCCATATTAGGTAGTATATCTATAAAACAATCTCAAGTAGCATTTATAAAAATTAAGCCTCAAGAATTGATGAGCTGGTGCAGTTTTATTCATCTAAATTGTCTAAGTAAACATTTGCAGAGTAAGATATCTTTTAAATGTAGAAAAAAAAAGAAGGCAACTACATTTTTTGACATTTTTTCCTAGTAAATTTAACATTTCAGCCTCAAAAATACAAAAATATTTTGAGTTCCTATTTTTGTTGCCAACTAAGGGGAAGTGCCATATATATTTCTATTTAATAACATTTGATATTTTTACTAAACTTCTTTAAAATATGTTAAGAACAGTTAAATGTATCAGCATTTTGTTGTAATTATTCAAATTGAATATTTCTTTGTGTGAATCACAGTATTTCTTTCCTCAACTTACTTTCATCAAAGTAAGTCATTATTCAGGAACATATAATTAGCTGTTTTAATCTTATCATTTTCAGTTATCTACTAAAATAATTAGCTTTCTCTTTTCTTTTTAGTTAGAAGATTGCTAAGGGATCAATGCACAATATAACATTTTCTACTCTAAAGCACCAATTACTTTGACTGTCAGTGTAAATTTATTGATTTTTATTAGTACATTATCACCAGATACTCACAGCATGGTATTTATTAATTAGTAAGAGAAATATAGATTCATTTGTGAATAGTTCTCCTTTTAAGTTTGTTATCTAGAACATGCTCCTTTAGCAATGTACCTAATAATGGCAAGTAGACAAAAGTTAAGGATAGCATTTTTGATTCCAAATTTTCTATATTTTCCTATTGAGATATACCATAAACTTTAGCATAAAATAAACATATAAAAATTTTTAAAATAACTTTGTAAATTGTAAAGTTAGGAAAAATCAATTTTCTTGGTCTTCGTTCTCAATTACAATGAATTTTATTATTTTTCTTACAATCAAGTAATATGAAAAAAGTATATGGCATACTTTCTTTACAAAATGAAATATTGTAATATTTTATTAAATAGCAATTATAAAGAAAGAAAATACAGATTTGGAATTTTTTTAAACTAGTGCATTGTCTTACTCATTTACTAAATCAAAACTTTCTGAAGAGCAAAGAATGGCAATGAAAGATAAGGAAATAATTACTAAGTCCCAAATTGAGCATGACATCTTATTGGGTATCCTTATATTTCAGTTTATTTAATCATTTGTCTAGTATTTATTCAGCAAATATTCAAAATGCCTACTAACTGCCAGGAATTCTTGGATCCTAGGATACAATAGAGAACAACATAAGTTCATGATATATGGACCTCATATTCCAATATGGAAAGCAATAAAAAATGAATAATTATAAAACACTACCTATAAAGTTTTGGTCAGAAAAAAAATTAGGGTTAAGGATAAAAAAACAAACAAACAAGAATGGTATTTTATATAATCATGGAAGGGCTACCTATGGATTTGAACTTAGAGAAATTGAAATAGGATAGGTATCCAGGTAAATACCTGAGAAAAGAG
Organism: Xerus rutilus; assembly: GCA_028644305.1. Classification (NCBI taxonomy): domain Eukaryota; kingdom Metazoa; phylum Chordata; class Mammalia; order Rodentia; family Sciuridae; genus Xerus; species Xerus rutilus. The sequence continues at coordinate 88,072,876 of CM053404.1, forward strand.
AATTCTAAAACTATGATCAGGAAGTAGAGATGTCCTGGCTACAGCATACTTGGTTGAAGGAACAGCAGTAGAGCCAGTAAAAAAATCTTGTCTCTATGGCTTTATTTTTCCTTCTATCAGTTCATTTGTTCCTTCTTATTTATCTACTTATTAGCGTTTTAATGTTTATGTCCTCAAATTCATCAATATTTTTCTTTATGCATTTTGCTTTTTCAAGGAGGCTAAGGGTAATTATTAAGGTTTCCTTCAAGTCAGGCTGTAAGTATGTTCTACAATGTATTTGCTATAACATTTACAGTTTTTATGTTGAATTACAAAAACATTAAGAATTTATTAATAAAGGAATATGAAGTAGAGTTTGAGATTAATTTTTCCTAAATAAATATCCAAAAGATACTGTCTCATTTATTGTCCATTCTTTCATATCTGGTTTGAAATAATAACTTTATCATATACTAAGCTCCCATTTTTGGTTTATCATCATTTTGCTTATTGTTTTACTAATGTCAATTCTTACACATTCATCACATTTTACAAATTTTATATTTAAAATTTGCTTGAAAAATGGTATATGTGCATTTTTTTATTAGAGCTTTATAGTGTTCCCTAGTAATGGGTTCATCCAGACAAACTCATACATGTCTGGAATTTGATTTCAGTTCATGATCTCCCTCTTTTCCCTCTCCTTTTCCCTTCTCATTCTCCTCCCCCTCTCTCATAATGTGTTTTTATTTGAAATTTAATTGTTTTCACTTAATTTTTTTCAAATACACTTTTAAGATTTGTGTTGGTAATTTACACAAAAACTTCTATATTTGATTAAGATTGACATTGACTTAATAGATGAATTAGAGTTCCTTTCTCTATTCTTAATATTCTCACATTGTCAGGGTTTCAGTCTTTTTTGGTAAAGGTGCATAATTTTTTTCTCCTATAGAATTTTAAGACATCTCATAATTAGTTTATGGACTTTAGTGATCTTATTGACAGCATAGGTGAAATATGTTCGTAATATTGGCTTTTTCTGTTTTATGTCACACTTTTTGCAATTTTTAACAGATTTTAAAGAAGAAGGAGAAAGCACATGACTTTATTCCACTATTTGAATCTTAAATTTTCATCTAAAAGTAAGATTGATTTAATTTACACGTAATAATTGTACATATTTATAAGATATATTGTGATATTTCAATACATGTGTACAGTATGTAATAATCAGATCAGGATAATGGGCACATCATCACTTTAATCATTTGTCATTCCTTTGTGTTGGGAACATTCAAGTCCTCTCTACTACTTGTTTTTAAATGTGCAATTCACCTTTGGCAACCATAAGTACCCTATGTGATATAGGGCATTAGAAGTTTTTCCTCCTATCCTACTGCTCCCCTTGACTTTTTATTATCACCCCCACTGACACATACCTTTCCCAGCCTCTGTGAACAGTCTTCTACCCTTTAATTGTATGAGATCAACGTTGTTAGCTTCCACATAAATATGACTTTTGAAAAGTAACATTGAGATTTTATTGAACAGCATAATTGCACCTGTATATAATAAATTAAATTGTATATTGCTTCAATAAGCTGCAGAGACTATAATTCAAACTTGAAGAAAGCTTATAGCTTTAGCATTCTTCTTAGATGAAATTAAGTTCATATATTAGAAATATTAACATTTAGAGTTACTACTGCTGTATATATTTGTACATTATATTTATTTGATTTTCTTGAGAAAATAAGTTCTTTTTGTGTGTCAGGCTTCATTTCTCTTACATACATAATAACTTACTCCATTGATCATAAATAGGATATTTATTTCTCCCTGTTATTTAAATCCATTATTATTGGTGATTATGTTAAACATAATTGAAAGGCCTATGAAATAAGGAAATACACATAAATGCAGACATAGCTTTTAATATCATATTTTTCTTTTTAAAATACATTTTGATAAGTAGAAATATATCTCAACAACACAGGTAAAAATTCATAGGCTTAGTACCCTAAATATTTTTGTGGAGCTAGTGTTAACAGATAACAGGTTAGGGTTAGATAAGGATGTTAACTCTTCATTCTTAAGTTTGTCTGAAATAATTTTGAAAGAAAAATCACTACATTCTCTGATGCATGTGGTAAGATGCCAACTGACATCATTATTTCAATGAAGTGTCACCTGTTTCAGCTCTCCCTTATACAATCTTCAATGACTTCTAGAAAGTTCTAACTCCAATGGGGCACTTCTCTGTATTATTCTCACTTCCCATTTCTTTCAGATAATTACTACCTGTGTGTAACAAATAAAAAAGCATAATTATTTCTCAACTACTTCTCTTGGTTTTGTTTCATGTTTTGGGTTCCGTAGCCAAACTGTCTGCATTTCAATCTGGGTCTCTAAACATCTTAGCCATATAAACTTCAGGAATTGACTTAAATATTCTGCACCTCTCTTGCCTAGTATTTAAAATAACATTATTACCTCATGGTTATGTGGACATTTTTTTTTGTTGTTGTTGTTGTTTTAGAATGTGTATTATTTAGTGGCCATTGATTATATTATTTTACATTTATTGACTAATATAGTGATGTTTGGCATTCTTAGCAATTATTATTTCTGTGTGTATCCCTTTCTCCTCTTGAGTGCTCATCTTCTACATTGGTTCAACTTTCATTACTACAGGTAACTCCATCACATGACTAGATGAATTCATTAACCTCATAACTATGAGAATTTTGAATCAGTAAAATTAGAAGTTCAGTTGTAACTTGAATGCCAAAACCATGTGCAAGAAATTTTATAGACAGTGAATTTCCACTTAGATATATAAATATATTATTATCTTTTCACACTCAAATCCTTTACCTTTATATTTTTCCATACATTAGACCAATGTTTCCAATATTTTCATAGTTACTCAGGATTTAAATATGATCACTACTGAGCCACTTATTTCCATTTTCCCCATCTCTGTTATCATTCTGTTAACAGAAATATTTACTGTTGCTGTATTTGTCACAATCCATTACAATAACAACCTCAATTTCTATCTATCTTAGCCAAATATCATTTGATTGTTTTCCCTGTTGCTCATATTTTCACATTGTAACTTATCCAAGCTACTACCAAAGATGAATTTTCCTAAGAGAAAGTTCCAGTTGGGCTGATCCCTTCTTTCAATGGTGTCACACAAATCTGATACTGGCATTCATGGCCCTCTATAACTTGGCCTGATTACTTTTTTTTTTCAATCGTTTTGAATAGTAGTTAAGTTACTTTCCAATTGGCCTTATGTGTGGTCTGTTCTTCATCAATCATGGTCTACTTGCCACTTCTTATTTTCCCCCAAATTTTTGCAGTTTTCTTTTATTATGCCTTTTTTGATGCCGTTTATGTGTGTGTGTGTGTGTGTGTGTGTGTGTGTGTGTGTGTGTGTGAGAGAGAGAGAGAGAGAGAGAGAAAGAGAGAGAGAGAGAAATGTTTTTCTACTACATTCTAATATTTCTGAATCTTGTGAAAGACATGTTATTTACCTGCTGGACCGGTGTCAAGACTCCATTATAGTGTTCAGATATGCCATGGGAAACCTCTTATTCTCTTGTCCCTGGCCATGAAATTTGGCTTCAGCTGATCCTGAGCTTGGTTCTAGGAGTTGGTACCAACCTTATCATGTCTAATTTATCAATTGTAGCATTCATTTTTCTAGAATGATTGGCTCACTTATCTATCGCCCAATCAGAGCCAATCTTGTGTATTTTCTGAAGAAAAGAGAAAAGCAACTCTTAAATTTTTGGTATGTTTGCAATGGATGGCCACATTGGTGAGCCTCTCTCAGAGTTAAGACAGCATGGAAATAAACACAGCCAGGGTATAGTGAGTGAAGGAAAAAAGATGACTGAGAGACAGAAGGAGAAACAGAAGTGGAAGTAGAGAAGTAGAGCAGAGGGATGGAGAAAAGAAGATAATCTATGATACCTTGTGATCAGATGAGTCCTTAAATCTAGTGCACCCATAGATTTGTAATTATTAATAAAATAAACCCCGCTTTTGCTTGAGATGGTGTGAGTTATTTAAAATTTGTTGAAATCAAAACTCAAAATAAAAAGTAAAATAAAGAAGAAAATTCTATCACTAAAGATCTACAAAAAGAATATTAAAATACCTATAACTGCTTGTGTAGGCTCTCAGTTTTTGAACTGAAAGACATTTGTACACATATTAAAAAGTTAAAAATTCACATGAAGACTTGAACTTGAAGATTGATTTTCCTTCCTAATATTAACTGTGGCTATATGTGTAAAATAAATATTTTTACAATATCTCATTTTATTATATGTTTGAGAGAGTTTTATGTATTATGGCTAGTGAAATTTTTCTTAAATATGTGTTCTATATAATTTTTGTGACTATAGTAATTTAAACTTAATAGATATGGATCTCTTTTTAAAACAAATATATAAATTTTATGTATAACCAGACTCAAAATTGAATTTATTGTATGATAAGGGAGAGGAACTATATGAAAAGTCCATGTGCTTAGTAGTCTCTGATGATCACCTCTTCCAAATAATGTCTTTCTGTAATCCTATGTTTTAGGTGGCACAATCGGTTTATAAGACTGTGTAACTATTTGGATGGTACTTTATCTTACCGTGTTGGAACTTTCATTCCACTTTGTCCTTTGAAAAAAATCTTTTTTGTGCTGGACAATAAAGCCCATTTTCTAATCAAGCTGATAGGCGCCCAGCCTGAGCTTCATTCTTTGTCTTTGACTGTGTCAATCTAGACAATTAAGATGAAAAGCACATTTACATGAGAGTAGAAAATTGTGATTAAAGAAAGCAATGTTAGCTTTTGTTATCTTAGTAATATTCTAAATTTTATTTGCTCTAGTTGTCAAGAATAGACTGAGTTCAAGGGATTTTTTTTTCACAAAAGTCAATTCATCTGAAAGTAAGGTCAATTTATTTAAGAGACAGGACGATTACAATTGACGGGGCCTGTGGTTCTGCTATCTATTTTGTATGCTTGCATGATTTTGTAGGGTTTCTGCTATATTCGTGGCTGTTTGAAAATGGTTGGGGTCAGGTAAAACGGCAGAGGAGGTGGGAGAGAAGTAGAAAATTATTGAAAAAAAAACCCACATAATCCCAATGGAATTATTACATTTGGATTTTTGCCAAATACATTTCTATCAGTCTTATTTGTTGTGCAAGGTCTGGGCTTTCATTATGAAGTGATTCTGCTCTGGGGTATTCAAAATAGTATTTAAAGTATATTTTTTTTGGTGCACACACACAGGTATGCATATAATTCATAGACACAAGCACACAAAATTTTCCTGCTTCAATATCTCTCTGTCATCTCTCTACATGCATTATTACTTTTCCTCAGAAATACTATAATATTAATTTGTTGCGTAAACATTTATATAGCAAAGAATAAATAAATCAAATCAGTTTTAAATATGTTGTTATGCTAAATGATTGTAGCAGTTTCCCAGAAGCTTGGGTTGATAGACTATGAGATTTTGGGTAAAGCTGGACAAAGCTATAATCAATGCAAAGTATTTGAGAGAAGAATCATGGTGGATTACAGCCATTCATCTAATCCTTGAGGTTCAGTTCCAGGACTCCTTGAGATACTATATTAATCTGTTTTGTACAATCATGAAAAGTGTTAGGCTAGGTGACCTTATCCAGAAAAGAGGTTTACGTGGTTCACAGTTTTGAAAGTTCAAGGACTACATCTAGGATGGCTTTCTTGCAGGCAGAGTCCCAAGGATGTCCAGAGCAACACATGATAAAATATAGGGAGCATACACGTTGGTCTCTTTTAGTTTCTCTCCTTCTTCTTATAACATCACTGGTTCTGGGGACTCCATCCTGAAGACCTTATTTAATCCTAATCACCTCTCAAAGGTCTCAACTCTAAACACCATGGTCAGGATTGTTTCCATCATTTTACTACTTTGCAATGGGGAATATCTTTCAATACATGAACCCTTAAAGGATACCTTCAAAGCAGATCCAAAGCATAGCACATACCAAAATCCACAGATGTTTAATTCCCTTATTTAAAATGGCATTGGATTTGCAAATAATCAACATTCATCTATTTGCATAGCTTATATAATATCTAGAGTACTTATACCTAATGCAATGTAAATGCTATGTGAATAGTTGTTTTACTCTATTTTTAGGGAATAATGGCAAGAAAAATGTCTTTCCATGTTCAATGTAGACACTTTTTTTAAAGAATATTTTTAATCTGCAGTTGGTTGAATCTGAAGAGGTACAAAGAAATACAAAGGGCTGACTATAGGTGTTATCTCCTATTTAGTGAGATAGGAATTGTTAATGCCAATTGTCCTTATGGAATTTTTCATTTCTTCATATTGAAAAAAATAATTTTACTTAGCATTTAGTTTAAGTTAACATGCATATACTTTTGTTCTAAATTATTTATGTTTTTACAGATATTTGTTATAGATATTTAATGTCTATGACCTGGAAGCATTGTTGTATCATTATTGACAGGGTAGCATTTCATTCCATGTTTTAAATCAAATGGTGGGACCACTATGCATCCAGATCTACAAGTTGTAAATCTAGGTTGTCATGCTTGACCCCTTTCACTCTATACCTCTATCATCGTATTAGTTATTAAAATCTATTATTCCAACCTATAAATTAAGTTCCACCCACATTGAAGACTCATGTTCCTGGTCAACTTAGTGGTCCCATCAATGACAATTTTGTTTGAATAAAATTTGTTATGGGAGCCCAAATGTTTATCAGTTTTGCCCATTAATCCCCATTCAAGGCCTTCTTTCCTCATTCAGGCCATCTGTACCAAGATTTTGCTAGTTATTTCCTGATGAATATACTTGACTTGGTCCCACTGCTCCTCTGTTACCCCCAGAAAGCCACAGAATTGACCTACATAAAATTAAAGCCCAAAATGATACTCTGTCCCTTTAAACACTTTACCCTCTATCCATTGCCTCAAAATTGAAGGAAACTCCTTAAAACTCTTATATATAGTCCACAAGGATCTAACCTTTGCTTAGTTTTTCATTCTTATCTCACTCTCCTTCCTCACTGTTATTTCTTTCCTGTCTATTTTCCATCATTGGATTGTACTTCCTGCTTGTCTAAAATGAATTTATTCACTTATTTATTTGGTCTTTCATTCAGAAATATATATTGAAGACCTATGTTGTAGGCAAAATACTTGATAGTAGGAATGGCTAGTTTTCTTGACCCTCTAACACTTTGTTTAGCAAATGTTTATTTTTCCAGTATTGTTTCAGGATGAGAGGGTCTCATAGTTACTTAAATTTGACCAGAATGAATAATGTGACCATTGCCATATTACTTTTGTACCACATGTACCTTTATATTTGTATAACTGGCATTTGTTATATAATACTGAATGTTTTGCTAATAAAATATAAGTGAAAATAGTATTTAAAGTAATTTCTGATGCTAATAAAATATATTGAAATACACAAATATATATAAAACTATTTTTCTGAAAAATGTGTACAATTTTGAGTCAGCATAATATATAGAATGATTTAAAAGTATTACTTGCTATTGTAACAGCATAATATTCCAATAATAATATAAAGCATACCTTAGTTTTACTTATTAGCTCTGCAAAATTGGACAAATTCTTTTATCCATAAAATCAATGAAAATTATCATTGTGCCAAACATAATAAATATTAATAATGTTGCCATACGATTAAGTTCAAATTTAATGTCATGTAAACTGAGTCAAGTGGCTTTCTCTTCTGAGTTACAGCGTATTCCAGTATCAAATATAGTAATAATATATGTCGTTCATAGTATTCTGACCAGGACGTAAGAACATAAGAAAAATAAGTTTTTTTAAACTATAAATTATTACAGAAATAAAATATTACCAGGTATTTGGGGCTAACAGTATTTGCTGGTGTCCTTCTCAGACTCTTCATGTTCCAGATGGCTAATATACCAACCTCTCATCTGCTGTGGGTGTTAGCTGCAATAATAGCCTTCACCTGGTCTTGTCTCTATAAAATTGACCAAAGTCTGGACCACAAAGCCTCTCATGGGAACACAGACACTTTTCTTCCCTCCTGAAGACTAAGGGACAGGAGATAGAAATGCTGAGTTTTCTGACCTCAAAGAGATATTCACTGTGAAAAGCAATTCACGTTACAGAACTTCCTAGGAAATCAGGCTGAAGCCCATGCTTTCTCAGCTCTTTGACCTACTCTACCCTTCTTCCTTCACTTTTCTGCTAGGAGCTCCACCTCAATAAATCATATACATGCTCCTGAATCTACTTCTGAGAGGTCAGCCTAAGACACTGCTTAACGCAAATCAGAACCTCCCTATCCTTTACTTTCTCCTAAGCATCTTAACCTATTTGTTAAATAAGTATAGAAACAATTATAGAGAGAGGAGAACATTTTAAAAAATATAAAAGGCCATTTGGGGGAAAATGTTAATTCTCTTACCTAGGACTGTTAACAATTCAGAACATTCTAAAACATGATTAAAAACTAAACTGCATCTTGATCAAGGGAGATATACAGAGTACTAGCATGTTTGTTTTGGGGAGAAATCATCTTTAATAGATTTTTAAAATATTACTGTAAAAAGGAAAAAAATTATCATGAGGGACAGTGTTCTAGACTGTTTATTTAATTGCATCACTTTCTCCAACCTTTTGGTTTTTTTAAATTAAAGATTAAGACATATAATTCTGCCTTCTTAAATAATTTTTCTCAATTCTAAATGATTCAAAATATCTAAAGAGCTCTACATATGCTCAGAGGAGGAATGGCAAAAAAATATAATAAAACTATAGAGAAAGAAAATATAAATGCATGAGAAAATTTTCTATAAGTGAATTCCAAAATATTTAAATGTGCTTTTCAACATTACCAGATGACTAATCCCATTATCATAATTTATTAACCAGATCTTTTGTTCTATGTAGTAATACACTGTGTTTCCATGCTGTGTGTTTTTATCCAGTGACCTAATTTGCTTAAAAGGAAACTTAAAACTCCCCTGTTGTAGTGAATAAAATGTTAATGAAGAACTACAGAGAAATCCCTTTTGCATTAGTTCCATATTCCCAGGAACATCATTATAAATTTGTTTGCCTGGTTCTGACAATGGTAGTGATGTTCAAGCTGCGCAAAGCGTAGTAATGCTAAATGGTTCTGATGGAAAAGTTAAAGATGTTCAAGGCATTGTCATCTGGGATGGACTATAGGAAGTTATCTTTTGGAGGGAGTATTTGATGGATTTGGCTTTCATCCAATTTTAACATTTATTATTTGCATTGATAACTGTATTACTAGAAGCTTTTATATAAAATTGTGGATGAACACTATTCAAGCAAATATACTCTCATCAAATATTTCTAAACTAGCTTTCTTTATTTCACCATATTATTATATCTTTTACTAAGTTCATAATAATGTTGATATAAATATAAATTTTAATGATTTAAAATGTTTTAAAATTATTCTTTACTATACAACCTAATATGCCTATTGTTCATCTTTTTGTGTCTAAATATTTGTTGTATGTGATGAATGCACAATTAATAATTTAAAAATAATTTGTGAATATTGATTGCTAAAAATAAACTGCTATGCATATGTTTTAATTTAATTGTTGATAAGTGTAAATGCATATTATACTGATAAAATTTCCAAGAGGAGATTGGGAAATTGATACTAATTTGATACCTGAGTGACTTTATCAAAATCAAAACAATACTTTATTTCTTACTATGTTATAAAAATACTTGATTTTGTAAACATTAAGGTCATAGTAAGTTAAATTTTAACTCCTCCCAATTTTAATTCCTCCAGAAATATATAACTGAATGACAAGCACCTGGCTCCATTTTTATTTACATAAAAATACTTAACACAGGGTCTGTGTATTTGAAAACAAAAATGGAAATTCCACATCACACTGAAGTAGCAATTAAGGAATGAAAAACAAGGGGCACATTGAAAAGAAGCCTATCTACTTTATTTATTTTATCTCTATGTTTATTAATATGTATAAAAGGAAATATTTTTGATATTTTAGCTTTGGGGTATAAAGCTCTACTATCTTCAGTCTGGTATGTTTAAATTTCTATCAACTTTCCTTTCTAACAATCAAAAACCCTCTTCTCTCCTTGTATACTCAGAGGATCTGTATGGTCACAGAGTTTCCACTAGCTTCAAAGAAAGTGCTTTGTTTATATTCCTTTGAAACAAATGCAAAATAGATAACAAACAGGCTTATGGTGTAAGCAACATTTTTACCTTTGTGAAGTATTTGGGAAAACAGAGGAAGACCCCCTAGATACATGAGAACAATCATGTTAATCCGTCATCAGTGATTTAACTTGTAATGCATTATGAACACAGGGGAATAAAAAATAATAGAATGAATCCAATAAAATGTTCCATAGTGTGAATATCTCCACATGTCTACAGACATTTTAAAAGATAGTTTATTCTTTAATTTATTTATTTTTTCCTTGAGCTGGCAAGCAATGACTGGGAAAAACACAATGTAAATTTGATAGCTGCTATGAGTTAGTAAATTTTGGTATATTGCTTTAATTAACTTTCAGAAAAATCCTATTAGCTAGGTGTTACTATACACACTATAACAGAAGGCAGTAGGATTTGAGTGTTACAACTTCAGACAATTTACGAACATTATTATTGCAATTTTTCTCAAGAATTTCTGATATCTTAAATATTTTAAGTGTTTTCCACCACTTTATAATGCAAAAAAGTTTTTAAAAAGGGAAGCTATAAAATATTTCCTGTCCTTGTGAATTGTGCTGCTATAAACATTGAAGTGGCTGCTTTACTGTAGTGTGCTGTTTTTAAGTCTTTAGGGTATAGGCCAAGGAGTGGGATAGCTGGGTCAAATAGTGGTTCCATTCCGAGTTTTTTAAGCAGTCTCCATACTGCTTTCCAGATTGGTTGCACCAATTTGCAATCCCTATTGGCCGAAAAATCATAAAGTGTAACTATTGGTAAATTTCATTTTCTGGGATTCTCACAAAGTCATGTGTCTTATGTGTTCATATGATCATATATTTTTTGAAATTTGTGGAAGTAAGGTTTGTCAAAATAATTCATGTCCATTTCAATGCTTTGGATGGAAATCATCCCAACTAGAATTACAATTTCTATATTTATAAGGCAACATACAACAATGCTACAAAGAGTGAGTGTATCTGTCTGAAGTCGCTTGATTTCTTATATATAATAAGAAAGTTCAGATTTATCATCAATGACTGAAAACTTTTTCACAGATCTTTTAATGACTGAAATTTTGAGTAGTAATTGAAAATTTCCAACTCAGATGATATGTTTTTACCTTATTCATATATAGATGACAGCATCAGAAGTTATGTAGGAAAACCAGAAGGTACTAAAAGAGCATTGTTTTGTGATACCTTTTCCTGTATGTATATATGCACGTATGTTTATGTGTACCTGCAGGCACACACACATGAACTTAGGTACATACACATATGACAGAGAAAGAAGAAGAATGAAGAGAATGTGGGTCTTGCTGATAATGACTGTAAGATCTTCACAATGAGAATAAATCCAAATAGAGAGAAAATCCAGTTCAAATGAACTAAGTGTAATGAAAGACAAGAAGTATTATTAAAGAACACAGGAAATGAGAAAAGAAAGAGGTGTGTGTAAATGCTCGTGGTTTATCATTTTAGAATCTAAAACAAAAATGGAAAAACGAGTCAGTAAACTAGACATTTTTTTCCATTACACCATTCCCAAAGCCTCTGAGTTGCTGTTGAAACTTGACAGGATGGAGTTTAGCACTAAAATATATAAATGGAAAAATCTATTTTATTCAAGTTTTTTTTTAGTATTTATTATAGATACATAGCATCACATAAGAATAGAACATAGTCATACATTTGACTCCATGGAAAATAGTTGGAAATGGTAATATAATTGCTGTCCCTTTGGTCATATCTAATGGTGATGACAGGCTTTCACCATGTAGATATTATTTACAAGGAATTGTTTGTTAAAAACATACAACTTGTAAATGTTGAAATGTCTCCAGTAAGATTTATCTGGACCATGTAATAACCTTTGCCTCTTGTCAAACAAATTCCAAAATGCTTCATTTCCTGATTTTCCAGAGAAGCAAGATATTCCAACATAGATAAAATGATCAGATTGTAGCATCAGAGACTTTTGTTGTCAATTCTAGGTGAACTCTTTTGTGATTATGTAAATTTCCTGAACCAAAGTCTCCTCATTGGTAAAGTACAAGTATTACTATAAAACTTATCTTGGCTGGGCGTGGTGGCTCACGCTTGTAATCCCAGCACTTTGGGAGGCCGAGACTGGAGGATCACGAGTTCAAAGCCAGCCTCAGCAACAGTGAGGTGCTAAGTAACTCAGTGAGACCCTGTCTCTACATAAAACACAAAAAAGAGGGCTGGGGATGTGGCTCAGTGGTTGAGTGACCCTGAGTTCAATCCCTGGTACCAAAAAAAAAAAACAAAAAACAAAAAAAAACTTATCTTGTTTCAATTTTTAAAATGGTTTAAAGAGTATATACGAAAATAGCCTCACAAGAAGAAGGCCATTAATAAATGGAAACTATATTTAACTCAGATTTCATTTAATTTTCAAACGTGTATGCCACTTCTCTAATTCATTCAGTTTCCCCAGATTCATTTATTTCTTCATTCTTAAAATATCTTGGGCAGATTCAGGTTCAGTCACAAAGGAGAGTGAGCCAGAGTTCTGCTGCACAAGAAGCTCACTCAATTGTTGCAGTTGCTAGCTAATGTAAATCCAGCTATGTGACTTAGATTTTTTTTTCTTTCTGCATTTTAACCCATTTATAATATGGGTGAGAGTGATGCAATTGCTTTTCTTTATAGGTGCATTTATCCCAAGGAGTTCAACTGTATCTATTTATTGAAAGTCACATAAGTAAAACAAAACAAAATGTCCAAGAAAAGAAATTTTTCCCAAGCAAACGGCTAAGATAGGAAGGGTTCTTTCTTCTTTCCTCTTAGGGAGCCTCACATTGTAATGAGTGATGAGGAAAATTAGGTTAACGATCAGTATTATTGCATTTATATCTATCTATCTATATATTTATTTATTTATTGTTTTGTTTGTTTGATTTTAGCATGACTTCTTTTTTTTTTTTTTTTGTTACCAGGGATTATCAGGAGAACTCGGCCACTGAACCAAATTCCTTGAACTCTTCAGTATTTTATTTTAGAAACAGGATCTCACTGAGTTGCTTAGCATCTTGCTTTTGCTGAGGCTGGTTTGGATTCATAATCCTCCTGCCTCAGCCTCCTGAGCCACTGGGATTACAGGCAGGTGTCATTACACCCAGCTAACATGACTTCTAACTAACTACTCCATATAGTATTAAAGTAAATATTCATAGAAGGTTCATACCAAGAAATAAATGAGTTTTTTTAATACACAGGAATTGACACATAATAGAGTGTTATTAGATACTGAAGTGTTCTCTCTTTTAATAAAGTCAGATTTTGAAATGGAATATTCTGAAAATGAAAGGAAAATAGAATTTCTGTAAATTCCAAAGACTACTCTAACCTCATGAAATAATCTCAGGCTAGTTGTAGCAGAAATATGATTATGGGGTCAACAGTAACTACAGTTTTAAATATATCAAAAGGACAACAATAAAAAAAGATATATGGTGTAATGATACTTAAAGCATCTAAAAATTTGTGTGTGAAGTAATTGAAAAAGTTAAGCATATGAGAAAACACCTTGACAGTGCTGACTGTAATAAATGTAGGGAGTGCAGTCACATAAAACAATTATCATTCTTAATTTGCATGAACTGGCAGAAGAGACTCTTGTGGATAAAAATGATTGCAATATACTTAAATTGAAAATAAATTACTTTCTTAAATATTACAAATAAAAAATACACAGTTTTGCTAACAATGAGTATTCTTGTGCTAGAAATATTCCAACAGAAAACGGGCATGCAGTTTTAACAATTTTCATAGAGTGAAAACTATGATACAATTCAGATACTGAACTAGGGAAACTTTATTTTGTTGATCTTTAAAACTCCATGTCTTTCTGAGAATACACATTCTGAGATTAGATATATTTTAGGTGGTTCTATCATGTGCAATTATTTACATATATTTTGAATTGTTCCAGTGTTCAAACTGTGAAAGAGGGAGAAAAGTAGAGAAGGCAGTGCCTCTGGATATCTTCATTAGGTTTAAGTCTTATTCCAGTACAGTGCTGGACCTGAAGCAGGTCAGAAAAAGGAGCACATGTGTTGGTTAATAGGCATACTCTTATGGAGCAAAAAATTCTTAATTTCAATATATCATAAAGAGGTGAAGGTACAAGATAAAAGCATAAACTCACAAAGAACATATTTAAAGAGCTTTCTATAAGATTAATTACTAAGGAGATCTATAAAAGTAACTATCATATATGGTGGGAAGTATAAAATGTTAAAAATTACAAATTGTCATGGAAGTTCAGGAGAACATAAATCACTTGGCTAGCATGATCATGAAATTCATCTATTTGGCACTGATAGGAAGAAATGCTTTTTATTAAGTAATACTATTGGTAACTTCCTATGGAAGCAATAAAATTGATTCTTAAGTGAAGTTTTAAAATATTGTTATTAGTTTGTTATTCCTAATTTAGACTATAGCTTAACACATAATCGGTAAAATGAAAAGGAATTGCTGACTATGTTCTTACCTTGGTTTACTAAGTGTAAATATTGATTAATGAATTTTCCCCAACAGCTATAAAAACTGAGCATTCATTTACTCTTTTAGACAGTACATTAAAGAAAGAAAATGAATACATCATATATCAGCTCTTGTTCCAGGATCGTGCAATCATAGTCCCTGTTCTCGTAGAACTGATAAGTATTTAGTGCGATGTTGAAAGGGCTCTGATGACAGACATAGAGTGTTATGGTGATGCACAAAAAGAATGTTTAACTCAAATTTTGAAACTGAGAGGATTTTTGCAAATTTCTAAGATATTGTGAGTTTTCTTCAGGAATATAAGCAACCTAGTTAAAGGAAGTTGATCCTATTAAACTGGACCCTAATCTCCTATATATGTAAACAATCGATACGATTTTATTTACTGCCTTCTGCAAAACATGCATTGTTATATGTCATCAGGTGTTTTGTAAAAAATAGTTTCTGTTCTGAATAGCCCCAAATCTCATTTGATTTAAATATCTAAATATGTAGAATACTTGCAATGATGATGGTGGTGACATGAATATGAGACAATGAACATGATGTTGTAGGTAGAAAAAGGTGGTATTGTTGACACTAAAGTGATTATAACATACACCAATATACATTTAAGATGTGTTTACATGATATACTGATATGGAATTTTATTTTAAATTTAATTTTAAAATACTTAATATTAAGATTTGTACTTAGCCGGGCGCGGTGGCTCACGCTTGTAATCCCAGCACTTAGGGAGGCTGAGACAGGAGAATCGCGAGTTCAAAGCCAGCCTCAGCAACAGCGAGGCACTGAGCAACTCAGTGAGACCCTGTCTCTACATAAAACACAAAATAGGGCTGGAGATGTAGCTCAGTGGTCGAGTGCCCCTGAGTTCAGTCCCCAGTACCAAAAAAAAAAAAAAAAAAAAAAAAAGATTTGTACTTTACATTGATCCAATTTTATTCTTTTAAAAACCATGCAGTAAAAATAATTTTATTCAAATGTTATTACTGACAGGTAGTTTATGTAATTTGTTCATAAGATTGGATACTGGTAGGTTTTTATACTTGTACATAAGAACTCCAATCTTTTGATATATCTTTTGACTATTTTATCACAAAATTAAAATACAAGTCTATAAATAGATAAATAATGGCTGTAAGGTCTAGGGAGGTTTAAAATAAGTAAATATTGACATTGGTTTTGGAAAAAGAGAGGAACAATAACAGATTGGGATGGGAAATGTTCCTATTTAATTAATCCACTTTCAAGGAAATTCATGATTAGTGTACTTTCATGCAAAAGGCCTGTTACCTCATAGAATATTAGATTAGGAAAGTACAATTCTACTCAATTCAGGATTTATTTTTGACTGCTTGCTTGTTCCTGAGTTGTAAAGACATCTAAAAATGAACTTGTTCACTTCTAGCCTAGCATGTTTAATTCCACATAATAAAGATTATAAATTTATTTCGTAATCAAAAATATTATTGGTTTGATCAATTTTGTTTTAACTGAAATTTCTTTTTTTCTTATTATTAAAAAGTGGACTTTCATTATAAAAGCATATGAAAAGAGCTTGTTCACCAAGAAGCACTAACATAAAATAGTTATGTGAAATTATGGGTTTAAGAAAAATTTAAATAAATTTAAACTGCTAGTATAACCTTGATTTGAAGGCATAGCTGAAGGCTAAGAAAAGAAAAGCCTGGTGAATGACTCTTATTAATCTAGCTTGAAAATGGATGAATAATATGTTACAACCTCTCTGACATATGGCGAGGTTTGCAGCAAGTTTGGCATAATGGTTTCACTTAATAAACACCTGATTAGCATTGTTTAACAGGTTTGGAGTGCATGAAAACAGTCAAATAGCAACATTCTGTCTAGTTAATTCCTCATTAGCAGACTTACAGTCCCAGCATTTGACAGATTGTATACCAGTCTTGACACAAGGTGACCTCTTGCATGGACCTGTTCATCACCTTCAGTCTGTCATGAATGAAGTCAGTATAAATGTCAGAGTGAAAGTGACATCACCAGAGACTTCATCTGATGCCTTGAAGGTTATTATTTTCCCAATGTGGTTATTATAGACAAAGTGAAAATATATGAAGCAACAAATAAAATGAGGATGGTAACCTGAATAAATTTTATATACAGTATATGAAAGTTTTTGATTAATACTGTGTATTATTAAACAATATGACCCTAAAATAAAATTCATCAATATTTATTTCAGTTTCTTTACCTCAAGTATTTTTTTTTTCTAAAACAATATCTAAGCTTCACCCAAAATGGACAACGTATGAGCTTTTGGAAGATCAGTTATGAAATTTAACTAAAATTTTAATAATATTCTCCATATTCAATATATTCACCCCAATGTTTTCATTTCATAGTTTTTAATATTAAAAAATGAAAGAAAACCAAGCATTAATGTAAATTGGAAGAATTAAATTGAATTACAAATTGTAAACATGAAAAAGACTACTAGGAATAAATTTTGTGAAATAAAACTTTCATCATTACAATGTAAGTTCACATTTCAATGAGAATATTCTACATATTCCAAGAAAGTACTCATTTACCATTTCATCAACCTTGGTAAAACATTTTTACCAAAGTACTTCTTGTTTGAATCACAAAATCAATTACACAATTGCCCAACATTTATATTCTTCTACTTGACAAATGGAAATTGAACCAATTTCAATTTATCTGAATGAAGCTTTGATTAATGTGTTTTTACAAAAGTAACAAAATAGATATATTTCTTGCTTTTTTCCACCCCTCTATTAATTTTCCAAATAAATGCATTTAAAACATTGTTCCTAAGGCTTATATCACCAAACAAACAAAATTTCATATCAGGAAGTACGTATTGCAACTGGAGAAAAAGAATCACTTGATAAAGGTCAATTTTAGTTCATAGAAAAGATTACAGAAAAATCATGTTATTCATTGGATTGGAAGTGTTTTCCTTCGATATAAAGAAAGATAATTGAAAATAAAAATTTAGTTTATTATAAAATAATTTTTAAGGTCTGAACATAAAACAAAATTTTAAAAATATTCTGAAGGGATTATTTTTACATTTTATATAAAGTAACTTCTGTTCAGTCTTTAACAATTTTCTCTTTTAAGTTTCATAGTTTTATGTGACACATGATTATAATAATTCTAATTAATTAATTATGACAATTAACATAGTTACTGGGCTATTTTCTACATCTTCTTTTAAATGTAAAGGTGTTATTTCACCTATGCTGGTATGTATGGTACTTATGATTTTGAGGAACCCATGAAAAAAATCATAGTAGAGGACAGATCACAAGAATGTGTGAATAAATGACGAGTTAGTATAACTGGATTTAGTTTCCAAATGATACCAGACATCAGATTTTCCTTGATAGTACATTCTTTGGGTAGGCCTTTTTAACATTATATAATACCAACTCCTACAACAGATCTAAGCAGCGTACCCAAAGTCTTATAGCTAGTAAATAAAAAGGTTAGAATTGCAAACCCAGCTCTGTGTGATTTTAAATTCATATCTATAGTACACCTAGAATCCTTTTATAACTCCACAAAATGCTGTATTCATATGCTCTTTATTGTTTATTTCATGTTATGGAATTTTTCTTTTCCCTTGTTCAGTAGTAGCCTGTTTTGATTCCGAGAGTACTCTTTCTGTAATTACTTTCTTGCTAGGTTTATATGTACATCATATATAGAAAGTAATTTTCTTAATCTTTTTTTTATTTGTTTTGCCTCATTTATACTTTATAAACATCTTCTACTGAATCAACAACTTTAATTGTCATCATTAATTTGGTATAGGCTCTTTTCCTTTTGCCCCAAACCAATTTTAAATGATTCAGTATACTGATGTACAATTTTCTTAATAATCTATGATATATCACAACAGGGGCAACTGATCTATACATGCTCATTTTTTTCAAGCAACATTCCCTTATCTAACTTCTTCAAATGTAATTATTGAATGATTTCATTATTTTTCTAATTGTACTTTATTCATTTTTATTGTCAAAGACAGGTTTACCTGAGGCAAGGAGTGAAATATATAAAGCAATTCAGATCCATTAATAATTTTATACACTAGATTAGTTATCTTATTTTCATTGTAGTAGTTATTTTCTAAAAGTGAAGAGAAATTCATAAACAAATGTCTTTAAAAATAACATCTTAGATGTTTCTATAAATCCTCATAAAATTGAATTAGAATAACTCAACTGCCCTTATTTATTTCTAAGAAGGTAACATTTTAAAACTAGGACTTGAATGGGGGAGTTGTTGGTCAGAGTGTGAAATTACAATTTAGCCAGGAAAATAAAGTTTGAGATATATTATACAGCATCATGACATATGACTATAACTAATAAAAATACACCGTGTTCTTGAAAAATGCAAAGAGAGTAGAAGTTAAAGTGTTCTTGCCATGAAAGTTATGAGAAGTACTACATAGCTATATTTAACTCTTTCACAATGCACAGGTATTTCACAACATCATGTTTTATATGATAAAGCAAATAATTTTATGTGTCAAAACATAGATTAAATAAATAATCAGAAGTAGGGCTCCAATAATTGCCTAGATACTATTTAGAAGCATAGGAGACAAGGAAACAAGCCAAATTGTTTTATTTATATCAAGTAAAATTTCTTAGTGATAATCTGCTCTATGGGTTTTATGTATTTCAACATCATAGCCATTTAGCTTTTACTTTGGAAATTTGGGTAAGTTTATTTGAGCAATAGACACCTTTATGATAAGATCGTTTGCTCTCCCTTATTTCACAGGGGAAACTTGAGAGGATACAGCCTAATCTGAAGAAAACAGACAATCCTGTTCTTAACTGTTAAATAAGCACAAAGACAATTATTTATTTTTCTTTCACATTGTTAATGTAATTCCCTCAATACTCCAGAATAGTAATAGGAGTTTGAGCTTGCTTATTCTATTGACTTGTGCCATTCATATTCCAGGAATCACTGGGCTTTTTAGTACTTTATTCATTTTTATTGTCAAATAAAATGAATCAAATCAAATGCTTTGTGCATTTGATCAGTCTTTCTCATGTT
Source organism: Xerus rutilus (assembly GCA_028644305.1). NCBI lineage: Eukaryota > Metazoa > Chordata > Mammalia > Rodentia > Sciuridae > Xerus > Xerus rutilus. The sequence continues at coordinate 88,092,784 of CM053404.1, forward strand.
GATCAAATCTGGGTAGAATGAATAAAACATCTCAATACATTTCTTAATGTCTTCTCCATTCCTCTTTCATCTCTTTTTGTATTTTGTCTTTCTTGTAAAACTAGAGCCTACATTGTACAATTATATTGATGCTACTTTTGGTTCAATTTATGGTCAGAAAATTGATTTTTTATTCACTAAACAAAATTTTACTAAAAATACATGCTTTGCCATCTTAGCTTATTTTTAGTGGTATTATTTAGTTAAAATAGAGCCTGAAACACTTGTATGTGGTGAGTACCTTCTCAATTGACTAAATTTTTCTTACTGGATTTATATGTGCTAAGAAATTTTATAGGATTTCAATAGTCACTTAAAGGAAAACTTTATAACACATTAGTAAAATCTGGATGACTTCAGTGTTTTAAAAATTCTAAGTTGTTAAAAAATAACTTTGGCAAAGAAGTATGTGGAAAGATCTCTGTAAAGAGTTCAGCCATTTTTGAATCTTATGACTGTCAGTATAGACTGAGCCACTTATGGCAGGATGTGTATAATACATTGTATTATGAAATATTGCTCATTTCTAATTCATTACAAAAATACTTTCCTAAACTTACATATGTGATGGATGGCAAGAAACCAGGTATTCACATCTAATTATAAGGGTTTTTCTTTGTGCTAAAATGGACTCTATTTATCTATCAGTGCAATCAATCCATGCATTTTTCTTTGTGTCTGTCACTGTACTACCTAAGCACTTAGCAAAGATATTAAATTAGCCAAAAAGTGTGGAGTGGGGTGTTTTTCTTGTCTTTGCTACATTTATCTAAGCCAACCTAAAGCTAAGCAGACTGTGACTAATATTGGAAGCTTTATTCTTATCGCAGACAGAGTTGTTTTCATTCTTGTTATTATTAATTGGTTGAATGCCAACAATATATTCAGCACAGGACATAATTGCACAATATGTTCTTTCTCCTGCAACCTAGAAAGGAATCAACCGCTTTCATCTACTAACATTGATGCCAAAGTGATGAATGCCCTTTCATAACCCCGAGTTTCCTCTCCTGCCTCCTTTCTTTATCTGCTTCCCTCACCAGTTTCTTTTAAAAAGACACATTTATATGCTTTTTTTATTTCATAAAGGGATTATAAAAATATACATACTTTTTTTTAAACATTTGTTAAATGTTGATATATAAAAAATCAAATGTTTACTTGATTTCTCCGAGAAATGTAATGAATATATGCTATAGTTTCCACTGACACATCTGAAAAGCATTACTCTGGCATGTATATTTAGCTCACATAAAGTGTATGTATTATATGCAAATATTAACATACATCATGTATATTAAATTATATTATATACATATATTATATTCGTGATGCTCTGCAATACTATAAAATGTTAAAGATAGATTTTTTTCCCAATAATAACCTCATTCCTCCAAAGAAAATGTCATTTTGCTTATTCTGTTTTATCTGATTCTGTGTCTCTTCTATGAAAGAACAAGTTATTTGTATTTGTATTTATTTTGTTCAGTATTAGAATTTATTTTTTCTAGAAAAAATTTTTTTTGTCTTTTTAAAAGCTATGTAATTCTTTGCGAACTATGCAATTGCTATCTAAAATCAATTTAATATCAGATTTTCTGAAAGTAGAGAAAATAAACGTATAAAATTAGTTTTGATCATTAACACGTGTGTATTATATTAAATAGCTTTAGTTTAATTATAAGTGATTATGACCATTAGTAAATTAAAGTAAACTTCCATTTTACATATTTCGCTTGGTCAAGTGGGAATTTAGACTGGACAGATATATAGGGAGAAAATGGCCACCAAACCTAAGACATTTGAAACAGGAATAGTCACAGACATGCAAACTTTAATACAAAAGTAAGATACTGGTTAGTCATTCTGTTTTTTCAAGAAGTTATACTTTTGTGATTTCTACTGTCATGAAAAAAAAGTAAAAAAAGTAATTTTTTTACTCAAATCATATTCTAGGACAGAGTAGGACCCAAATCAGGCCTGGTAAAAGAATTAATGTGTTCATTAATATGTATTATTATGATTTAAAAAAAACCCTCTAATTTCAGTATGTAATGAAGACTTGAAGATATAATGCAAAAGAATAAGCAAAGAATGAAAATATTCAAAAAGCTTTTATTTTTTTAATTACTAAAAATATCTATAATGTTCCTATCATGTGAAAAAAGCATAGTGGTATAAAAAATTACAAATTGTTATGGAAGTTCAGGAGAACATAAATCACTTAGCTAGCATGATAATTAAACCTGTAATGAAATCTGCTTATTTGAACTGAGCTATAGGAAGAAATGTATTTTAGTAACTAATATTTGTAATTTTCTGTGAAAGCAATAAAACTGATTCCAACATAACATTTCCAAAAACAATGCAAAGGTATTACAATATCAATTAAATTAAAAATAATAAAATAATTAAAACTGTATTTTAATTTTAAAAACTGGGGAGAAAATCTGCTCAATATATCATATAGACAAACCTAGAGATCAGAATCTAAAAGAAGTCAACGTGTGAAACTTATCACACATCACATCTCTCCTGTTCTTCATTTCATACAAATTCTGAATTATAGGAGTATGTCATTGCAAAAGTGTTTGACGTTCTTCAGCTATTTCAATAGTTTCATCAGTATTTTCCCTATAATTTCTGAAGCACTGGCTTTATACTTGGAGTCCTATTATCTTTCTTTAAAAATATTTTCTTATTTTATATTATTTTTCAGTAAAAGGAAATCCAAGGTATGTGGGTATTAAATTAATGTTAAATTCTTAAAAATTCTGGTCCATAAATCTTTATTGCTTAAATACATTAGACATTCCTCTTGCACATGTAACATTCTGGGCAGATGTAGAAGTCATAAGAAAGACTCTTCCACAAAATTATGCAGAAACACATGGTACGAGATGCTCTGCCATTTCTAATTATGACTTTCAGATCACAATATTCATCTAATACCAAGCTACCAGACAAAAAATCAACTACAGAAGAATGTGTGAGGGAGGTTTTGTGAGCCAGGCCCGGAAGCAGTACACATCACTTCCATTTCTGTTCTTGGAAAGAAGTCACTCACATGTCTGTACTTAACTACAAGTGTGGCTTTTACTTAACTACAAGTGTGGCTTCAAAGTATTGTGTAGCTAATACCCAGCTGAAGAGGATAATGGCAATTTTGGTGAAAACCAAAATAGCCTCTGTCACAGGCTATTTCTGTGGTTACCAACTAACCATCTGTGACAAATTTCTTACACAAGGTATGGCAGTCAGTTTCTTTGGAAATCAATTTAGTTATTTTCCCAATGTCTCAGTCTGTTTTGTGACGGTATAAAAGAATACCACAGACTAGGTAATACAAATATATTTAAAAATAATACATGTAAACACCATTTTTATATTTTTATGAAAAATAGAAATTTATTTCTCATGATCCTGGGGGCTATGAAGCCCAAGATAAAAAATGCTAGTCTCTGGTGAGACCTCTCTGCTGCATTATACCTTGTCAGGGATTGAGGAGAGAAAGGTGGGGAGAAGTGGAGGAAGGCTGAACATAACCTTCTCATAATCAGATTATTGCTGTGATAATGAACTCATTAATCCATGCATGAAGGTAGAAGCTTCGTGGCCAACTTACCTTTTAAGTGTCCCACTTCTGAACACTGTCTCACTGGAAGTTACATGTCCAGCACATACTTTTGAGTGGACATATTCTAACTATAGCGGCTATGACTATATGAAGCTCAGAATCCAAATCTTCATAACTTTTCATGGTTTGCAGACCTACAAATTAGAATACAAGATGCCCTTCTCCATTTCCTTTCCAGTTAACTATAGAGAAATAGATGCATAAAAGCATTCACACACTAAACTGCACATTTTAGATTTAGAAAAGAAGAATATCAGACAGAGATAGTTCCATTCCACAATCCCAGAATCTTACTGGGCAGGCATTGTATGGACCCTCTGCTCTTTCCTGGAGAATATTCCTTTTTCATAGCCAGATTCTCCCACTGTAATAAACTCTCGTGCCAGTGTTTCAGAGTTGCCTCCTACTTCCACCTCTGGAGGCTTTAAATCATCCACTACTTTCAATGACCACATCTGCACTAATCAGGGAGATGATGTTCTCCTTGAGTATTATGCTTCTTGCATGGAAGTCTGCTCTTTTCTGGATACATGCTGGAGATCTAAGATTTCTTTTACAGATTTTCTGAGAACAGTCAAGGATATAAAATTCCCTCCAATACTTAGAATTCATTTGGTCTGTTTCCAGACATTTCGAGGACCAGTGAAGGCATCCAAGTCTTTTATTTGACCTCATTCTTAAGTCTGTTTCATTATCTCATCTCATTCCCTTGAACCATGGATAACAATAGGTAATGGGGAGGTACCATCTTTCTGTTGAGCCCCTGATCTTTGCTCAAGAACTAGATATTTATTTATTACCTGAGATGTCTCTAAGGGATTCACTGCTTCAAAAATTTTGAAGACATATCCTAGTATTTGGGATCCAGAAGCTCTTAGGTCTCATCATCATGGGAGCTTTTAATTTTGTGAAAGTTTTCTATTTCCTTTCATTTTTTTTTTGAAACCTAGACAATTCCACTGGGAAGTATGAAGTTCTTGCAATGTGTTGCTCAATGCAATAGGTAAAAATGATACTTAGTACCTTAATTTGTTTCTCTTTTTTTTTTAAATGTAAAAGAAGGGTTCTTTTTCTTTGTTTTTTGTTGGTTTCTTTTAGTTGTATGTAACATCAGGATTCATTTTGACATAATTATAAAGGTATAGAATATAATCTGCTCTGATTCAGTACCTAGTATTCCTCATTTCCCTCCCCTCCTTCCCCTGTTCCCTTCCCTCTACTTTGTTACTCTTTATGATATTTATTTTATTTCTTTTTTTGAAGTTAGTGTCTTCTCTGATACTTACCTGACACAATGAATATACCCAAAGGTGAAATTCATTGTGGTATATTTATGTATGTGGTATTTTCATATATTCATATATGTGAATAGGAAAGTTAGATTAGATTCTCTTCCCTTATTATATCCCCTCAGTTCCCTTCATCTGGCCTTTCTGATCTGTCTTCACTAATCTTTTTTCTATTTTGATGGAATCTCTCCTCTTCCTCTGCCTCAGTCTCTATCTTCTCTCCCTTATTTGGGACTAGCTTCTACATGTCAGAGGAAACATTTGAACTTTGACTTTCTGAGTGTGGCTTATTTCACATACCATAATAATATCTAGTTCCATTCATTTACCAGAAAAGGCCATAATTTCATTCTTCTTTATGGCTGAGTAATACTCCACTGTGAATACATACCACATTTTCTTTATCCAATTATCTGTTGAAGGGCACATAGGTTGGTTCCATAGCTTGACCATTGTTAATTGTGCTTCTATAATCACTTGTGTGACTGTATCCTTATACTATGCTTATTTTAGATCTTTTGGATATATACTGAGGAGTGGGATAGCTGAAAAATATGGTGAATACATTCCTAGTTTTTCCTTGACTCTTTCCAGCTGTTTCCTCTAGAACCATAGACTTAGTATTTGTCTTATTTTGCAGTTGTTGCAAGCAATCACTTTTTAATCATAATTATTAATGCAATATATCAAGCTTGGATCAAGTTCACCTTTGTTCTACTCTCTCTTGTCCTCACTTCTTTTTCTTCTCTCCTCAGTTTCTTTTCTCTACTAGAATAGGGTCCCTCTTTTAATTTCAGGTCATCATTCTTTTTAATTTTTATTTATTTAGCATTTTTAAAATTTCTATGTATGAAAGAAAGTATGTGTCAGTTGTCTTTCTGTGTCTGTCTTATTTTGCTTATTTATTTGTTTTAATGTCCTCCAGTTCCATTCATTTTCTCACAAGAGATATTATTTCATTTTTGTTATGGATGTATCATATTCCATTGAGCCATTTTTCATTTGTTCTTTCTTTGAGGCACCTATGCTGACTTCATATCTTGGTCATTACTAATAAGCATGAGTATGCAGGTATCTCTTCTGTATGCTGGCCTCATTTTCTTTGAAAAGCTATTGCTGAGTCATAATGTAGTTAAGTTTTGTTTTTTAAGGAAACTCAATGCTGTTTTCCATAATGGATGTACATACTTACATTTCCACTAACAATGTGTTAAGTGTTCCTTTGTTCCTCATGCTCACCAGCATTTTTTATTTTTTTTAAATAATAGCCATTCTACTTAAGGTGTAGTCAAATGCAGCTTTGATTTGTGTTTTCCTGACGGCAAAACATGTTTAGCATTTCTTCATATATTTCTTTGCCATTTGTCTTTCTTTTGAGTAGTGTCTGTTCAGATGATTTTCCCATTTATTGACTGGATTACTTATTATTTATTGTTAACTATTTTGAGTTCTTTATATGTTTTAGGTATTAACTCTCTGTCAGATAAATAGCTGGTAAAGTATTTCCCCATTCTGTAGGTTGTCTGTCTCTTTACTCTGTTGGTTATTTCCTTGTGGCATGGATGTTTTGAAATTTGAAGTATTTCCATTTGTCAATTCTTGCTTTTATTTCCTGAGCTATTAAAATTCTATCTAGAAAATTTTTGCCTCTGCTAATATCTTAAAGAGTTTCCCCTATGTTATCCTGTAGTAATTTCAAAGTTTCAGATATTTATATTAAGGTGCAGGATCAATTTTGAGTTGATAAAGTTTGAGTTAAAGATAGAGTTCTGGTTTCACTCTTCTACATGTGGATATCCAGTTTTCCAAGCACCATTTGTCAGAGGCTATTTTTTTCTCCAATATATATATATATTTTGACCCCTTGGCAACAATCAGATGACAGTAGCTGTGTGGGTTTAATTCTGTACCTGTTATTTTATTATATAGGTCTGTATCTGTTTTTATAAAAGCATCATGCTATTTTGTTACCATGGCTCTGTAGTGCATTTTAAATCAGGTGCTGTGATTCATCTAACATTGTTCCTTTTGTTCAGAATTGCTTTGGCTATCCAGCATCTTTGTGCTTCCAAATAAATTTCAGGGTGTTTCATTATTGTTTTTGTTCTTTAATAGGATGACATTGATTTTTGATGGGGATTGTGTTGAATCAACATATTGCTTTTGGTAGTACCACCATTTTAAAAATATTAATTTCCTCAATTGATGAAAATAGAAGATCTTTCCATCTTCTAGTATCTTTTTCAATTTCTTTGTTCATTGTTTTATAATTTTCACTGTAGAGGTCTTTCACCTCCTCAGGTTTATTTTTAAGTATTGTATCATTTTGGAGGCTTCTATGAAAAGCACTGCTGTTCAGATTTCTTTTCTTTTTTTATTTTTTGGTACCAGGGATTGAACTCAGGGGCACTCGACCACTGAGCCACATCCCCAGCCCTATTTTGTGTTTTATGTAGAGACAGGGTCTCACTGAGTTGCTTAGCGCCTCGCCATTGCTGAGGCTGGCTTTGAACTCGGGATTCTCCTGTCTCAGCCTCCCTAAGTGCTAGGATTACAAGCGTGAGACACTGTGCCTGGCTCAGATTTCTTTTTCAATGTGTTAATTATTAGTAAATAAATTAATTACTGATTTTTATATGTTGAATTTGTATCCTGCTACTTTATTGAATTTTTTTTTCAATTTTCTCAAATGTCTTTGGAGGGAGTCTTAGGGTTTTCTAAGTATAGAATGAGTAGCAATAGTTTTATCAATTGCTATGTTAAGGAATAATATTCATTGTTATCTGTCACTGGTTTTCAAGACACAATATAAGTCGATACACCCATAATTTAGGATTGTTTTTGTAGAAATATCTATTTAAAGTACTAACTTTTCTATTTGTCAAAATAATGCTAGCTATCCTTATAAAGAATAGTTACAATATAGATAATTGCTTAAATAAAAGAGAGTTTATTTCTTACATATCTAGTAGTTATGAGAGAGCAAAAAATTTATCAGGATAGAGACGAAAAGAGGTTATCAGGACAGATAGAAAATTCTCCTTCATGTTGTCAATCATGAAGGCAGAGGGTATTCATCTTCAACATTTGGTTTCAAATCAACCTTGGTCCTCTCTACTGTAGCCAGCTGGTATGAGAAAATACATAGGAAAGTCACTGGTGAGGAGGCCTGGAATCTGTATATCTTCTCACATTCAAATGAGTAGATCAGTCACATGGTCGTACTTAATCACCAATGGGTCTGGAAAATGTAATCTAGTTGTGTGACATGGTGAAATTTGAGATCTGTCTCAGAGATACCCACGCATCTGCTTAATTGAGTAAAACTGGAATTGTAGCCTGTTTACTAAAAACTTCATAATGATTCTTTGAATTACAAAATGAAAATAAATCAAATAAAAATATTTATTTAGGTGGAACACTTCTATATTTGTTATGGTTTAAATACAAGATATCCCCCAAAGTTTGTGTTAAACCATACAAGAACATTCAGAGGTAAAATTATTACACTGTGAAAGTTTTAACCTAATCAATGTGTTAATCCACTAGTATGGATTTATTGGGCAGTAGCTGGCAGGATGTGGATGGAAGAATTAGCTCACTGGGGGTGTGCCTTTGGGGTTTATATTTTGTCCTTGGTAAGAGGAGCTCTCCTTCTGCTTCCTGGTTGCTTTCTTGCACCATGACTTTCTACCAGGATGTTCTGTCTCACTTCAGGAAAAGAGTTATGGAGTTGGCTGACCGTAGCCTCAACCTCTCAAACCATTCCTTCCAAAATTGTTCTTGTCACAGTAATGCAAAGCTAACTAAAACAACATTTAGTAGTTTGTAGAAATACACAAAAATTAGTTATGATTGTTGTATGGAAATGGTAACAAATTCCTTCATCTCCATCAGCATACCATAAATCATCAGTAAACAGTGATTCAAGGGTAAGTTACTGTAGCTTCTTCAAAACACATAGCACTTTAGGCTTGTTACCTGTTGAGATAATAAGAACTTACTAAAATAATGGTTAGTGGTTTTCTGTTCAAGCATCATCATCAACTTTCAAGCAAAGTGATATTTCCTTAAAAAAGAAATATCTTCTAAACTCAGACTCCTTAGAAGCAAGCTGAAAAAATTATTCTTTATTCTGAAGTCACTTTACAGCAGGAATAACTTTGCCTATAGCTTTAACATAGTTGAATAGATTGCAATTTCAATTTAGGTATTAGAGAAAAACCTTCATTATAGCAATGAACTCTCATTCTGTTGGTACAAAGGATATCCCTGACAAATTATACTTTTCCTCCATTAAAAATGATTTTGAAAATTTCTAGACTGGAAGAAAGTACCATTCAGTTTCAGTTGATATGAAATGGGCTTTTAAAAGTGCCATTTTTCTGCTTAACAAAATCAATAGTCTTTATTATATACAATAAGCATAACCTGCCACCATTTCCCAGATCAATAAAATGTCCTTTTCCTTCATGATCTTCAAGTGCTGTGGAGACAATGTAGCCATTTGAATATTAATTACATGACTGAATCCTAGCTCTTTATTAAATCTTAAGTCAGAGACATATGTTTTCATTTTATAGAATTTTACTTTCCATAGAACTCATTTGGGAAAAAAGATTATATTATAGAAATTAAACATTTTCTTTGTTTACTCTATTTAAGTAGACAAGAAATTTTATAGATAATTAAGAGACTCCACTTGGTAATTTGCAAATATTTTACTTACTTGCCTTTTCTTGACACAATAATCAACTGCCCCTTCATTTGGACTGATCAAACAAAATTCATCTGCATTCGTTACATTTTCCTCTTAGAGGATTATTTATTAATTACAACTTGTATATCACTGTCACAGAGCAGGAGACTGTGGGCAGTTTGTATGAATTCAAGACATCTGTCTGCTAGAGCCCTTGAGGTCAGAGAGAAATTTTATCTCTTTGTTTTTCTTTTACAGAGTTTACTTGCTTCTTATATTATGTGAATTTTGATAAACAGTATGTTAAAGGAATTAGTTAAGTATATTTTCTTAAAATATCATATATCATAAAATCTCATACATGTGGTCTCAACCATAGTAAACATTTGATCATTGCAGCATCTATGTATTCTTGCATTCTTATAACCTGAAATACGTCCTTGGTATTTGCATATTAGAATTCTCTATTATTTATTTACTCATGTGGAAAAGGATCAAGTGGTTAGGTATATAACATTTCAAATCAAATGTTCTGTTTTATAAGCCTGATAAATTATATAGAACTCAGTCTGTGTGAATGCAACGTACAGATGCATAAAAGGAGGTCTAGGAAGACTGCGTGACTTATTTAGGATCAAATGATAACTATAAAAAAGGGACTATAAAACAGTCCTGCTTCTTAAGCTGATACCAACATGCATGTACATATGTGTGTGTTTATTGTATATGTGTATTTATATATATATATACTGTCATCATATATTTTTAATTATAATAAGCTATAAATTTTATCCAAAACATGTTTATAAAATGGTTATTATGTATATTAATAGAAATGTGTTAATCCTGAGGAATACAATCCTGCTCTAGCAATACATTTTTAAGCTTTCTTGTTAAGTAGTTGAAAAAAGGGACTCAGAAAAAGAGGCCAATGGAAATAGAATTGTTAGATTATCATTAATAAATCTAAGTTGGATACATGTTTAACACATGAATTAAAAATATCTGCCACTATTGCCACTAAACAATATTTAATTGAGCAAAACATGATACTACTATGTATATTATGTTATCATAATTTTATTTTACATGTACTAAAACATCTGAACATAAAACTACAAATTTTAAAAGGGGAGAATTTGGAAATGTGGGGAAAGGACATTTGATGATGTCACAATTATTCAGGGATGCTAATGAGCAATGGTAATTATTTCCCAATGCATGGATCTGCCCTGCATATTAGCAAAGCACCAGTTGAGGAATGGTCTTTAATGCAGGGTGACAGTGTTATTTTCTGAAGTAAGAGTACTATAACTCATAGAGAGGAAGTCCAGCCTCAGGCCTTTCCACTCAGGGGCTAAATCAAAGAAAGATGCTGCTTGTCTTCTGATAAGTAGACCTGGAAAGATGGGAAAGGAAATAATTCAACCGAATGTATCTGTTTTTGCTCCAAATTCTCTAGTAAGGTAACTGGTGAATGGATGCCTGGAAGTTGTCTTCTTTCACCTTGTAGAACAGGGTGCTGACTGTTCATATCCATTTTCCCTCTTTTCATTTTTCATTTATTTTATCTTTCTTTTTCTCTCTTTCTCTCCTGCCTTTCTTAGCTCTTCCATTTCAGTGATACCAAGACTTATATTATAAACAAGCAGTTGTAGATTTATTCATGCTTATCGATTACAATTAATATTTATTGTGGACTGTATCTGGCTCACCAGCATTGTAGATGCCATGTCATTAGAGAATTAAGACTTAAACTTTATCATTAACATAAGAAAAGCTTGGAAGAACAAAGGGTAAGAGAAAACTTCTTAAATTTCCTTACATGCCTTTATATTAATTTTTATCATGTGAAAAATGAAAACATTTTTAAAATTTGTAGTACATTTAATAGGAATACAAACAAAACAGTCTTACCCGTAAATGTGAATGTCAAATGAATATTAATTGAATGTATGGTATTATTGCCAGGCAATAAGCATGTGGGAACAAGTGAATTTGCAAAGTAAAGTACATACCTAGCCTTTTGATTGGGAAAAACAAAATTGTATTATATTTTGTATTATTGCAATTGATTAGATTGGTTATTTTAATTCTTTTTATTTTTTAATTTAAAAACTTACCAGACTAAAGTTTCAAAGCACATCATACAGGAAATTACATTTGATTGCAATCTCTGGGCAGAAGTCATCATGATTTCAGTTAAGCAAATCCTCAATAGTTTCCCCATAACTACTATTGTCTTCCAAGCATGCCATCCAAAAACTAAAAGCAGCTCCTTCTTTATAAACTATAGTTAATACTGATCCAGAGAAGTAGAAGAGAAGTAGAAAAAAGAAAACATTTTAATCTGCTTACTATTTTAATCACTATAATTATACTAAATAATTATAAGTGATGCTTATAGGTTTCTTCATTTAATCAATGTGGCAGAGTTGAAGGTAGTTATTATCCTCATATGCAGAGTAGAATCTGGGAAGCATAGTTTAACTACTTAGTGCTAAAACCTGAAATAAAATCCAAGTTTTTCTGATCCCAAGCTAGAGTTCTTAGATAATGTCTGTCCACTGAAGAATATTCTATAGACCAGAATTAAAGTGTCTTTGGATACAGTTTATTAAGGATATCTGAATACAGAAAGATAATACTGATTTCAGTACCACAGTTACGTTCTGGTGGTAAATGAGAAAGAAAAGCTATAGTTTATAACTCATATGTATCTGACGTGAAAGTTCCCTTCTTACCTCTCTCTCAGTCTCTCATAGTTAATTTTCTTTTAATTTTGGAGGAAGTTATTATAGTCTAAATATTTCCTTTTGAAAATAGAATGATGAAAATATAAGTGTTTTTCACTTCATTAATTTCAGCATCTATGATCATTCATTATCAAAGCTTAAAAAGTGGTGCTCATTGATAACATACCTAATACTATGAATTGGTCATATTAATTCATCTGCAATAAAATTAATACAATTGATCTCTTGTTTTTTATTCGCTTATTAACTACTTTTGGCTTGATGAATTAAAAATGACATTTATCATAGTGCCTTAACCACCATTCCTTTTTTTGGCAATAAACACATCTGTAATCGTGTGACATTCACATTTAGGACATTATTTTGTTACGCTAAAAAGTATTGAAGTGTATATTCATTTGGGTGGCCATGACAAACTACCATAGACTGGGTAACTTATAAACAACAGTAGTTCCTCGTAGCTATGGATGCTGGTAGAGTCCAAGATCAAGGAAATAGCAGTTTTAGTGCTTGGTGAGGGCCTGTTTCCTTGTACATAGATGGTTATCTTGTGATTGTGTGCTCACATTCTGAATGGGGCAAGTTATCACACTAGTTCCATTTATGAGAGTTTTTTTTTTTTTTTTTTTGATACTAGAGATTGAACTCAGGGGTACTCGAACACCAAGCCACATATCCAGCCCAATTTTTGTGTTTTATGTAGAGACAGAGTCTCACTGAGTTGCTTAGTGCCTCGCCCTTGCTGAGGCTGGCTTTGAACTCGTGATTCTCTTGTCTCAGCCTCCCTAAGTGCTGGGATTACAGGCTTGCACCACTGTGCCCGGCTCATTTATGAGAGTTTTGCCCTCATGACTTTACTATCTCTCAAAGTTCCCACTTTCTACTATTATCACGTTGGGTTTTAAGACTTCAACATATCAATCTGGAGAGAACAGGAATGTTCAGTCACTTGCAGAGTGATTATGAGAAGAAAATAAAAAATACACCAAATATAAGTTACATGAAATAGTTTTAACTGTGACTACATTGATTTGCCATCAATACATATGTAGTATGTTATTAAAATTACATAGCAGTTTGATAATGCATAATTTTCAGTGTTAGGGAAAAAGAAAGACAGGAATCAACATGTATTCTTTAGTGATAGGGAAAGAGAGAGACAGGAACAAACATGTATGTGTTCCTTCTCTGATTCTGGAGCTATGCTATTTCATTTAACCCTCTCAAAAAATCCATAGAAATAAGCATTGTTTTTCAGACATGAAAACTGAACTAAGAAAATATTTAATGTACCTAAATAGCAAAGGCAGTAAGTATTGAAACTAGAATTTGAGCTTAGTGTACAACATTCTGTCTGTGTCACTACACGTTAATCCTACCATTGCATCCCAACTCCTTATTTTCTCCTATTTACTAACTGGGGCCTTCTCTGAAATCAGTATTTTATGTGAGTGAAAAGGTAACCTTAAGAATCAGAGACCTAGAGTTAAATTTCAGGGACGCTATTACTACTGTGTGACTTCGAAATAAATTACCTAACAATTCATAGTGTTGGTTTCCATATGAGCAAATTGGTGGCAGTAAAACCTACCAAAAATAATTATCATGTATATTAAGAATAAAAAGCCAGATGACGTGGCTCATGCCTGTAATACCAGTGGCTCAAGAGGCTGAAGCAGGAGGATCACAAGTTCACAGCCAGCCTCAACAAATTAGTGAGGCTGTAAGCAATTGAGAGAGACCCTGCCTCAAAAGTAAAAAAATAAAAATAAAAAGGTCTGGGGATGTCGCTCAGTGGTGGTAAAGCACCCCTGGGTTTAATCCCCAGTGCTAAAATGAATAAATAAATAATTTACAGAATTTCCTTTATATTATTTTTATATATAAAGGTATGTTGAATACGAACAGGATTTTTTTAATTAATGGATTTTTGACACATTTAATTCTTTTATGTCATATATTTTTGGGTGAAACAAGATGATTGATTAAAAAGCATACCAAAAATGACAAATAAAATCTGTCACAGCTCATTGCAGAACACTGAGAGAACCAAGATATTTTGGGCAGAAAATAATATAACACAGGGTATTTTGATACTTAGAAAATTTGGGGAGAGGGCTGGAAAAGTAATGCATTCAGCTCATGTTGCTAACATGGTAATTAGGGTCCAGGAAGCTGCTTCAGGTCCTAGCCACACTGATGTCATAAAGTCTACTAATCTGTTTGACACCAATGCTTCTTTATTTCTTAAGTCTATTACTTGTAATTTGAGCACAGAATCTGGCCAAAGTGAGATGGCCCTCCCACCCCTGGGCCATCTCATTTTTAGATGAAATACCATCAGGAAAACAGCCTCACCTCGCTCTTTTTTTTTTTTTTTTTTTTTGGTACAGGAGATTGACCACTGAGCCACGTCCCCAGCCCTATTTTGTGTTTTATGTAGAGACAGGGTCTCACTGAGTTGCTTAGCACCTCGCCATTGCTGAGGCTGGCTTTGAACTCGCGATTCTCCTGTCTCAGCCTCCCAAAGTGCTGGGATTACAGGCTTGCGCCACCGTGCCCGGCTCTCACCTCACTCTTGTCTTCAAATCTGGCACCATCACTTTTGATTGGAGAACCTAAGCACAGAAGAGATGAGAAAGACAGTCATGAATGAGTAAAGACCAAGAAAATAGCTGGTAAACAAGAAGAAAATTGTATATGTTATATATATATATATATATATATATATATATATATAATTATACTTATGTATAAGTCATGTTATATAATTATATTTTATACATAAGTATAGTTATATATATAATTATAGTAAACATGTATTTGTTACTAAAGAGAGTTATAAGCCTTAAATATCTGTCTAATATTGTCAAATATATATATACATATATATATTTATAGTTTCTTAAACCCAAAATTAGAAAAAGCCTACTTGTAATAGTAATAGTTTCTCACTTTTCACTTCTAATGGTCAAATCTCCAAAATCCTAGCATGTGATTGTTTATTAATCACAGTAGAAACCCTTAATAAGTCATTTGATAAATTTGTTCTGTACAGATTTTTCAAACAATTATCATTGAAAGCAAAATTTTCAATGGTTCATGCCACTGCATATAATTTATACTATCTATATCTCTCTATATGTGTGTACTTGTATGCATGTACATATATGCACATATTGCTAAACCAAAAATCAGACATAAGCTAAGTATGACAATTTAGAAAAAGTGCTATTTGTCCATTCATATGATTATTTTCCTTTATCAGAATTTCCTTCTTATCATATGTGATTTTTTGAGGTAGAAGCTCCAGGAGTGACAAGTTCTCATATTACATCATATAGTTTGTCTTAGTCCTTCCTTTGCTTGAAGCTCTGATGATACTGATTTCACTTTATGTGATTGTATTTTTAGGTCAGGCTCCTTAGAAATTAATAGCAACACCAGACATTTTATATTTGCTGCTTTCTATGGAGATGATATCATCTTGTATTAATGCTTGATTTTTCTACTTTGTCCACTCATTTTTGTGGTATTAATATAGTCTAGGTTTGGATAATCTGAGATTCAAGAGACATATGATTATTAGAAGTACTTTTGTTCTATATAACAAAACTCACTCTATGAAGGTTATAAAATAGTTATTGCATTTGATGCTATAGGTATTTTCAAAAAGTGAAATAACAATAGTAAGCAAGTAAGTAAAGAAAAAATAAGAATTTTAAGATTATTTGACTTAGATAAAGTTTCCTCTTGACTCTAATTATGGTTGATGGCCTATATGCTTTGTGACACTCTAAAACAGAGGATTCATTTAGACATCTTTGAAGATATTAAATGTAATTTAAACCAATTACAGTAAACATTTATTTATGTTACTAAAGAGAGTTATAAAACGTAAATATATGGCAAATATTGTCATGCTGCCAGACAATCTTGCCTTATTGGTTTAATACATCTACTTTCTTACTTTAACTTTGCTAAGCCAACATTCTCCTTTCTACTAACACCAAAGTCCTCATGCCCTTGTTCAAAGGAAATTTATATCTAAAAATTGCTTTTTCATCAAAAAAATCACTCAAGTGGGGAAGGACTAACTCAACTTCCAATATCAAATTCACAAATTAATGTTAATTCTACCCATATCTTCATTCTCCTCTATTTAGACTAAAAATGTTTGCTGACAAGTCATACTCTCACTTTATCCAAGAATTTGTGATGGCAATTTATTTTTGGTACTAGGGATTGAACTCAAGTTAACTTAGCCACTAAGCCATATCCCAGCCCTTTCTTTCTCTCTATCAATCTATCTATCTGTCTATCTATCTATCTATCTATCTATCTATCTATCTATCTATCTATCTATCTATTTTATTTATTTTGACACTGTTTCATTTGGCTTTGGGCCTCCATAGGGCCTCCCTAAATTGCTGAGACTGGCTTTGAACTTTGCTATCTTCCCACCTCAGCCTCCCAAGTTGCTGGGATTATAGGTATGTGTCAATGTGGTGGCAATTTCTGTCTTTGACACCTCTGATATTCCTCCTCCTCTTCTTTTGTGATGGCCCAAATTACTATTGTTATCATCATCATTTTAGTAGCTACTATTTAATTAGTAACTGTAAAACACACTCACACACGCACATTTTATTCAGCTCTCACAAATTGGGATTCCCCTCCCCATTTCAGTGGCAAAACAGTCACAACTTTCCTTTAATAGACACTGTCCCCAACTTCATGCAATCTCACCCTAAACTAAGTCATTTTTCAAAATAAAAAAACTACATTGACACATGTAAATCTTCATTTTATTTGTTTTAAAATAAATTTATCTCATAAGAGATGATTTTAAAGGATCTTGCCATCTTTCCATTTTTCTCTACTATAGGACCCAAAGAGAGTTTAATACTTCTCAAAATTGCCTCATGAATATATGAAAAATTCTCTTTAATTTTGTCAAGTCAAAATGATCAATTTTCTTCAGTTTGTTACAAGAATCATATATTCATAAGAGGCAATTTTCAGAATTCTGTGTATCCGTACTTTCATATCACCCTATTTCCCTTGTATTTCGGTGTCCCTTAGGATTTCTCAGATGCCCTTGTTGTTTCTCAATGCCACTTCCCATCAAGGCTCTGTCATGTATTAGCTTCTCTATTTTCACTTTCTTTTTAAATAATCTGTACTGCATGATACTAAATAATATGAATATTTGAAAAAAAAATAATATGAATATTTGAATTCATAAACCTTTTATTCTAATCTATACTTCTCTCATTAGTTCAAGTGCTGTAGGACAATTTATACAAATATCTGAACATTTAATGATATTTACATGTCCAAAGGAGACCCTATTAATTTTCTACCCTTTAATTCTTCTCTATAGCTTATCTTCTCCATATCAGTAAAATAGCTCACAGAATTATTCTGTTAGTACACCTATCCATCTTTCCTGTGAAGGACATATCCAATCTATGGACAATATGGGAATACCTCTAAATGAGAGTTGGAATGTCACACACAACCCTCCCTATCTTTGCTGCAGTCTTAGGATAAGTCACTTCCCTGGTTCTCTTTGCTTCTCTTTTTACCTCCGCCCTCTTCCTCTATTTTATTACATACAAAATGTCTGAAAAATTTTTTAAAGTAAAAATCGAACTAAAAACTTTCCCACTTGAACACATCAATAGCTCTCTCATTTGAACAATCACTGAATGTCTAACCTTAAAAGTAAAACCCAACAGAATCTGCATATTAAACACTGAAACTATGGCTAGTATATATGAAAATTTCACCAAAGATTTAAATATTCATTGTTGTAACCACCATTTCTATGAGATTGATGTATGTCTACTACCACATCCTCCACATGCTATTTTTTTAGATTTCTTCTGACCTCTCTCTATCCTATTCTATGTTCCTTGCTCTCAGATCATTTGCACCTCAGTTTCCCCTCCCTAGAATTGCCACTCACTGATATTTGCATGACCTCCTCCTTGAATGAATTGAGGTTATCAGCATATGGCCACTTCCACATAGGCATATCTGTCGTCCTTTGCCATCCATCTTCTAGCTTATTACGTTGTTTTATTTCCACACTAACACTTCCTACATCTGAAGTTATCTTGTTGATTATTTTATATGCAGTTTTCTTTCTCCTCTGATTATTATATAAGCACAGTGAGTGGAGAGACTTTAAAAAATGGATACAGTATTGGACAAGATTGTATAGTCTTTGATTTCATAATAACCATAGTGAATAAAAAAGTTGCAATTCACAAATTTGATTTATTTTTAGTCACCACCTCTTTCACAGATTTGATACTGCTAAGTATTTTTTAAGGAATATCTGAATTCCTCTAAGACCTATTCCCAATATCCAGAGGCAATATTAATTTCTCTTGTTGGAGAGGTTGTGGGATTTTAAACATTGGATGGAATTATCTAATGTTTATATTAAAAAGGAAGTATATGAATTTATGCTGGGTGTAGTGGTGCACACCTGTAATCCCAGTACTTTGGGAGGCTGAGACAGGAGAATTGTGATTTCAAAGCCAGCCTCAGCAACTGTGAGGTGCTAAGCAACTCAGTGAGACCCTGTCTCTACATAAAACACAAAATAGGGCTGGGGATGCGGCTCAGTGAGTGAGTTCAATCCCTAGTACTCAGTGCCAAACAAAACAAAACAAAACAAAACAAAATGAAAGTATACAAATTTATTTCAAAATTGAGAACTCAGGTTATTATGATTAAAATTCTAGTGGTATAATTTATCTTTGAGTGTATAGTTCTCTGTTATATCACTCTGTTATATCGTAATTTATCTTTGAGTGTATGGTTCTCTATTATATCTTTGAGTCTATAGTTCTCTGTTAAATACTTTTATTTTCTAGGGTGTAATTTAGAAGAAATTATTCCATTGAAATTAATATCTTATTAACAAAATATTGTTTTCATATTTGTTTTTTGCAATGCTGGGGATCAAATGCAGGGCTTTACTCATTATAGTCAAACTTTCAACCTCTGAACTACATCCCTAGCCCATCTTTTAAATTTAACTTGTAC
>CM053404.1:88112368-88179320 GCA_028644305.1 Xerus rutilus
GCATTTTAATACATGTTGGCAAACATAACAGAAAAAAACAAATTATCAGAAGCTGTACACACTATTCACTGAAAACATTTGTTGAGGCAAATAGAAAAAAATTGTTACAATCATAATTTTTCTAACTTTGCACAAAATTATAAGCAGATTACATTCTTCATATTAAACATCTTTATATGCACTTTCAATGAACAGTATGATTTTTTCAAATACAAGAAAAGTGAACACTCATAACCTTTATGTTCATACTTCATCTTTTTAATAGTTTGTTGCCAAATTAACCATAACTTATGGTATCTCATGTTTTCCAAAATGTGTTATGAATATACTGTCAAATATTTTGCCTAAACACACATTTTTTCTATGAACTTAATACATGCAGCTTAATTGATTACTTTAAGTAAATGATAAACCTGAAGAGCTTTAAACTAGTTTACTATTTAAATAACAGAATGACAACAATTTCACTCTCTCTAAATCATATCACAGGTTCAATATTATGACTTGAAATATGTAGCACAATATTTATATTATCATTAACTTCAAGTAGACATATGAAATGCAGTGGAATTGTATAATTGTTTCAATGGCTTCTTTTCTTGTTCTTTAGGGTTCTTTTCTTATTATTTATCTGAAATTTGAAAAAGCATTTACCATTAATATTGTAATCCTGATACATACCAAAATGCCTGTTGACAAAAAATTGTTTGAACCTTTATATTAGTAAAGCATCTGCCTTAAAATATTCAGAACATATACACACTCTTCCATTTGTCCTTTTATTGTCTCTCTATGGGGGAAAAAAAGTCCTGTTTTGTTTGGTCATTTGTTTGTTTCAATTTCCTTTGAATGCTCCAAAGATTCTTTGGAGCTATGATATGATAACATGCTAAAATTTGGGCTGGGATTATGGCGCAGTGGTAGCGTGCTCGCCTAGCGCGCATAAGGCACTGGGTTTGATCCTCAGCACCACATAAAAGAAAAATAAAGATATTCTGTCACCTACAACTAAAAAATAAACATTAAAAAAAACATGTTAAAATTTGTTGCAAATTTTTATTGGTTTTGTATAACTGAATGTTTCATGGACAAACAGTTCATAGAATTGTTTTCTAACTACTTGTATGGATGGTGAATAACAGCTGTTAGATAAAACAAATTTTGCAGCCAACATTTTTATTGCCAAAACTGGAAGGAAGATTTTCCTATTTCCTGCTCTATTTCCTCCCTTTGAAAATACTATTATGCTGAACACTTCGTCTTTGACAATGTCTTTCAAAAGGAGGCACTTCTTTTTAATTTTAAAAAAGTTTTGCCAAGGCACAGCAAAAAGTCAAGTTCTTAGTCATAATTATAAGAACTCAGATATTATCATAAATAGCCAAACTCCTCCAGGACTGGACCACTTTATAAATGAATATAAGACTTTCTGTAGAAGGCAGTCATAACCACTTATTGCAAGTTATCTGAAAAACCTGTCTGTACATGAATCTTATATCATCAGATTGTAATTTCAACGGGTTTGACAATCTCTAAATAAATAACTATATTATAGGGCTACCATAATTGTCCAACTGTTGGAAAGGAATTTATAAAATTTCTTAGGATAATTGTATTTGAACAATAATAAAATAAGTGATTGCATTTATATACTATCATATCTGCTATTAACTCAAGTCTGAATCATAAAAGTACCTGAATGATTCAAGACAATTCATGTTTGCCTACATAATGTTTCTCGTCTATATTACCTGGGTATTTGTTGGTAATAATTTTTTACTTAAAGAAAGAGAGAAAATAATTGAATTCTGCTTTCCATTTGAATTTAAACTCAATTCAATGTTATTTCAATATATAATACTTTAATTTTTAGCTTCAATATGAATGCTTTTGGTATTATATTAAAATTAAATTTAAGTTTTAAGCTAAAAAGTTTTTCTGGAAGTCCATGGTCATCCATCTTGAACTCCAGGCATGTAGGAAGACGTAGGTAGAAGTATATTAAATCTGACAAATGACCTCCCATGTGCAAAGGAGGAAATAAAGATTCATTCTCTGTGTTTGTGAGATCATTTTGATGAAGGAAAGGCTAATTGAGGATGACATACATTCTAAATCTAATTCAAATCAGCATTTTTACATGAAGACTCATCACATTTCCAATGGTACATGCTACCATAAAACAGCTTAGTAAAGACATTTAGAATTTGATTCTTGGATTTTTTTTAATGCTTCATCAGAACTGACATTTTTAGTGGTAATGAGTTTCCAGTCTCAGTATTAGTTTAAACTGGATATCTGTGGTATTTTACACCTTTTGTTAAAAAAAGAAGCCTTTTTCTTTAGCATAATTAAGTCTTATGTTGCAGAGAAAATTGCAACTAATATGTGATTATGCTTAGAAAACATGTGGGGAAAGTGCCAACACAGGGTTTCTCACAGTAAAAGCAAATCACCTTGAAATGATTAAAATGTTAAATTATGAAGGACTCATCTTGTGGCATTCAAAAAATAATCATATTCCAAGACCAAGTAGCACTACTGTTGTTTTTAAAATGAAAAGGTGATTGCTAATGCTTTCCTCTTGAAATGCCCCAAAATCAGCATTAATATTATCTTATTAACACACATTTAACAGCTCAACTCTGTTAAAAGATCACCTCATCTTTTATCTAATAAGTAGTTTTGTTAATCCTGCAAATTTCATAATATGGATGTCATTTGTTAAAAGTCAGGGTCATTTATATTTTATACTTAGATAAAACTATCTTGACTATATTTGTGCTATGACAACTCCAAACATGGAGGGCAGGCACTTACTAAGAGGTCAGAAGGAAATGATATTCAAGAGTGGCTACATTTAGGACTGTACACTACATATCAGTCATTATAATTAAATTTGGAAACATTTTTATGCAATTCAATAGTTGTAAACATGTCATATATAAAGATCATCGGTCTGGCCTGTTTATGATACTTTATTTCTATTCATATCATGGCCATTTGGCTTTCTTCCAAGGATCAAACAAAATATAATGTTTAGTTATCTAATTTTGGATTCAAGAAAATAATATATTTTTTTCCAAATAGAATCTGTTTGTGAAAAATTATATGTCAACTACATTTTCAACTTTTAGGTTTTTGAAAGATTTGATTTAATCTGAGGATTGAATAATGAACTTCTTTTAATGTCCAACTATTATGAATATTTAAGCACCCTTGACTTTTTAATTTTTGATATTGTTCAAATCCAATGAGTCTATAACTCTTCCACTTATATCCAAAAGGATTTCCTTAGCAACAAACCATTAATTTCTAGAGATAAATAGGGAGAACATATTCACCATCTATGATCATTTTGATGGAATGATGTAAAATTAAATCATTTGCCTACTTATAGGCTCAAAAATTCAAGAACTGTAACTGTAAGCCCCATTTATTTTTCTGAGTCCCTTGCACTTCACTGTAGGCCATACCAGTCTTCCCATAAAAGTACCAGAAATTTCTGAAATGTGTTTTAATTAAATTTACTTAAAATATATATTGATCAGATTATTTTTCTGACATGTTGTTATTGAAGAAATTAGAAGGCATGATGAAGATACTGATTTAATTTAAATAATTTAATTGTAGATGAACACAATATTTTTATTTTATTCATTTATTTTTGTGTGATGCTAAGGACCAAACCCAGTGCCTCATACATGCTAGGCAAGTGAACTGAACTACCACTGAACTACAACTACAGACCCATATTGATTCAATTTTAAGAGAGAAAAATTAGGTTGAAATGGTAGCACTTGATCCTATATTTTCAAAATACAATTGATTATAAGATTCTGAATGATATGACTGAAATATAGACACTGGCTCTAGATAAATGTATGAGCACGATTTTGTGGATAAGAGTTTATCAATAACTAGATATATTTCTGTTCAATTTGTGTGAAAGATGGCTTTTATTAGCAACAGTATTAAAGATAGTACTAATAATAGTAACAATAAATATTGAATATTTACTATTGTAGGTCTTATTTCAAACATTTAAAAAAATACACAACACACTTATGAGATTACCACTCATATCCTACAGATAAGGAGACTGAAACCCAAAGAACCTGTATAACTTGGTGAGAGTTCACACATCTATTCAATGGAAGAGTCGGTATTGGGACTGTTTCTAGTTATTCCCTTTCAAATCCAACACTACTAATAGGTGAAGATAAAGTAATTTAAAGGTTAAAACACTCTGGTCTCATTAAAATATAAAATTGTAGGAGGTCACTATAGTTATTTTTAGAAAAAAACAAAACCTTGTTTCTTAATTCATAGAAAATGTGGTTTTGATTTTGAATACGTTTCTTGAACAGTATGAGTAACTCAGGAACAAAGCATTAAGGGAAACATAAGCAAGTGAGAAAAATTTTTAAGCAAATATTGCTAGGGCAAAATAACATGATTTTTTAGGAAACACTATGGGTTGGACCTTAACCACGTTGAGGATGAATCAGGAGTGGTGACATTTAGAGTCATGAGTAAGGAATTAATATACTGGGTAGAAAAACACAAAATAAAACAAACAAAAAGGAAAAAAAAATACCCTACAGAAGCTTAAACATGGGTACTATGATTTGGAACCTGCCCATATTTCATCAAGGATAGAGATAATGTTCACAGAGGTAAAGTTGTTAAATTAGTCAAGAACGAGCATTTCTAAGCACTTGGTGTAGAATAATAAGGGGCACCACTTCTCTTTAAGGTGATGGATACATCATTTGATGTGACAGGAATATAATTCTGGCAGTGTCAATTTAGGCAGAGGGCAGGAGAATATTCTTGGAGGAATCAAACTAGCCAAAACTACCTAGGAACAGCCTAGCCGATGGAGGTCTTGGATCATGGAAATATGTGGGCATTTACTTGGCTAGAGAATAAGTCATTATACTTGGGCTTATAGAGAATTTATAATATCCTTCAGCTCTTATTTGGCTAATTTTTTTTTTTTTTGGCACTGGAGATTGAACCCAGTGGCACTTAAATACTGAGCCACATCCCTAGCCCTTTTTTATATTTTCTTCAGAGACGAAGTGTCACTGAATTACTTAAGACCTTGCTAAATTGCTGAGGCTGACTTTGAACTAGTGTTCCTCCTGCCTCAGCCTCCTGAGTGGCTGGGATTACAATCATGGGCAATTTGAGGGAATTGGAAAATAAGGGTACAATTAAGTGAGAAGGGATTTGGGCAGCCAAGTTACTATGGAAGGAAAAGTCTTACCCACCAACGTGAATGAAGTCTGTCCGGAAGTCCTCAGAGCTTCACTAGAAATGTTTTGATTTTCCACTATGTGATCTATCAAGCCAGATCCATGTGTACGCCTTTAATTATTTTATATCCTCCAAAGACTTTAGTTGTGTATTTTGAGCTCAGAAATCTTCTCTGAGCATCACAGGTATATCTATCCCATTGATTTCTCAATTATTTTATATGAAAACCTCAAATTGTACTTGCTTTTCATGCATCCAAAGGTCATCATTTTCCTTTCACCAAATGTACGATAATTTCTGTGTACTGAATTGAATCATTGTACAGTCTGTTACACAAGAAATCCTGGAATCCATCTTTGATGCACTTTTCTATTGCACCCATCCCATGTCTAATCTATAATTTCCTAAATATATATTTAATATGTTTGCTTTTCTCTATCTGCACTGTATATACTTCCCCTGTCCAGGCTTCTGTCATAGTGACTTGAGTTTATTGCAATCACTGTTAGCTGCTTTCTTACACTTTGGCACACCACCCTTTTTCTCAATACTTTTCTGTGATGGAATCAATCAGATCCTTTAACCACCCTAGAAATAAATATTTTAATCTTGCATTTAAAATACTGTAAGCTCTTTCATTTTCCTTTTTTTAAAAAGATGGGGATGTATCTCCAGGTAGCTACTAAACACCACATATGCGACCCCATTTTACCTGTGAAACCCTCTTTATTCCAACTCACTATCTGTTTCCTCACTCAAGCTACCTGGCCTCTCCCTTTTTCCTTCCGTGTTTCCATCATGTTTCCTCTTGCGATCTGGTCAAGGTGTGAATTCTTGCTGCTCTCTAAATTGTTTCCTACTACTTACCCTAATCAACTTTTGCTTTTTGCTGTTATAAAAAAGTATTTGAGCCTGTGTAATTTATAAAGAACAAAAATTTATCTTGCTCTGTTTTGTAGGCTGAAAGTCCAAGGTCAAGGTCCTAGCACATCCAAGGTCTGGTAATGGCCTGGGCTCTGCTTCTAGGATAGTGCCTTGTAGTCACATCTTCCAGAGTGAGAAAAGCTGTCTCTTCATACAGTGAAAAGGACGGAGAACAAGCAGGGAAGAATCCTGTGT
Source organism: Xerus rutilus (assembly GCA_028644305.1). Lineage (NCBI taxonomy): Eukaryota > Metazoa > Chordata > Mammalia > Rodentia > Sciuridae > Xerus > Xerus rutilus. Next base: position 88,118,753 of record CM053404.1, read on the forward strand.
GTCACATAGCAGAAGAGCAGAAGAACAAGAGAAATAAACTCCTTCAGAAGCCTCTTTTATAAGGTCATTAATTCATTTATGAGAGCAGGCTCATGACTTAATCACTCCCCTAAAAGACTCCCTTGTCTTTGTATTGTGGCACTGGGGATTAAGTTTCAACTTGAAATGTGCAGAGGGCACCATTGTCCTTCCATCTCATTTTCTAGGCATCTCCCTAGGGAAATCTTGTCAACTCATTTTCCAAAATAGTTCAGGGCTCCTCCACCATTTATCTTGCAGAGAACCCTACATTTTCTTATCTGGCACTTTATTAAATTTACACATATATTAAAATGACACATATCATTCATATGTATTTTTCAATACCTATTTTATATCACAAATTGGAAACGTCATGAGATAATAGTTGCCAGCAGTGTTTTGTTGAACATGTTAATGAATTAATGAGGAGAATCAGAGATTCTTCTGAAAAATATAATTAAGTGATATAGATTTAACTTACAAGCTGTATAAATACATACACACACACAGTTGGCCCTCCACATCCATAGTTTCTGCTCCCATGGATTCAACTAATTAAACCAGATGGAAAAACACTGTGTTTGCACTAAACATGTTCAGACTTCTTTCTTTGTTTTTATTCCCTTACACAATACAGTATAACAATAACATTAGCGCCTACTTTGTTTTAGGTATTATAAGTAATTGAGCAATTATTTAATGTATATGGGAGGATTGTGTAAGATTATATGCAAATACTTTGCCATTTTATATGTAGACTTGAGCATTCATAGAGTTTGTTATTTCTAGGGGTCCTGGCCAATCCCTTATGAATCTAAAAGAAGTGACTGTATATGTATGTATGTATGCACATGCCATATAAATGCCTTGCATTGGAGTACTACATTTTTTGTTTGATCTCTGTCCTGTTTTAGATTAAATAAAATTGCAAAATGTTACCAAGTACAATGAATTTGATGATCTCTCTAATTCATCATTGCAAGAAAAAACTACCATGCATTATTAGATTATTCAGTTATAATTGCCTCAAGTTAATGTAGCCATATGAGCCATTTTAGGATTTTTTCCACCCAATACATTTAAATCCAAGTATATGATTTACATTTTTTCTTCGTTTTTGGTACTGGGGACTGGACCTAGGGGTTCCTTACCACTGAGCTACATCCCTACTCTTTTTAGTTTTTATTCTGAGACAGGATCTCTCTAAATTGCTGAGAGTCTTGCTAAATTGCTGAAATTGTTTTTGAACTTACAATCTTCCTGCCTCAGCATTCCACATTTCTGGAATTATAGGTATGTGCCAAGTTACCTGGCATTTCTAATTATACATTGTAAACCACAAATTCTAAGATGGAGTGTTAAAATACATTCCAATGACTCAAAGGAGCTGTTTTTAAAATTTTTTTCTTGGTATTAAAATATAGATGTTGGCCACGTTTTATTCTACTGCTGCATCTTCAACATATTTTCTCTAGGTCTGAACAAATGAACTGCAGACTCATTTTGCTTTTACAGGTTTTCATTGAGCAAGAAGAATATATTTATAGATATCTACAATTATCTCAGATATCTGTTTTGGTGGCTAAGTATGCACAACTTAAGAATCTTTGGTCATTAATATCAACCTAGAAAACACTAGCAATAAAAGGCCCAATATAATATATATCTTAAGATGCTCCACTTGTAATGATTGCATTGTTCTTTTAAGGCTTCATTTATTCTTGACAGAAACAATTATGTGAAGTAATTATATCTAAAGTCAGGCAGTGTGCAGTGTTCAATTTGGAAGGTAAAGAGCATTGTTTGACTGTTGTTACCAGGCACATTCCTGATAGAGAACAAATGCTTACATCAATAGGAATCATGCACTCCGTAATTTATTCTTTTATTCACATATGCTGTTATCATAATAAGTGCCAGGTTAACCATCTTAAACACAAGGACAAAATTACTAGAATAACATCAATGGGGGAAAGCAATATAGCAGCAGCTCATCAGTATTTCACTTGCACGACTTGTCATTTTATAGGGCTCTTTTTCCTTGCATGACCAAATGTTGCATAATTGGCTGGACAGAATTCTTCCACGAGATATCCAAACAAGATTGAAAAGCCAAAATAAACTGGCTACATCTTAGATTTCAAAATAGTTAATTTGATTCTGCAAATTAAATGAGGTTCTCTTTAGATATAATATATGTATTTTATCAGAAACAAATTAACTCATTGTTAAATATATATGATAGGACACAAATTGTGATTAATTCATAGTTCCCTTGTAGTTTGACAGAGTTCACAAATTCTCTGAAGTTGTCTAAATTTTAATAAACCAAATTGGCATATTGGTCCTTTGCTTACATCTAAATAACTCTATATATGATGCAAATTTATTAAACAATTTGTGGTGAGGGAGAAAGTATAAATGTTAAACATTCTTCCCTGACTCTGTGTTTTGTTTCTTTTCTACTTTTACTTAATAAAACTACTGATCTCTTATTGAATTAAATACTACATTTTATTTCAAGAGGAAAACTTGTTTATATTTAATAAATTAAAAGAAATGTATATATTTCAAGGTGTCCTGTATTTATTTAAAGCATTATTTTGTTACAGCAAATCAACAATTCTGCATCCTTATGATCTCCACGTGAGTTGGCATCTCCAACATTGTCTTGGATATACCACTTGCCTTGTCAAAATGGTAATTGTTTTCTTTCACATTTGTTAAAATGACTATATGCAGCATATATTTTATGCTATATACGTATGACATCCTATGTAATTAGATTATTTAATGCCAAAAAGCAACTGGCTAAATAACCAGGTATTGAAATGATTTGTAACTTGAGGGCATATTTCATTAGTATTTCAAGAGAAAGGGAACCATCATATGGAACATCACCTTAGCTGAGACAGGCTTCTTCCTATTATGCTGTTAACTTCAAGAATAAAGGAATGAAGCTGCATTATAGTCTTCAAAGTGAGATTGAGGATAAATGATTCTAGATTCTTTATGTATATCAAGCATATGTGACAAACATGAATTTGGGTTAAATAAATGGCCAGAATCTGTATATTACCTTTAGGGATCCATGAACTCCTGAAATGGTCTGAAACTTTTGGCTATGCATTTTCTGGGATCAATAATTTTGGTCAATTCTCAAACATGTTTAAAAATTTAACATTTAGAATAGTTTACATGTATCTGTATTATAATTTTTCAAATTAAGAAAATGTACAAAAATGATCAAATAATAGAGCTTAATAAAATTTTGAAAACTGAGAAAAATTTAGACTGTAAAGAGCATTTTGAAGAGGAAAATCAGGATATTTATTAAATACATCTGAAGGTTAATTACTTTAAGGTTAGAACAATACCAAAAAAATGCTGTTTATAAGTGTCATGTTTAAATGATTTAAATCCTTTTTTTTAAAATACTATTTAACATGTACTAAAGTTCCAAGAAAGAATAAAGGCTTCCGCACAATTTTCACAGAGTTATAATAACACAGGTTTTGTCAAAGTTCCAACAAAAATAGAAAAATCCAGAAAATGAAATGTAAAATTCTTAAGTGAAATAATAAAAAATTGAATAGTACTATACAAATAAAATGCAATTTTTTTTGTGGGGAAGGTGTTGGAGATTGAACTGTGGAGCACTTGAACACTGAGCCACATCCTCAGCCCTATTTTATATTTTTTATTTAGAGACAGGGTCTCACTGAGTTGCTTAGCACCTCAGTTTTGCTGAGGCTGGCTTTGAACTCTTGATCCTCCTGCCTTGTACTCTGGAGCCGCTGGGATTAGAGGTGTGCACCTCTGCACTCAACTAAAATGTCATACTTTTAAAGTCATAGAAACCAAAAATATATGAATAATTCAAAGTTGCTAAGTAAGAGTTAATTGATAAATTAAAAATAAATTTAATGAAATTCAAAATATATGCCTAATTTAAAGGCACTCAGCAAAATGTGTGATTTTATTTTCTTGACATTATAAAATGAATAGGTCAGAATCAGGTACAACATTTCACGGATTTAACACACTGCCACGCAAAATTGCAAGAACATATGTATACTGGATAGTGAGTAGATTATTATCACATGATTTGCAAATATTTCAGTTTATAAAAATGAAGTCGTACAGTATAATGATCATTTTCTCTCCTTTCAATCAGCACAAATATTTTCTGACTCATTCATGCTGTAGCATATATCATTTGTTCATTCAGTATGTTTGCTAAGTACTGTGTTTGTGCAGATACACTAATTTGTACCATTATTCACGTGTTGATGGGTGCTTGTGTTTTTCCCATTTTCTGTTTTTAGTTAATATGTTTTCAGTGTAAGCAATATTAACGGATTTCTATACTGATTGTATAAAAGCCAAACAAAATGAGTATATACTGTATTTCTGCATTTTTATAAAAACCTAAAAATGTTGATCAATTTACAGCAACAGAAAGTTAGTAGATACAAGGGAATGTAGGTGTAGGTGTGGGAAGAGGAGGAAGGAAAGGTTGTAAAGGGACACAACACGAGAACTTTTGGGAATAATGGATATGCTCATTATCCTTATTGTAATAATGGTTTCATAGAGGCATACATTTGTCAACTGTCACACATTAAATACACAGTTTATTGTTCACAATTATATCTTACCATGCTGTTTAAAAATGAAGAAGAAAAGACAAAACCTACCTTTCAACCTAGACTTAAGGATGCCATTAAAAATCTTCCTAAAGTAGATTTACTTTGATGAGGATATTTAAGATGATCCTGATTTTAAGTCTTCCCTATCAATAAGTACATCAAATTCTTTGGTGACATCTGCCAAGTCTCTATGTTTTGTAATATGTCAGGGCTAATGGCTGAGTCCCTTGCATCCTGAAAGTAATGGTTAAATAAATTATAGTTCATGGTTTGGCAAAAAATTGATTTTAATTTAATTCATTTTAAGAGGAAGGCAATTTTACCTCATTGATTTTCAAATCTCTTCGTACTCACCTGTTTATTAAAGATCACTTTGTCTCTATGATTTATTTCATCTGCAATAAATGTTAATTATTGATAATGAAGGTTTAATGTATATCATCTTTTTGTTCAGGAAATGGACTTTTTAATGCAAATTTTTATTTAATAAATATTGTTCTCAGCATGTCAGCATTATATGATCACTTTATAGATGTAGAAAAGAAGATATTAATGATTTTTTAAAAAATCATAGTTATGACAGAACCAGGATTTTCATGAATTAATTCTATGGATTCTGAAACCTCATTCTTTCCTGTGTCTCACAGCTTTCTGTATATAAACCCTGTCATTTATCAGGAAAACTCAACAGTGCTAATGGGTTTAACAATCTTTTTACTTTATTTTTATTTTTAATCTGCTGTTAAGAACAACGATGGTTTATTTGCATTAAAACAATGATATTTTGTTAAATCTATTTGTTTAAACATTTATACCATTTTTAAGATTTTCTTGTGATAGGATTGTTTTGAATTTAATGAGAGTTGCTTGTTTGTTAATAAAAAAAGTTTGAGTACATGTAATTAAGTGAAAAAACTCAGTGTACAAGAATAATATGATGCAAAAGAGAAAATAGTTGATATGATGAATAAGTCGATAGGAGCATATGCAGGATTGGTATCTAGGAGTCATGGGCATCTGGCTGATATTCTTTGGCACAGGTCCTGCTACCTCCCTGAAGAAAATAAAAGACCTGTGATAGATAACCATTGCACACTTGATCTTAAACTCATTGACTTTATTATCTCCAGTGTCCTTTGCTCTAGACAGGATGGTACATAGCCAAATTGCTTTCCTTCTGAAGAACTAAATTCAGATATTTCAATAATTGCCCACTTCCTTTTATAATTCTTTTTCATTTAACTATTGTGACTTCACAAAATTTCTATTTAAATCTCCATCTTACATCCAACCCTCTATTAAGCATGTGGTAAAACTTTGTCCCATTATTTTTTAATATTACATTTTGAAGCTCCTCACCTTTGAATGAATCTATTTTTCTGCCTTGACTTTGCTTATACTAAGGGGGTTGAACACTGCTAAAGAATATTTAACATCTGAACCCATCATCATTATCTCTATCCAATCCATACTCAAGTATCCTAAAGGCCCAACAGTTTTATTCTTTAATTTGCTCTCTCTTTCATATTCTCCAGATATTTCCGATGTTTTTCCTATTTTTAAAATCCCTCTGCTTACCTCTCCATCTTATTCTTGCTCTCAGCATATGGTTGCAACACTCACAGTATTGTAAAAATACTATCAGAGAAACATACTCAAAAGATCTGGTAACTAATTACACAAATTCAAAGTATTCTATATTTGCATTCTCCTTTCTCTTTTACCCAGAAAAAAAACTGAAATATGTACTCCTCTCTTATCGTGACCTTGCTATCTATTCTCCAAATGTGATCTCTTTCCACCCTTGTCTCTCACTCTGTTTCTCTACCCTCATTCTTTTAATCTCCCCTCATCTCTATCTCCCCTTCTTTCTCTCTTTCTCATTCTCTCCATCTCTTGGCAAAATTCTGTTATGCATGTCATACATATTTCTTCATTAAAATGTAATTATTTTCTTCCCCATCCTAATTCCACATATAATTTTCCTGCTGTTCTCATTATTTCACGGAAACATTTGATCTAAATTTCCAATGACCATCATGTCAATAGTCAGAACACTACCTTTTGTCCTTACTCTACTTATGCTCTATCAGCATCAATTGTTCTCCTTTTTGAAATGCTGTCTTTCCTTTAATCATGACATGTTAAGATTTGAACCTTTAATGTCCTCCAAAAAGCTTTTGTTTTAGGCAATGTAGCAATGTTCAGAGTTGAAATGATTAGATTATGAGGGCTATTACCTCATTCATGGATTTATTCATTCAGTGGATTTATTAATTTAATGAACTACTAGGTGGTAACTGTAGGGCAGGTAGGGCATGGCATCAGGAGATAGGTCACTGGGGCTATGCCTTTTCACTATATCTTGTTCCTGGATCCTCTTTCTTTCTCTGCTTCCTGACTGTTATGATCTGAGTAGCTTTCATTTATCACTTCCTTGTGGCATGATGTTCTGCTTCAATTCAGGTACAGAGTAGTGGAGTTGCAGATCATGAACTGAACCTTAGAAACTATTGCCCAAAATAACGTTTTCTTGTCTAAATTGATCTTGTCAGGTATTTTAATAACAGTGACATAAAACTGACTAAAACAACATGAAACTGGACTTATTTTTCACCTACTAATCCAGTTGCATAATCTGATCATTATTTTTTAAAGTTCTCTTCCTCTTCCACTTTCAAATTTGTTGAGGTGGATCTAAAAATTTGAGTGTATATCCTAGAAACAATTCTCTTCTCACTCTACAAATGCCCCTAAAATGATCATCAATTTTCTGGTATCCTTTACCATTTATGGGCTGATGAATCCCTAGTCTAACTCAGAGAACTGGCCTCTTTCTTGAAGTATATACATTAAGTTATTAAACTTATCCAATATCAAAAATCTAAAACTATTATCTGAACTAAACATTCATTATTTCTTTGATAGAAAATAATATAAATGAAGAATAGCACCATATATCCTGCTACTCCACCCTGAAACAAAGTTAATTACAAATTTTTCCTCTTTCTTTCATCCTCCCATCCAGTTTTCAAGTCCTAAACATTGCACACTTTAATTCTCCCTGAAGTTCATTTGACTCTATCTCCAGAACCACTCCTTGGATTAACATAGCCAATACCTCTCATCTTTCCAATCATTTACTATACATAGAATCACCGCATTGTTTTGCTTATCTCATCTTTTCTCCACTCTGTTTCATATCAACATGGTAAGAACGCTAGTTCTGGAACCAAACTAGTCTTGGAATTGAATCCTGCCTATCTTATCTGAGGTTATGTGACTCTGGTAGTTATATGCTACTATTTGACACATTTTCTCACCTGTAAATGTGAATAATGAAATTCATCTTATCACACAGCTACTGGGAGTTTATATGAGATAAAAGCTTTATGGAATACCCGAATACCCAAATTCTACATCTTAAAATATAATCTATATATACAACTGCTTATTTGCATTATTATTATATTAAATTAGCACAAATTTCTACTTGCTATTTCCCTCCTTGCATCTGATCATTGGCTTCTTATATCCTTCAGGAACAATCTCAGGTTTTTAACATAGTATTTTCCTTGAATTCTGCTAGACCTTCTTGGTTTCTGGTTTCTCACCAGAGCTCTGGCCCACTGACATCACATTTGTACTCATAATTCTTCCCTCTCCAGTCTGAAATGGGACAGGAGAAACTGTTGTGTGCATCAGTAATATTTAAGGCTATTTAGATAGGAGAAGATTGGCAAAATGAACAATTAGTAAGTATGTTTTCCTGCCTCAGATATAATGAGATGAATAGTAAATATTTTGTTGAATTGATAGGCAAGTTCCAAATCACTGGAGACTTTATTGGACAGGGATTCTCAGTCTTAACACTGTGGATGTGTTGGGTTAGTTGTTGTTGGGAGCTGCTGGTGCATTTTAGGAAGTTTTCATCATCCTTGGCCTCTACTCTCTGTATGTCACCAGTACTTTCTGAGTTGTGAATATCAAAAATGTTTCCAGCTATTGCCAAATATTCCTTGGAGGACAAAATTACTCTTTGAAGACAATTTCTATTTTAGGCTAAATGGCATGATTTTTTTTTAATCTAGAAGGAAAAAATAACATCATATAATATTCTAAGTATTATTACATATTCTAATTTACATTTTATAAATATCACTTTGACAATGAAGTTGGGGAGGTTGTCAGTATCAACACTGGACCATTCCAGATTGATATGATTTGGTGGTGTACTCTGAAAGAGGTGCTGTATCCTCAATTAGTAAGAAGGAAATCAAGGAAGTCGCCATGGAGTTAATAGACAGCAGCCTGAAGATAAAGTGAAGATCACTGTGGCAGGTTCTAGGAGGCTTAAAGGAAGAGTGAAGAGGACTTTTAGCAGAGAGAAAGAGGAATAATTACCTGGAAGCAGCAGTGGAGATAATGTTATCACTGCTCTTTATACAGATGCAGACTTACAAGAAGGCCTCCCCCAGAAGATGCTAAGGAGCAAACCGTATCAAAGTGAATGAATTGACACCTAATCCCAAAGCGATGATGTGAAACTTGGCAAAGGACAGTGTGTTCACATTAAATTACAATTCCTGTGAGAGCAATGAAAAAAGTGAGGATTTTGAAAATCAGAAGGATATGAAAAGTAAGCCGGGCGCGGTGGCTCACGCTTGTAATTCCAGCACTTAGGGAGGCTGAGACAGGAGAATCGCGAGTTCAAAGCCAGCCTCAGCAACGGCGAGGCGCTAAGCAACTCAGTGAGACCCTGTCTCTACACAAAAAACACAAAATAGGGCTGAGGATGTGGCTCAGGGGTTGAGTGCTCCTGAGTTCAATCCCCGGTACCAAAAAAAAAAAAAGAATATGAAAAGTAATTTAGAACAACACATAGATAATAGTAATGGATGAGATATGATTGATTTTGTGCCTTCATTGAAACATAAACACAGTCATGTTGTCCTCTTTGGATTTCATTGTCCTCAGGAAAGAAGACATCTCCCTGACATGTATTATAGGGACTGAGTACCCTTAGCCTTCCTTTCCTCTTTCATTGTACAGGTGCCTTAGGACCATTTCACTTAATTGAATATACTCAGTGTTTGTTTGCTTATTTATTTATTTATTTATTTACTCTTGTTATCTTCATTTCTGATAACTACTTTCTCATTCTACTTCCCCCTAAATGTTTAGCAGCAAAGAGGTAGACAATGAAAAAAGAAGAAGAAAAGAAAAAGATGTATGAAAACTGATAAAAATGAAGAGAGAAATACATGTGAGGTCATACTTTTTTTTCTTTTATTATTACTGGAACTGTTTTCATCTTTGGTTTATTACTGTATCTCCAGTTTTCACTAATTTCTTAAGAAATATTTAGTAAGCATTTAGTATACTATAGAATTATCTTCAGCACTGGGGACAGAAAAACAAAGTAAGTAAAATGGGGGATTTGTAGAGCTTGCATTTATCATATTAGATGATAAATAAAACAAATGAGAGAATGATGGGTCCCGGCTTTCTATTATAAATAAGGAGGTTAGGGAAAACTTCAATGTCACATGATAATTGAACCCTAAGTGTACAGTGTCCCTGTATTGCCTGAAACAAAATCATGTTGAAGATAAGGAGTGGATCCATAAAACTGGATTATCCTAGAAATGTCAAATAGCCAGAATCTGTGGGAAAGCCAATGATAGGGAAAAAAAGAGTTTGAGTTTAATAATGGCACTCAGTGGAAGTTCTGTCCTTTCTTTTCATCTGTTATCTTTTTTTAAATTGTACTTTGAAATTACATAATTTTGGTATTATGAGTTCTTGTTATCATTGTTATTGTGATTTCATATTTGATTCCCCAACTAAGCCATAGTCCTGTTATTTAAAACTATAAATGATGGAGCATTTACTATAATTTATATTTTCACATAAAATATCTTTAATTTTACATAAAATTCTTATAATTCCATAAGAAATTGTATATATTTTAATCTATATGAATGAGGAAACTGCCTTTGAGAAATATTAACTAGGATATGCATTATTATAAATCTAGAATAGTAGAAGGGCCAAAATTAAGTGCTGAGCTCTAAGCTTCAAATTATATACATACCATTTTTTGTTATAAAACTACATCTTCTCTATTGTGCATACTTTAATTTTGGAACAAAATAAAATGATGACAAAAAACACAACACAACATCCAACCCTGCTAATCAAACTAGGTAGAGTGTGGGGGCTTGAGGCATTTGTTTCCTGCCTTAAGATGCCTATTGTTTTTATGTGGTGCTGAGGATCGAACAGGAGAAAAGCCACTAGAACATAAATCAGCAGAGGAATCCACGTGGGAAATGTACATTTACTAAATATTTATTAAGAAATTAGTGAAAACTATAGGAGCCCTGAGGACACTATACAGAGGCACAGATTTCTCAGTGGCAACTCAATCTATTTCTTCCATGCAACATGCAGCCTCATCACCTTCAAGAGTGGGTATCTCATCAGGAACAGCATTGCTGAATTTCCCAGCTGTCACTTAGTCTTCATCAATGTCTGGGCCTAGCTTTATCATGTGGTAGATAGCAGCTCAAGGAGTGTGATGAGGAGATTCTGGTCTCTGTGACTAAGGAAGGCCTAGAGCTACCTGAGGATGAGGTATAAAAAAGATAATAGAGGAGAGTAAGGCAAGGTTTGAGAACCTTTGCAAGCTGATGAAAGACATCTTGGATAAAAAAGTCAAGAAGGTGACAATCTCCAATATGCTTGTGTGTTCACCTGGCTGCATTGTTATCAGCACTTATGGCTGGACCGCCAACATGAAGCAGATCAGGAATGTCCAGACACTTCATGAAAACTCTACAATGGGTTACATGATGGCTAGAAAGTTTCTGGAGCTCAACCCTGACCACCCTATCGTGGAGACACTGTGGCATAAGGCAGAGGGAGAAAAACATGACCAGGCTATCAAGGACCTGGGGGTGTTGCTATTTGAAACGGGGCTGCTCTCTTCTGGCTTCTCCCTTGAGGACCCCCAGACCTGCTCAATTGTGTCTACCACATGCATGCCATTTTAACCCATAGCCTCCCCCACCATAGGCAGAAAATTGCCTGTATCAGAAACCGTTAGTGAAATTTAATATTGTACTGTACATATTCTTGTCATGTATTTATATCTCAAGGACTCTCTAGCCTCTTGGGATATTTCAAATATATTGGCACAAATAAAAATTAAAGCTGAGAAAATACACACACACACACACACACACACACACACACACACACACACACTGGGTTATATGAGTAAATGTACTTGAAGATGACTTTGAGAATAGTTAATAAAATCATAGGTCTTTTTAGACCTCATTTATTAACTGAGAATTGTATACATATACACACTGCTTTTTTTTTTTTTACTTCTTGCTAGTTTTATTTTTAAATTCTATTGGGAAAGAATATTGATCACCTGTCATAATTTCTACCTGAAAAATCATCTTTCTTATTGTTCTTGATTGTATTGCCTCTGGACTTAACATTTCCTCTCTGAATATTTATTCCATTATTTTATTAAGTATTGATGTCATTTTTTCAAGTTATTTGAGATAACTCTTTTTAACTTTTAAAAATAATCAATACAGCATTTGTTCTTCTACAATCTTCTCTGTCTCCCTGTATCCCAAGATTTTTTTAAAAAAATATTTTTAAGTGGCTTAGTAAGTAGGTTAGCTGATACTTTTAGAAACCTTGTACATAATCCATCCATCACTTATATTTGCTATGCATGACACCCTTCATGCAAACATCTCGGAATGCTTTCCTGTTATTACTATATAACAGAATATACAATTAAATGTGAGTTGCAATCAATAAGTCTAGACTTGATTTAAACTTAGCCAACTTTTTGTATCAATAAATATAAATGGGGAGCAATAACAAAAGTAAAAGCAAGGGTAAGTACATGATTATTATTCAAAATCACAAAGGCCTAAGATTTGGAACCAGCAAATTTTGCCTTGCTTTACCACATCATATGAGAGTTTTTAAATTCTCTTTCTTGGAAAATCCATTAAAAAATGAAAATTATTTCATCACTTCAGATAGATTAGTAAAAATCCACAACTCTCAAAATATGTAGATATGCATCGTATGTCTTATGCAAAGACTAAAATCTTGCTTGTTTTTCACAAATGGAAACTTTTAGAAAATCATGATGGCACATCAGGAATGGCCACCAATCTCCAAGTAATGAACTTTACCTGCATAGTATATAGGGTAGAACAGGAAAAGCTCTAGAATTGGGTCAACTGATTTTCTTCTCCCTCAAATTGATTAACTATCCTTTAAAAAAAATCTGTCAATAGTGAACAAATTTAATATAAAGCATTACTTACTAAAAGAGCCATGTAAGACATTTAACTTTCAATATGTTATACTTTCTTGAAAGCAAGTAATGTTAACTTATTTGGAGCCTTTAAAATATACTTTAAAAATAGTATTCATTATTTGTAGTAGCTCAGGCATCAACAAGGACAATAACTGAAAAGCAATCTGTTATTGACCTCACATGCAAGTAGACTTGGCACATAGGGACAGGACCTGACAAATTAGGTTTTGACATGGTATCCAACTTAGGGCTCCACAAATATTAAATAATTAGCTATTTGATTTAACGGTACTCAGTGATACATCACATATACTTGATGAGAAAGTATTGCAAAATTGTTCATTATTTATTCTAACAAATCTCTCTTGTCTTACTCTTTTGTATTTCTTTTTATTTTTAACCTTGTATTGTGAAATCAACTTTACCCTTATAGGTGTGGGCCACATTGACATACTGGTTCTGGCTTCCAAATGTGGCGAGTTTTCCTTTTCATATGATCTCATGGTACTCTATGCTTCTAAACATGTACCATAAGTATGGATTAATTATTGTGTGATTTTATTTGTAATACTATCTCCATCTCAGAGAGGAAAGACATTTACTCTGTTTACCTCTGTAAATCTAGGATCTACAAAATGTCTCCTCATAAATATTTGTGAGAGAAGTATATTTTGCTTTAGCCACCTGAATTACCTCTCAGAATTTCCCCACAAATGGACAGTTCATAGAGAATCAAATTCTGCCACTTTTCTATGTCACAATACTGCCATTTCTCTTGTTTAAATTAGGCACTAAATATGTGTTTTTACATCAGACAGTTTTCCAGCTTTTTCATTATGTAAAAAAAAGTTAAAAATTCAAAAATTTGAGATTGTAAAGAACATTATAAAAAGAAATGTTGCTGCTACTACCTCCCTGTGGAATAGAACATATTTTATTCAATCCATATAGAGAAGCTGAGGAGTAAAGAATGATAACAGCATCACAGTCAGGGAAAATATTGATGAAAATGAACCTTGTGCTAATATTTCAACCTGCTGGACATTAATAAATAAAGGTCTATACTAGTGACTACAAAGAGGGCTTAGCACAAATTATGTAACTCAAAGATTTGGTTTTCCCCTGAAAACACATTGATATTTGAAAGCATTTAGTGGTGTACATATTATATTTTATTCATATATTTATGTATATATGTATGTATGTATTTTTTGATACCAGAGATTGAACCTAGGGTACTTAACCACTGAGCAAAATCCTTAGCCTGTGTTTTACATTTTATTTTGAGACAGGGTCTCCCTAAGTTGCTTAGGGCCTTGCTCAGTTGCTGAGGCTGGCTTTGAACTTGCAATCCTCCTGTCTTAGCCTCTCAAGCTGCTGAGATTTCAGATGTGCACCAACTAGCCTAGCACTTATTCTGTTTTTAAACCATGGTTTCAATTGGAATTGCAATCATTCTTTACTTTTCTTCACACTTTATATGTCCTGTTTTTTTTATTTTAAGCTTTAATATTAATTTTATGCCTCACTAACAAATTTTATTTTCATTTTAAACTACTTTTTTCCACTTTCTTGTTGTTTTTTAAAAAATATGTAACTTTGGCCAGGCACGGTAGCACAAGCCTGTAATCTCAGCACTTAGGGATGCTGAGAGAGGAGAATTGCGAGTTCAAAGCCAGTCTCAGTAACTGCGAGGTGCTAAGCAACTCAATGAGACCCTGTCTCTACATAAAACACAAAATAGGGCTGAGGATGTGGCTCAGTGGTCAAATGCCCCTGAATTCAATCTCCAGTACCAGAAAAAAAATGTAACTTTAATATACCATTACCCAAACTAAATATCAGTCTGATTATAAAAATATTCACAGGATTTAAAATACAGAACAAGGGAGTAGCTAAAAATTTAATAGGTGAAAAGTATTGTTTTTATACTTTTATCATGATATAAGCATTATTTAATTACAATAAAGGAGGACAAATAAAATACATTGAAGAATTTGTAAATGTGTAGTGATACTGAGAAATCAAAATTAAACAAACTTTATTTTGCATGCTATTCTTAGTAATAAGTTTATATAATAAATAGTATAAGCTCTTACATCTAATTCATACACATTTTCACTAATGCAATTTACTTTCTGTTCCTGGAGTATTTTAATTCATTTTCAAATGATACAGTTTGTTGAGATTATTTCTAAGTTCATATACATGGCTAAGGGTCTATGATCCCTTTTTTTTCTAATTTTTCCATTATAACACAAACTATTTTTTATCATCATTTCTTTCAGGCCATTTGGATAATATTTTGTCCACATAATTTCAAAGATATATAACTAGCACTTAAGAAATACAAATATGGTTTGACACATATAATTTGGTAATGCAGTTAAATATTATGGATTTCATCTTACCACCATTTTATTTCCAGAACTCCATTACTTGGTGTCAGATTTTGCTTTATTACTTGATTATATTCTTTCTATCACAAAGCAGGACTAATTATTTTTGAAATAGTACCATTGAAAGGATAAAACCATAATCATAACCTATTCTTTCTATTCAAAAGTGGTATATTGCTCATGACTCCGACTATATGAAGTTGAATATTGTTTTTCTATTAGTTAATTCCCTTATGTCCATTTGCCTATGTGTCTGAAATTCAGAGCAAGGGCAACAAGGAAATCACTAAAAGTTGAAAGCTAATTAAAGGGTAAAAGTATATTTTATATTATGTTTTGAATTAACTACATAATAGGGCATTGTGACATTGTATAAAAGTTCAAAGAGAAATGCAGACTATGACGTCATTGAAAATTTATTTTTAAGACTCTACGATAATTCAGCAAAGAATTCAGACCTGGATTTCAACAAACAAGACCTAGTAAGTAATTTAGTCCGTTCTATAAAGCCAAAGAGAAAGAGTATGAAGATGTAATCACTCATTCTCTGAAAGCCGAGATATAAGAATCAACGGAAGGATGGCCAGGGTATTAGTTGCAAATAGAAAAGATTCAGTGGTTGCCTGAAGTTGACAGCAATTGTATGGCTTCTTTTATGAGCCATGGGTTACTAAACAAAGTTATGCTTACTTGCAGAAATTATAACAAACACCATTGAAACTGAAACCTACAATGCAATTTATTTTTTGCATTAAGGTAATATAACACAAAGAACTCTGTGATAGATTATTTTTCTGTCATTAACTTCTATCCATAAGTTGATTCAGACTGTTGATGAACTCCATTATGTCATCATTTTGTAAACAGTATAAGAGTGAGTGACAAGACAAAGAGAAAACTTCCTGGAGTTAATGGACAGCCATGGCTAGGTTTTATTTGTGCATATGAAGGCATACAGTCTTGCGAATGTGGATTCATTTTAAAAGTAGGTAATTATCCAAGAAATAAAATTTAATAGATAAGATGCTAAAATAGAAAAATATATCCTGGAATACAGACTCCAAAGTGAAGAAATTCATTACACATTTTTGGAAATCATTTTGAAAGAATAAATAGAAAACAATGATTTATATGTCTGCAATTATTTTAATTGTGAGGATAATATACTTTGATGACTATGCTCATTCCTTCTACATAAATTTGTTAACTCTTCTTTTATTATTTTTAAACTATGGAAATAGTAATATTTATATTCATAAGTTTTTAAAGAAAATTCTAATCTTCTTAATCTAGTGCATTTATTAATACTCATTTTAATGGCATGTGTGCCACCTATGATGTCATATCAAAAAGTATTTATGAAACGGATGAAAGACTAAAAAAGTACCTGGCCCTAGAGTCTGGACAATATACTAACTTTTAGTATACAAGAACAGTAAAAAACTTCAATAGTCTATTAGAAATATTAAATCAGTGTTTGATTGCTATATTTCCTTTATTTTATTTTTGTATATATCAATAATTGTTAGTGTACATCAATTTCATAAACATATATTAACCTTTTTCCTTAGGTATAGGGTATAAGTACTTCAAATATATTGAAACTTTTTTTTTTGGTATGGAGGATTGAACTCAGAGGCACTCAACCACAGAGCTATATCCCCAGGCCAGCCCTATTTTGTATTTTATTTAGAGACAGAGTCTCACTGAGTTGCTTAGCACCTCACTTTTGCTGAGGCTAGCTTTGAACTTGTGATTCTTCTGTCTCAGCTTCTGGAGCCAATGGGATTTACAGGCATGCACCACTGTGCCCAACCCTATTGAAACATTTTTGAAGGCAGGAATTGATAATATATTCCTTTGGTTTGTAATAGTAGTTGGCATTTCCAGAATTGCTTTTAAAATCTTTCCCAATTTCATTCAATTTGCATTTTTATAGAAAATTTATTTTCATTATCAATTTTCAGTAACTTAAAGTACATTAATCTTTATTGTGCTTACCTTGCTTAAAATTAAGTTAAATTTACCATATTTATGCAATAAGATGTGATCATTGACTTCATCTGTATCTGATACAAGAAATCAAAACTCACATAAGCATATCCTACCAGTAAGTTTTGCTACATATAATTGTGGGTCAAACAAAGAAGCTTATAAAAATTTCTAATATCATATAGACTAAATTATTAATAAAATATATTTTGAGGCTTTTTGGAAGATATTCAATTAAAAATTGATTTCTACTTAGAACTATGAAAAAATGTTATAGATATATTAAATTGTATTCAAAATATTGTGAGAAATTACAAAAATATTTTTGTAATCTTAGGCTGTTGAAGGCCTATCTTAGTATGATACTATATAGAAAAGAAAGATGGCCAGTGGCAAAACATGCTTTCAAACTAGTAAAATTTGAAATGCATATAACTTTTTACCCATGAATTCTATTTTTTGCCCAAAAAAATAATCACATAAGTTGATAAGTGCATATCTATAAGAATGCTAAGTGAGGCATTATTTGTAATAACAGAGCCCAGAAAATAACTTAGGTTATGATAATCTCTAAGATTATATTAATTGAATTATTGTCTGTTCACATAATGTCTCACTATAGTGCATTTATATGGAAAGATAGAGAAATACATTAAAAATAAAATACTCAGATTTGTATAAATAACAGTATTCCATTTTGTGTTAATATAAAACTTATATATTCATTGAAAATATTTCTATAAAGTCTGCAAAAAAGTAGATGTATTTTTAGTGAAAGATTTACCTTTTTCTCTTTATAATTATTTGTACATGAATAAAATTTTTGTGCATATACCTGCTTTAAGAATTCAGAAGCAAGTTGGCCACACAGAATGAGGAAAATAATATGTATACAATTTAAATACTCAATTTCTTTGTATAAATAAATTTATTTGTATAAAGAAAAGCAACTTAATTTTAAAAATATTTAACCCTTTTTCAGTTCATTAGCTTACTGGTGATACATCCTAGACATTGAATTAAAAAATTATGTCATAATTACATTTAAAATGCTTATATGAAAAACAGAATAATGGTTTTTTAAAAATAATTAACATAGAATTACACATGACTCAACAATCTCACTACTAGTTTTATACTGAAAATAATTGAAAGCAGAGATTTAAACTGATATTAAACAGCAACGTTCATAGGAACATGCACAATAACAAAAGATGAAAACAGCCTAGAGGCCTTTTAATAGGTTGATAAACAAAATATATACAATAGATCATTATTCAGCTTTAAAAAGTAATGAAATACTGATATATGCTACAACATAGGTGATGCTTTAAAACAATGCCAAGTGAAATAGTATAGACACAAAAAGACAAATATTGTATAATATTACTTATATAGGGTTTCTAGAAGAGGCAAATTCAGAGAAACAAAGTCAAACAGTGGTTACTAGGGGTTTGGGAAGAATATAATGGTAGTATTGCTGACTGAATACAGAGGTTCAGTATGAGTTGATGAAAACGTTCTGGTGATGGAGGTAGCAGTGGTTGCACAACACTGTAAATGTACCAAATGCCTCTGAATTATACATGTAAAAATTGTGATAATGGTAAATTTCATGGTATATGTATTTTGCTATGATAAAAATTTAAAAACAGTTTACTTTTATTTTTCTAAAACATAAAATACATATTAAAATACATGCAATTTAATGGCCAAAAGACATTATTCCATTAATTAGTTAAAATTAATTTCAATTCAGTTACATAATCATGGGAAATTAGCACTATAACATTTTTTAAAAAATATGCTGACTAGATTTATTGCTGGTTGGATGAATGATTCTCACAGTGTTTTACCTGCGGCAGTTATGGACTATGCACCTTTAACATTTGTTTAGCCTATAATAAATGTTGTGCAAATCAATCTTCTTGATATGGTATTATGAATAATAAAGCTTTTATTTTTAAGGAATTTCTTTACCAATTTAGCTAGAATCCAGCTGAAAATTAATTGTAAGTTAAAATTCCTTAAAAAATAAATTCTAATTTTAATTCATATGTTAAATATATTAATTCATATGAGAAACTAATTTTTATTACTTCAGCTTTGTTAACTTACAGTCAAAGAATTTTACTATAAACACTCTTTTGGTTTTGAATGACCTGTTGGTTTCAATGTAAAAGGCTTTCTTCTTTCAATAAATTATCCTTTAATGAATGCCTAGTATGTTGGAAATTAACCCTGAAGATTTATTTGATTGTTTTGTTTTTGTTAAGTGTTTACTATATACCTTTGAAGTTTAGCTTTTTGATATTTATATTTATATTTGTATTAAAATATTTACTGTACTTAAATAAAAACACTTTGTGACTTTCTTTGAGACTGCTTTTATATTATTAGTATTAAAACATCATACCTCAATAATTACTTAGCTAATTATTGCCTACAAAAATAATTTAATGATCTTATAGTAACTTAGTAACAAAAGTGAGGAAAGAACAACATTGTAATTATCAACTTAGATGGATACATTGCTGGATAGTATGATGAAACCCTAGAAAAATTTCTGAGAATGTACAGGGAATAATCCTCTAAAATTTAACTTTTCATACAACTATAACTCCTGGTTAGATGCAAAAGATACCTTTACCAAAGTCTAACCTGATGTGGATTGTAAGTTAAGTCATAAAAGTATAAATAGAGCTAGAAAACAAGTAAACACTAAAGGTCACAAAACTTGTGAAGTATTGTTTATTCTGTTACAGAGTAATATTCACTTTCTCATTCTCATTAAATGAGCAAATAAAAACACATGTCTATCACTTCCAAAATATCACACTTTATAAACTAAAGATGGGTAGAACAAAACATGAGTATTAACTGAGAATCCAGGAGAAGGTAGAGCCTAAGACTTTGAGCTTTACTGTAATTCCCAACTAAAACTCTCTTGCTTGAGGAGAAAGGCCAAAGTTAAGCAAAAAATGTCAAATGTACAATTCAAAGAGAGCAAGGAAGCAACACTGGACCTAAAATATAAAGATTTGCAAATACTGAAGGAGTACCAATAGGAGGCAGATCTCAGAAACACAATTCACAAAACTTACATAATTGGTAGTAAACAACATAGGAATGAGCTCCTGAAAAGATTACCCTAGCTTATACCAAAAGCTAGGCAGACACCTTTTCCAAAAAGTACAGAAAAATCTATCTCCTTCTAAGATAAGCAACTAAAAATGCTGTGTTAAATTCATGCAAAAATGTTTTAAGGAGAAATAAGTAATGAACTGAATTCTGTCTGATCTAAAATGTATGAAAGGCACATATAAATCAGATTAAGTCAAAATGAGTTCAAATATTTTAAGAAAATTATAGAATTAAAAGAAAATTGATAAATAAGAATGAGTAAAACTCAAAATTAGATGGATAAACAAAAGTAGGACATGTAATATGTATATACACACATACATTCATCTGCTTATGAGTATATCTTCATCTATGTTTTATTCTGTTTTCCTGGAGGAGCAATAGTAGTTATGGTAGTAGAAGTAATAACATAATCATCATATGAATTTGGCCCACTGTGTATGGGAAAGTAGTCTTATAATAGTCAAAGTTGAGTTTTATTCTGCTTAATAGCTGAGTTTTATATATATTTACAAAAGCAAAGTTTATATCTTCAAAAGGAAAAGAAATCCCAGCATGAACTTTTCACAGCAAAACACCATGGAGCAATGACTGCAAGGTAGTTAAAAACTGAAAGTATGAACTAAGATTTTTATTCTGGCCAAACTAACTTTAAGTGTAAAGCTCAGAGACCAAGACTTTAGTTATGAATGTGTTGGATCAAATGTAATTTTTTTCATTAATACTTAATTAATCTTCCAGAGAATGAACTTTAGACAACTAAATAGGTGGGGAGGAGGCAACTCTAGAACAAATTTAACAAAATATTTGGTGGGATTGTTTAATTATATGTAACTGGGACTAATTTGGAGTGATAAAAGTAACATAATGGAATGTTTTAACAATATAAGTTTAAAAATGTTTAAAAATAATTTAAAAATTAAAAAGGAATAAATTCCTTATTGCCAGGTGGCTGAAAGCTAATTAGTTGCAGAATACTAGTTTAGCATTTTTTTCTCTGAGACTTTTACTGGTCCTCAAATTTTATAGATTGACCTCCCTTGTAGGAAAACCCTAAGATGAAGAATTATTTTGCACTATATTTGAGAATGTATTAACATCCTTCAGATTTGTTATAAGTTGGAGAGTGAAAGAGCTGGAATTTGTATTTTCTGTTGTCAGATGCAGGTTGCCCAGAGAGAATGTACCATTAAGAGAAGCACTATCCCCAGTCAAAAATAATTTCTCTAGATGGATGACAACTGAAGGCTTTCCGCTGACATTACTAGCAAATGGAAAAGAAGCCCTTTGGTCATGAAAGAGAATCTTGGTATTGAATCAGGGCTTAGAATACTATGCACAATTAAGTCAGTACCTCTGTCATTGAGTTAGGTTAATCATTCTGGGAAACTCTGAAAGTCAGCACAAAATACATGTTTTGGAGTTATGCTGCCTGAGGAGCAAGGTAGCAGTGTATCTCCATAACAACTTCCATTAGTCATCAGCAGAGGGCTTTTCTGGAATGTGCAGGGGAGTGGCATGGTAGTAATAATTCTCTGGTCCTTCAGCATCATGTGTATGAACAGAGTGAAATCTAGGTGTCAATGAACACTTCCAGGCAAGTCTATCATATGCACTAAAGATTTATAATGTCTCAAACTGGTAATATCTACACATTATAGGGTAAGAAGAAAATCCATGAAACTTATGATGGGTTATAGATCTTATGTAATATTACAAGGAAAGAGATAACATGAAAAAACTGTATTCTTATACATCCTTGGTGATTTACATGCTGTTAAGCATAGATGAAAAATGAGTCATATAATAGCATAGACATATCACAAATGTTTTGCTCATATGTGATGTGTGTAGATGTAGTAGTTGGAACATATAACTATATATTTTATATTCCAATGTATTTAATATATTCAAATTTAGTAAAAATTCTAAAATCCATTATGCATGCATAGGTATGTATTTATCTACATATTTACTTGGTTCTTCATCATTATTACCCATAAGGATGTCAATTATTCTAATTGTAATTATATTTCAGGAGAATAGAATCTACAGCTGATTTATGAAAATCAAGGGAACATATTTCAAAGTATTGCTTTCAAAATTAATTGACATTTGAGAAAAAAATCAAGTATGATTACGAATTTCTCCTTTGCACCTTGTTTATATTTCCTCCATTGGGAAGCCCCATTTATCTCAAGATAAAATGTGTGGTATCTATTGAATTATTATAACAGTTAAACACAATTCTTTTTCTGAAATTTTACATTTTTCTAGCCTTAGAATTTTTATATTTTATCACAATTTTAATGTAATTTAAAATTTACAAAGATGCTAATTATCCATTATCCTCTATAATTTATGTCTACATTGGGGAAAATGATATATTGAAAGTAACTTCCAATAGGAACTTGTTGGCTGGAAGGAAAGTTAAATCCACTTTTGAAACCAAAGTTCTATTTTGTTTGAAGGAGTAAATTGATCACGTATAAAGTCATAAAAGAAAGACCCCCTGGAGGCTGGAGTTGTAGCTCAGTGGTAGAGTGCTTGCATAGCATGGATGAGGCAGTGGGTTCGATTCTCAGCACCACATATAAATAAATAAAAATAAGTTTTATCAACAGCTAAAAAAAGAAAGACCTCTTGCATATCAAATAAATTAGAGATATTTTAGACAGTTTTATTTTGCAATATAATAGACTAACAAGTATTTGGATCTTCACAGGCTTGACAGGCTTTTTTTTTTTGATGGGTTTATTTCATTTCAGAAAATGTATTTTTTCAAAGGAAGCAGACAAGAGGGTAGGTGACTTGGGATTTCGGGTAGAAAAGGTGAGTAATTCTACATGATGAGAAAGGCTTATAAATTTCTAAGAACAATGTTATATTGTATTAGATTCAAAATTATTTCCCATTTGATGAGTCCTCTCACACATAAAATTTTAATTAAAATCTACTACACATTAACTTTATGTATCAAGGGCAAGTAAGTGAGGCAGAGAGAACGAGTTCAGGAGAAACTGTCAAACCAACTGTTTCTCAATATTACAGGTGATACTGCCTTGAGAAATAGAGAGATTGGGGTGGGGCATGTCATTTTTCTTGGTGTAGAACAAGAAATTGAGCAGTTTAGGTATTAAAAGTAAACGTGATGCCAGGAAGCAGAAAAATTTTGTGATATACAGGTAGTATACTCTCTGATTGCACACCTTCTGTATATTAAATAAAATAAAGTGTTAATTTAAAATATATTAACACTTTATTGATTTAGGGCTTATTAGAGTTACAAACAAAACAAGAAAATCCTAATGGTTAACTTTTGCCTCAATGAAACAATGAAATTTAGGGTAAATGAAATACAACATGTAGTTTTTTTTCTGTGAGGCAGGTGGAGGTGGGTGGATAATACACACAAACACATATTCTGAAATATTTGTCCCAGTGTTGATGCATGAGCATTAGAGACAAGCGCATTACTCAAAGGGTTCAAAATACTTGTTTTCCCTTCTTGTCTCTGACTGCTATTTACTGATATCCTCTATGTCCTCTTTATAGCTGGAACAGTTTGCAAGTATCAAAGGAAAACTGTCAGTGATTGTTGTGTTCTAAAAAAATGTGTGACAGTACTATTTTGTAATTCTTAAAATCTGCAACTGGTCTCCATTTCACTAGGTAATGCTTTCCTTTAAATTGTCTTCTCTCACGTTTCAGCCATGATGTTTGCTACTGACAGACAGGCAGAGGCATCTCTGAAATCAATAGTGTTGTCAATCCCTCATGTGGCAATATGACCTCCAAATTCCTTAGCTAGTTATTTCTTCCCCTTACTATATTTTTCTCTTAAAATGTGTGTGATTTGTATATTTAAGGTAATTTTATTTTGTTTAGTAATTCAGAGTGTGTCAACTCTTCTCCATTTACAACATCGAAGAGGATATAAACAACTACTTTCAGTTCATTCAGGTTTTCACTCAAGGTTTTTTATCAATCAATCACCAATCAGTCTTCCCCAAACT
Organism: Xerus rutilus; assembly: GCA_028644305.1. Taxonomy (NCBI): domain Eukaryota; kingdom Metazoa; phylum Chordata; class Mammalia; order Rodentia; family Sciuridae; genus Xerus; species Xerus rutilus. The sequence continues at coordinate 88,143,342 of CM053404.1, forward strand.
ATTATGTATGTTAAAGATGTATTTTTCTTTTTATATAAAGAAAATATACAGATACTGATTAAAATATACACGGACTATTTGTATGGGTCAATTAAATTTATGTAATGCTCATGAGTACTACAGGAATTCCCTCTTGTCTTCTTGTGATTCATGCAATTTCCCTGTAGAGATATAATACCTGACAAAATTTGTCTTTGTAGTTAAGATTTAAGTGCTAACTCCCACAACTCTTGGCATATAAAACCACTATGCTATGTCACTGATCACTATTCTAGTGTGACATTTTCTTTTTCCGCTTTGTATATCTTAACATAGAATTAGGGTTGGTTTAGAGTCATCATAACTTCATTGCTGAGACTAAGTTTTACTCTCAAACTGAATGACATGTGGTATCAGGAGCAGGAGGCACAAGGCAACTAGTCATGATTGAATTGACAGTGTTGAAACTTGACACTTTTTAATTTGTGTGCACAACATACTCAAAATTTTAAAATTACATTTGATGTCCTATCAGTTTTACCTTGATATGATTAGCAAAGTTTTCTTGTCTTCCTATTTCAATTACATTCATACATATATCAATTAATGTAATATCATAGTTTGCTTGCTATGAGCAAAGCATTTTAAAAAGCATGTTCACTAAAGCAAGAAACAAGTCATGAAAGCTTCATTACTTATTGGTTTGTGTAATATAGAAGAAAAAATAAGTAAGGAAGTACTCATATAATTATTTAATTAGAAATATATTTGGTGTTAATAGTGGTCAATGAATACTGCCTGAAAATATAATAGTTACCTGAAGCTTGCAGAAAATTAAGACATGTGAAGGAGTGAAAGGATTATGGAAGATAGAAATTCCCAAGGTCTGGGCTGGGGTTATGGCACAGTGGTAGTGTGCTTGCCTGGCATGCGTGAGGCACTGGGTTCGATCCTCAGCACCACATAAAAATGAAATAAAGATATTCTGTCCACCTGCAACTAAAAAATAAATGTTTTAAAAAAAAAGAAATTCCCAAGGTCTTTGAGAGTTGAACTATGAAAAGAACTTCTTTAAAAAAAAGTATAAAGGAGTAAAAATATTCATTTCTCCTTTCAAATTTTTCAGGTTTTATTTCATATGAAACTCTGAAATTAAATGTTGCAGTATTTAGAAATCGTTAATGAAACAAGGAATTTGACCTTTTCCATTATACTTTTGAAAAATACCCTCTATTTAAGAAAATATTTTTATCCTGAAATCTGCCTGATACTAACAGTGCATCTTAGTTTAAGTCTGGATTATTGTTAGTGTAATGTGTCTTTTCCCATCCTTTATATTAACTACATTATTTATCTATATTTAAAATGACTATCAGCATATCAGCATATCATTTGGTCTAACTTTGCTTCTTAAATTCGACAACAGTCTTTGCCTTTATTTGAGCAATTTAGACCATTTACAATTACAATATTATTAAAATGACTAAATTTCAACCTACTCTGACTACATGTTTTTTTCTTTCCCCAAATTTATCCTCCTAGTGATTTACTCTTTTTTAAAAATTTTACAAGAATAACCGTTGTCAATGTAATACAAATGTAAGTTGTATATGCAAACTAGTTGTTTACCATAGGCCATTTGTTCTAGAATAAACATGATGTACATGTTCAGGTACTTGTCTGAAACAATTGTCATCAGATATATTAATCAGGTTAAGTATCTTAGTTTTATCATGACTGGAATATTATCCAAAAACAAACTGATATTGAAATGCTATCAAATTCAAACTGATAATATGGAATTATTTTAATTTGTTTTTTTTTTTACTTCTGTTTGGAGGAAATATCTACAATATGAAGAGACTCTTTAGTGAATCTATGGGAGATTGCTGACCAGACATTAAAATCTATTAAAAGGGAAATAGATAACTATAGATATTAAAATCAATAGATTGAAATAATGAACAAAATTGACAAATTCTATTTAGAATAATGAATTAAAATGAGGAAAAGATACAATTTAACCACATAGGGACTGAAGAAAAATACATCATTATCAACCCTATGGACATTAAAAGCCTAAAAGATGATGACAAATCACTCATATCAATAGTAGACTGTGGAGATGAGTGGCAAAATTCTAGGAAGGGACAAATTACAAAACTGACTAAAGAAGTAGGAAAACTTGAATATATCTATAACTAGAAAAGTAATTGAATAAAATTCTCATCCTCAGATGACTTCACAGGTGAATTATATCAAATATTTAATAAAGAAATAATGCCATTATTGAAAAAAATAATTTCAAAGAATATGGACAAAAACGATTTGCCAATTTATTTCTGGAACCAGAATTATCCTGATGTCAAAGTTAGACAAAGATATCACAATAAAAAATATAAAGCTACAGAATAATATTCCTCATAAACACTAACACAAAAATACTTAACCAAGTATTTTTAATTCCAAAAGAAAAGTAACAAATACCCTAAATTGTAAATTCACTTTACAATCTAAACATCAATTAATGTAAAAAGTCATATTGCTGAACTAAAGGAAGTGGAGGAGACTGATTTTCTAATAAAAGCATCAAAAAATTTTGCTAAGCCTTAATACTCATTTGTAACAAAAATCCTCAACAAGCTAGAAATAGACAGGGACTTCTTCATTCTAATAAATTATATATAAGATAAATGTACATTAAATCATACTTAATCACTAAAATTTATTCCAGAGATCAGGAAGAATGGCAATGATGCTCTCTTTAGAGGTGCCAGAATACAAGATCAGTACATAATTATAATTTCTCCCTCTTTATCAAAATGAAGACAAAATGAACTACAGACTGAGAAAAAACATTTGCAAATCATATATCCAATAATTTATTTGTATCCAGATAATTCTTATGCCATTCTAGTCTCATGCCAATAACACAATTTCTTGATTACTGTAAATTGATAATGAGTTTTAAGATTTGATATTATACTTTTCTAACTTTGTTCTTATTTTTAAAATTTGCATTGACTCTACTTAGTCCTCTGTACTTCTATAGCAATTTTAGAAACACCTTGTCGCATTCTTCAGGAATCTTACTGGAATTGTAATGGGTATTATATTGAATTTACAAGTCAATTTGAGAGAGAATTGCCATCTTAATAACACAAAACTGTCCAATCAGTGAATATGGCATGTTTCTTTATTTCTCCAGTTATTCTTTACTTTCTTTTGGTGATATTTACTGTTTTCAAAGTACATTTTAAAATTATTTTGTTAAATTCATTGCCAAGTATTTTGTTTTTAATGCCTCTGCAAATTAAATGTTTTCTTGATTTTATGTTCATATTAGTTGCAGAGTTACAGTATTTAGCCCATACATATATAAAACACATGGAAAATACCCAACATCACTAGTCCTTGGGGAAATGCAGATTTAAACCCCAGTGAGATATCATTATATACATAATAGGATTACTATAATCAAGAAGACTGATGGTACCAGGTGTTGGTAAAAAGTTTGAGAAACACGTGGGAATGTAAATAAGTGCATCCACTTTTTAAAATAGTTTGGCCTTTTCTGAAAAAGTTAAATATATTTTATAATAACAAGCAATCGAAGACTTCATCTACTAGGTATCCGTCCAAGAGAAAAGAAAACATTTGTCCACACAAATTCTTGAACATGAATACTTATTGCAGCATTATTCATAGTAACCAAAACCTGGAAACAATCTACATGTCCATCAACTGGTAAATGGATAAACACAATGTGGTACATAATTATAAATGCTAAAACATGGATGAACCTCAAAGATATTTTAAGTAAAATAGCTGACACAAAAGCTAGATAATGAATAATTCCATTTATATGAAAATTGTAGAGGAGGCAAATTTCTGGAAAATGAAAGCACATTGTTTGCCTAAGACTGGGAGTTGGCAGGGTGATTGCCTGCAAATGGAGGAGGGAAAATTTTAGTGTGATGAAAGTGATCTAAAATTAGATAGCAGCAATGGTTGTATAATTGTATAAATTTACTAGAGACCATTAAAATATACAGTTAGAATTGGAGAATTTTATGGTCTGTAAAAGCTGTTCAAAACATATTTGTTTTTAACTATTTACACATGATTTCTAATATTTCTTTGAAGATACTTATTGTCTGTCTTTTTGGTACTGCTATAACAGATAACTGCAATTAGGTAATTTATAACCAACAGAATTGATTTCTCATTGTTCTTGAGGCTACACAGCCCAGAGTCAAAGCACTGGTATCTAAATGCCTTCTTACATCCTCCTGTAGCAGGAGATAGGAAAAAACTGTGTATTCATGTGGTGGAAGAGCAGCAGAAAGACAACCCACTTCTCAGGTCCTCTATATAGTGCATTTGGTCATTTTTGAGAGTGGACTCTCATGACCTAAACACCTCCATTAACCTCCCTTTCAAATATTGCTACTTTGGGAATTAAGTTATCAACAGATGGATTTTGAGGGCCACACACAGAACACAGCACTCCTAATATATACTTTGAAGTCTTTGCTAAACTTTACCCTCTGCAGGCTAAACTACATGCAAGGTGAGGATCACAGGCAAGAGAGCAGCCAGTTTATAAATCTAAATGGACAGTTCAGCTTCTCAAGCTGGGTCCTTTTTCATGGTCAGCTCTCTCACTGTTTGACAGGAGACACATACATAGTTTGAGTATCAGTCTGGGATTTAGGCACTTTGTATTCAGATTTTTTTGGCAAACATCCTATTCTATTATCAGGGCTATTTTCCAGGACTTTCTCCCTACATTTTTGACAGTTCTACTGTTTCAGAATTCTGTCCTATGCCCTCCAAACCTGCCAAGATTATGATTTTTTTTCCTGAAAGATCAGATAAAAATGAGAAATGTCTTTAGACACAAAAACCTGAAAATTCACAATTTTTATCTATCATGGTCACATTCATTGAAGAGGAAATATTCCTGTCTGCTTAAATATTTTCTGGTACATATTTTAAAATATATTTTGTATTCCCATGGGATTGCTCTTTATTTTCTTCTAAATTGTTATAGCCTGTTCAAGACATGCTATTTGGAAGCAATTAACTTGTTTCCATTCCATACCATCAAAACTCTAACCACTAAAACTCAAAAAAACTATCATAGGACTGAGAGACATGTTTTGCTTAAAAGAGAATATAATGGGAAACACAATGTCTTTAGGTCAAGAATGTTTAGGAAATAGAGGAGAAGTTTTAAAATCTTTACTCCTTGGCAGTGAGGGAGGCGAGAACATTCAAATGTCTCATTTGTTCATATATATTGTGTTTGTCATTAGGAAAAATTGAAATTTTGTATGAATTTTGGTAATTTAGTTATAAGCAATAAGAATACAAATCTAGTTAATTTAAGCAAAAGTGGATTTACTGAAAGAAATTTAGAACACAGAGGGAAAGGCAGGCTAAAGAAGACTTGAATATGATCAGGATCCAGAGGGTCTCCAAAGGATACAAAGGAGAAGGTAAGGGACAATATAGCCAATCAAGATGTAGCCCTGTGTGAAGGAACCAAATCTGTCTCGGTTTTCCCTGTTTTAAGATTAAGTACAAAAGACTTATCTGGCCCAGCTCAGGTCATGTACCCACCCTAGTTTTACTGGCAATTGATAGGGCAGGCTACATATAGACTGCTTTCAGTACTCACAGAGGTACCTGTGTTTAATTTGCCCCAAAGTTGGAGGCACCCAAAGGACTGTTGTGATTGTATAAGGCAATGAACAGGGCAACATGCCCATGTTCTCTAAATTACATGTTACCATCCATCACTACCATCAAGTTATAAGCCCTATATTATTCAACTTCCCAAGCCGTATGTATAAAAGAGTACCTCACACATAGTACGTAAATATTTATTAACTGATTGATTTATCATTCCATTAATCAGAAACCTCTAAAATTGAATGAGAAATTTTTTATTCATAAATTTTAAAACTGATAGAATTATTTATGATGTTCTTGCTTACATTTATTTTAATATGATTAAACAACCTAAATGATGAGTATATTCTGTCATTATAGAGTTTCTTTACTTAATATTTAAAGTTTTAGCAATTAAGAAGAAAAATAACATTATAAATTGACTGGAAAAGCAGAAAATGAACTCAGGCATGTCTGAAACAGATGGTAAAAACAAACTCATCATTGTTACCACTTTATTATTTCTCATCAAATTCATTATTGATTCTAACAGTTGTATTTGAATCATGTTTCCCAAGATGAAGGGAAAATGCTTTATATATTACTCATGTGGAGAGGGAAATGCATTTGATGATCTTTACACATAAAGAATAGAATTTGATTATATATAGTTACAGACACTTGCTAGTCACATAATATATCTGGAGTCACACAGTGAATGCAAAATCTGAAACAGTAAGAAGCTAAAACATAGGGGAATACAGTGAAAGGCAATATATAGATCTAGACAAACTCATTTCCCTCCTCAAATAAGTGGCAAATGTCTAGAAAAAGTCTGAACAGTGCCAATTCTTTTACTGGATTCATTAGTTAGTTTGCATCTTGCTTTATTGAAGTCTTTCTTCACTAATAGAAAATTAGCAAGAGAATTTTTAATGTGTTAATCTCTTAAGAAAGCCACTATGAGGCTGTGGGTTTAGCTCAGTCACAGAATGATTGTCTAGCCTGTGCAAGGTCCTGGATTTAACTAAAAGAAAAAAGAAAAATACATGAGGTCATGTGAAAGCTAATTTGCTTGATTTACATATTTTACAACCTGTACATGTTTCAACATAACATGTTACATGAGATAAGTGTGTGTGTAATTTTTATTTGTCCATTGAAAAGATTGACCACACCAAATGCTATTGAGGATATGAAACTAGAACACTCACATCCTTCGGTCAGGGATGTAAAATTGTACAACAGTTTCCAAAACCAGTGTGACAGTTTTTTAAAAGGCAAAGCATATATATATATATATATAATATATATATATATCTCCAGCCATTCCACATGTAGGTTTTTATCCATTAGAAATAAAAACAATGTCCACACAAAGATTTGCACTTGGACACTCATACCGGCTTTATAAGTTGTGAAAACAATTCAAATATCCATTGAGAAATGAATGTACAAACAAATTGAGATCTATCAGTTCAATGTACTACTCCATGTTTAAAAAATAATGACCAATTGATACTTACTGTATGGATGATTATCCAAATAAGTAGTCAGATTTAAAAATGCTATATGATAAAAATGCTATCTGTGAACGTGTAGATAACCCAAACAAATTTATAGTGAGAACGGGTCAGTGATTGCCTGAGGATGGGAACAGAAATGAGCAGGAAGGAGAATTACAAATGGGCATGAGAAAATGAACAGGTGTAGACAATATTTTCCTTATCTTAGTTGTAGTGATGGTTTCACAGTGTATCTGTATCCATTTTGATGTGCATATATAAATCAAGACTTATCAAAACGTTTCCTTTAAATATATGGCATTTATTGTATGCCAATTATACCTCAATAAAGCTTTTATGATTTAAAAAAAATAAGTTGACTTAATGTAATGTAGTTTCATGGCAATAGAATCAGATATAGAATTCCTCTTCCTGGTTCCTGGTTCAAACACACTTCAGAGGTGAAATTATAACTTATTACCTTAAGAATGAGTAGTTCCATGGAATATTTATACCAAAGACTCTATCACTTATCTATTATTTCACAAAATATACATTTAAAACATGGAAATTTAATTTGATTGCAATCTAGCAATCAAAATCATTAAGTACATGCCAGATCAGTAGTTTGATTTAATTCAATGTATGAATGAATGGTCATTCTAAATAAAAAAGAGAAAAAGGAAATAATAAAAGAGAAAGGAAAAGACTAAGGGAAATATCCAGAAAATGTCCAGAGGCAATGCTAAAGACTGGAATGAACAAATAAATTCTAACAACGGAGTTGCCATATTTTTAGTGTTTGTGAATTATTTTACTTCCTGGGATTGAAACCTATCTTTTCTCTCTTCTATGAATATTTAAAATTTATATTGCACTTCTGTCTTATTTTCATGGTATTTCTTCTGGGGGAAATTTAAAGAAGGAAATTCATTTCTATGGATCTGCATAGTACTGACTGTAGCCAGAAGTAATTGACATAATTTAAATTTTCTGAAAATTTTGCAGAAATGTTAAGGCCAACTTTGAACTTTTTAAGAGTTGTCTTTATTCCTTTAGTTGTCATCTGAATTAGTGTATAACTATACAATCCTTTGAGGTTTTTTAATGACAATTAACTTTAATCAATTAGATGCATAAGAGGATAAACAGACTTTACTCTCTGAAAAATTAAGTTTATTTTGCATCAGTATTTATTATTTTTTAGGAAATGCATTAGTTAAAACATATGGTAGAATATTTTATGAAGAGTTTACATATTTCTCATTAGAGAAATTGATCTCTTGGCAGGTAATGTATCACATTGGTGACAGAATATTTTCTCTACTGGCTTCCATAGGCATAGAGCCAATGATTCTGAATCCAATGTAACTTCATGTGAAGCATAAAGAAAAGGCATGCTTGCATATAAAGCAATGTTAGTTTGTTTACTGAAATAAGTTCATTTTCACAAAATTCGAATTTTAAAGTTACACGCAAGCAACTAAAGATAAAAGTAAAGTGAAATTCAAATTCCTGTCCAAAATATTGCTGGTTATATGATACAACTCAAATATAATAGACAATATAATAAATAATAAGCATGTAATATTGCATTACACAAAATATAACAAAAACAGTTGGAATCACATTATAAGATAATGTTTCAAATTAGTTTTCAGATAAAAATATCTTTATGACTTTATATGTCATAGATATTGCAGCCAGAGATTTTTCTTTCAACGCAAATCTGTGCAGTTATTTCCTTTTCCTTTAAAGTAATCGTCACTGTAGTTAGGATAAAAATCAAAATATTTTCTCTTTCATAAAGTTTTATTTGATCCAGTTTCTGTCTGTTTCTCAGACTCCTTGCTAATTAATCCTTTCTTCCCTATTGGCTGATTAGTCACACTGACTTTATTTCAGCCATTCTGTGCTCCACTCCCTAGGTGCAAGAGAGTTGATCATCTTTCTTCACTTTGTCCGATTGCCTCTTACTGGCCCATTAGATGTTATCTTTGATATCACTTCCTTAAAGAAGGTCTTCTGGTTATCCTGACACAATCATATCATCCCTATACGTATTTTTATGGTTTTCTCCAAGTTCTTATCAAAGTTAATATATAAATAGTATGTGTCTCCAATGGTTTTCTCCACTAAGACATCAAGACTAATGTGCTCTTTATGTCTAACATCTATTCCAGGATTTTTCCTAAAAATATGTTTGCCATATCTGGCTTAGAGAATCCTCTATTTGCAATCTTAAGTAGTATCAACTGTGATGAACTAATAGAAATGAACTGTAAATATCCATTTAGTAAGTAACAACTAAATGTCTGGTTTTAAGGTTTAAGATTGTTGTTTCTTAGTCTCTCTGGAGCAAACTTCCATATTTTCAAAGATGAATACACTGAGTTCAAAAAAGATTAAATAACTTCTAAATAAATGGTATTTATGCAAAAAATTTTAGCTGTACCTTGATACTTCTATTAATGAACATGTCAGATGAAACTGAAAAATGTCTTACTAGTTGAAGAATAGCAAAATGATACAGCATGATTGCAAAATAGAGGATAGAAAAGTCTATCTATCGCATGTCAGTCATTCTGGGAGGCTCGCTAGATAAGACCAACCACCATGCAGTGATAAAATAGATCATATGTTCAATTCCCTTTAGAGCCCTCCTAAGGTCTCAGATGACATGAAGAATCAACTGCCTGAAATAGGAGTGAAGATGCCTTTTAGATGACCTGAGCTCCAGCTGCTGCCTAATTGCAACTGCATGAGAAAGGCTGAACAAGAACCACCTTCCCATGTCCACTCAAGCCTCAGAACCCCATTCCATGATGATGATGATGATGATGATGATGATGATAAGTGATTATCATTGTTTAATTTTACTTTACTAATGGATATTAACAGCAGCTTAGTCAACATCAAAGAAAACCCCATGAAATCATGTACTTTGCACTACAATCTATTTAAACTGAAGAAAATCAGAAAAATAAAAAAAAAAAACATCAGTCACCTGTGAGACAATATTAGATATGGTAACAAAAATATAATTAAAGTCTGAGAGAAAAGGGAAAGATGAAAGATTTGAATAGTGACCAAACCATTTTTGTTTAAAATTATAAATTTATACATTTAAAATTTCAACAAACCTGAAGTAGAAGGATTAGTTAATTAATTAATTAAAAACAACCCAAGAATGTGGCAATTTCTGACAACTCAATGATGAAGAGGCGAATTTTAAGGAGCCAAATTAAAAGAAATCATATACAAAGACAGAATAAAAAATACAGAAGATATCTTATTAGAAATTATATGTATTTCCAAGTATGTTCTTCATGATAGTGAACAAACAAAAGGAAACAAAGTCTTATCAATGTAAAGTTAAATGCTGACTGAAAATATCTTACAAAAACAAGATGAAATGAAGCCCTTCCACACAAGAGCAGAGAGAATTAACCAGTAGCAGAACTACAGTATAAAAAAAAAATTAAATCTGTTTTTTTGTTACAAAGATGGAAATTGGAATATATGGAAGAATAAGAAGTTCACGAATGGGAATTGTATGAAAAAAACAGAAAATACTTTTGTCCTCATTTAAAAATCTCCTTTACAAGTAATTGGCTGCTTAAAGGAACAATAGCAATGTAACCTGGTATTAGTAATTTGAAAGAAGATTGTGACAACAAAAGGCAAAGAATAACAAGAAGGTGCCGGGGCGCGGTGGCTCATGCTTGTAATCCCAGCACTTTGGGAGGCTGAGACAAGAGGATCGTGAGTTCAAAGCCAGCCTCAGCACCAAGGAAGCGCTAAGCAACTCAGTGAGAACCTGTCTCTACAATAGTGCTGGGGATGTGGCTCAGTGGTCGAGTACCCCTGAGTTCAATCCCCAGTACCAAAAAAAAAAAAAAAAAAAAAAAAAAGAAGAATAACAAGAAGGTAAAAATACAAGAGCATTAAAGTTTCTCAGAAAGTAGATAATTTGATGAGATTGAGGATAGGAAGACTGTGATAAATTAAAGATATATTTATGAGCCATACAATACTCAATAAGAATATAAAACAAAGTGTTAGCAAAACATTCAAGTGTGAAGATAACGTCATCATAAAAACAATTAATTAATCATCAGTGATTCAGAAAAATAAGGAAAAGAAAACAAGATAAAGGACATAGCACAAAAAGAAAGCAATTTCTGTAAAAGTACATGCACTAAATAATCCAATTAAAAGGCAAACAGGTCATATTGTGTAGATACATAAGTACTAACTATATACTATTTATAAGAAACATTTAGATAATAAAGAAACATATTTGAAGTGGAAGGACAGAAAACTAACTACCTGCAGGTGATTACTCAAAGTTTGTTCATATTAATATCAAAGTAAACTATTGTTAAGAAATATTATACAGGATGAAATGGCATAATTTGATAAAGGATTAATTAATTAATAGAACACAATTCTAAATATATATTTACTTAATCACAAAACATTTAAATACATAAAGTTTGAAATACATGAAGGGAAAAGTAATAGAGCTTAAAATAAGTCATTCTACCATCAGAGTTGCAGATTTCAGTACTCTTAGAGCAAGTAGACAGAAAATCCTTAAGTGTACAGAAGGCCTGAACAGCACTGTCAAACACATTTACACAGAAAGAGAGGGAGAGAGAAAGAGAAAGAGAGAGAGAGAAATGGGGGAGTAAGGGGAAGGAAGGAAGGAGGAGGAGAGAGAAAACAGGGAGATACTATTTAATAACTCACTGAAAATTTATTTAAAAATTATTTAAGAATATTGTAATTTTATACCAATACATTAGACTACTTTCATCATAGGTTTAAAAGCTTGAAAGACTACCAAAGTTTACTCATGAAGAAGGAGATGATCTATCTAGCTTTCTATTTAGATAAAATGAAGACCTCAAATTCTACCTAAATATAAAACCCTCCTAAAGATGAGTCCTGTCCATTCACTGCGAATGGAAAATAATTAAATTTCTTTTGCAGTGGAATGTTTCCAACATAAATCTACACTACTACATAGAGCTGTCTATCCAGTTATTTTTTGGAGTAAAACATACAAATGAGAAAGCAAGACCACCTTTCATAAAATATTTCTTTATTCATAAAATAGTTTCTTTACCATTATGACATTTAGTGCATTAAAGATTAAAAATAACTTCTAGTTTGATGAAATATTTCCTCAAATTAGGAAATATAATATGATCTTAAAATTTCAAGCTGTAAATTCACATCTCATTTCCCATAATGTTGTTAAGTTGTGTTTCAAATGGTACAGGTCTAATTAGTACATAAAGCAGATGGTCATTTGGCACTACACCAAAGTTATAATTTAAATAAACACTAAAAATCCTAGTTTGATCCTGTCTTGTTTTCTATGGCATATGCTTTTTTTTTGATGGAAGATCAGAATATGTGATACAGTGAATGGTAAACAGAACATATGGCATATATCTGTCTACTTTTAATGAAGTCTAAGTTTAATAAATTGTGTTTAAATATTTTAATTATTCCTAAACTAAGCAAAATATTCTAGTCCTCGATTCTTTTGTTACTTCATAATTTTGTAATTTTGAGGTTATTTTAGTAGTAACCATTCTCTTCAATTAATTTCCAGTAAAACTTCTCTGCGCATTCTGAGATGATGAAATATATCATTTAGTCCTGAGGACATTAAGTTCAAATAGCTCAAATTCCCAAGTGGAGATAGAAAATCATTAGTTGTTTGACTCGTTATTTTGCAATATGTCAGTTTACAATATCTCCTGGTAATGTGTTGGTGATTAAATAAAATAATGGGTGGTAAGAATTTAACAGAGTGTGTTTTGTAATAATATTTGCTATTAACAATTTGTTATTTAACTTTACTGTTATAGTCAATAATTCATTCACATAAAGATGTAAGTTGGCTTTAAGAAATTTTTGAAAACAACATATTTTTATTTATTGACAAAATTATATATAATTTTATGTACATATTTGGAAAGATATAAATTTTGGAAAGGGTAAGTTGAACTAATTAACATATATATTATATTACATACTTCTTGCATAGTAGATCTCTTGAACTTACTCCTCCCATCTACCTAAAATTTTGTGACCCTTGTGGACATTTCCCTAAACCCACACTCACCTCTAGTCCATGGTAACCACCATTCTATTCTCTTCAAGTAGTTGTTTTAAATGCATACTGTATCATTCATACCCACAGCATGGTTTTATTATTTCAGTATTCTGTGAGAATTTGATCTTATTAGACAGCTACTCTATCTTTGGCTTGTCAAAATAGCAAATAGCCCCTAAGAAGCAATGAATTCTGCAACCTCTTGGTGAGATTACCAAACATTCATACATTTCACTTTGTAAAATACAAAATGGCCAAATGTCTTTAGGTACTTTTTTACATACATGGATAGCATTAACAAAATCAGCATGGTGACAGTCATTAGTGTCAATATGGGATGACATTGAACTGGATGGAGCAAGCAGATAACTGGTGCTATAAGTAGTGGGTTAGTCTGTTACCAAGGAGCCAAATCTAGACTACAATGAGGTGTTTGTATAGCTTGAAACTCTACCTATGTGAATCAAACTGAAATTCCCATTCCTCACTAGCACCACAAAGGTGAAAGAGAAAGTGGCTCGTGGCATTGACCTATTCAAAAGAGAGTTTCCCATCAAATAAAGTAGATAAGAATTATTTCCATGGTAGCTTCCAGAAAGATTGCCTATCTTGACATGTTCCTGTCAGAATCAGAATCATCCAACAAATTTTGATTGATATTATAGTTCAGCTTGCTTATATGTCCTATCTGGAGGCACAGGTGATCACTGCCATGCCATCACGGACCATTCATCTGCATGTCTATAAATACTTTTCCTCTTTTGTATTAATTGGAAAATATATTTACACAATTATATTTGGTCAAAATTTTTTCTCTGTTCCAGCTTATTTTATCTATGCTGTCATTGCTAACATCACCACAACTATCATAATTGTCACAAAAAAACTTACAGCTTTCACTTCCTTCTGAATACATGTATAGTACTATGTAGTCATCATAGCAGACCTGCATGGTTGATTGCATTAATATTCTTAATAGATATATGAGGAAATTGACACATGAGAGACATTCAGTAAGTCCTGAAGGCTGAATGTTGTTATGCAGTGTTTTTAGAAAAAAAGTTGTCAGTGTGTTGATACTTTTCTGAAGTGTTAGCCCTTCATTCAGATCAACTGACTTCTTTGGATATTGTATTGTAATTAACCAGCCACCTAGACTAGCTAATGAGAGTGTAAATCACTTTTATTTTATCTCTGTGTCTTAGAAAAACCAAGTACGTAGAGGTCAGCCTGACTGGCTTTCAGTCCACTCTAATTCTGGGTGTACCATGTAGCAACTTTTTCAACACTAGCAGAAACCTTACAATTAACCTCCATTATTTCACATCTCTTAATATTGCTTTTGATGAACTGCATTTAGCCTTTATATTATTGACTAATTTTGAAAAATCTTGTTAAAAGAAATTTATGAAAGTCTTTGCTTTAACTACGAATGATATTTGAGACAAATGTGATCTATGTTATTTTATCATTTTATATAAATATTTTAAAAAGTTCTGTATCCCACTGCAGAATATTTGTGCTTTTTAAAGAAACCAACTGGTTTCTCTGATAATTGTGAATAATTTAATTTGTACTTTCCAGAAGGTTTTGAGGAAATCTGTCCTGGGTATTGTTAATAGGTGGCTTAGTTTTTTTTTAAATTGTGGATAAATGCATCAGCCTAGCTGAGAAGCAAAATTCATATAGGTTACTTTTTCTTCAGGTATTTCAAACCTTTAGAATCTGGAATTTAACCTTATAAATATGTAATATGTCTTAAAAATAAAAGTATACCTGACTAGACAATTTTTTTTTAATGCAACAACCAGTATTTGTAAAACTGATTTCATTGACCATATTTTTCATTAACCTAATTGCTAAAATGAAGAGAGCCTAGGTTATGACCACATGTGAGGACATGTTTAAAACTACACAGTATTCCTCACTTCCTATTTTCATTGTTCCTTTGCTTTGAATTTCTCAAATAATTATTTTCATCTACTACTTAATTTCAATTTATATTACGTATTTAAATATCTGAACTCGTTTTGAAGTAAAAATGAATAATTGATAATAAATATCAGCTTATAACCTTGTTCTTCTAATCATAGAGTTATTTCTGTTACCACCGTTTACACCCAGAAGTCATGATAAAACAATCATGTTATAAAAAAGCTTTTCTTAAAAAGTAGAATGTTATTATATCAAATATTGTGGAATTTAGTTCACATTTTGACTTTACATAAACTGTACCATTGAGTCTAGTGAAAAAAAGTATTTTTCTCTAAATTATTTTTAGATTGTAATAAGATTCTGAAGCAAGTGTGCATTATTAGGGCAATTGAATTGTCTTAAACATTTTCAACTCATACCACAAGTTCACAAAATCAGCCTCAGGCACTGAAAAACTTAAAAGCCAGTCTGATGGTGTTTCTTACAAATATTCTTTGAATTTTATGACTTGTCTCCCACATGAGGCGTAATAGTTTCAATGTTCTAATTAGTACTTGTGTATATTGCTATTACTTTGTCTCTTTAATCACATTATTAAGACTGTTATGGAGATTCCTTATAGAATCACACTTTATAATAGTGTTTCTAATTTGAATATGTCCTTTTTTATGTTGTCTGATTCTGAAACATCATAAACTCTTTTTATGGGTCCTTTGATAGTACTCACTTTCCTTCTTTATGCTTGATTAGAACATACAGTACTAAGTAATAAAGAAATTTCCTGAAGCTTTAGAGTTTTAGCATCAGGAAAAAAAAATTTAACTTCCTTTCCCTCATGTTTTAATGCTGGGACAAGTTAAGGCATTTTAAATTGGTACTATTTTTGAAAGTATACAAGGAACTCAGCTGAACTGATATTTGACTATTTTTAAAAAATGCAAACCTGATTGTCATGAGCAATGATAGCCTTTAGGACTCTCCTCTGTAAATACTATTTTTGTAAGCCAACATGAATTACTTTATAAAGGAATTCTCTACTATTTTATATTGATAAGCAAATAACACCACGTAGAAAGTGAACATATGACACTTTCTAATACCTCCAAAATGGATTTCAAGATCATTGACTATAACAGTCTCTTTTTTTATGACCATCATTTTATTGAAAAGGAAAATAAGTAGGAGAACTGAAAATGGAAGTTTTGCACGAACTTTGCTATGTCTTGACTCTTATAAATTCAGGAATACCTTTTGAAAATATTTCCTTACACAGAGTATTTTAGTCTTACACTTTCAATTGTTTAGCCAATGACTTGTAATAGGCTTGACACACTTTAATATAGATTTATTTTGATGTAGGCAAGAAAACCTTTAAAGCCTTAAGTGCATTTTGATTTTTACTATTAACAACAGAATGAAAATATTATTTCTCTACAACTTGTTTAATTCTGTCCCTATTTTAACCTTACCAATACTGATATTAAAACCATTTCAAGGGACTGGGATTGTAGCTCAGCCGTAGAGCGCTTGCCTCGCATGCGTGAGGCCCTGGGTTCAATCCTCAGCACCACATACAAAGCAATAAAATAAAGACATTGTGTCCATCTACAACTAAAAAAAAAAAAAAAAATTAAAAAAAAAAACCATTTCAACCCCAGCTATGTCTTGCATTAACCTAGAAACACTTTCAAAAATCTAAACATGACAATCAGAATAGACTTGCAGATTGACTTCCCAGACTTTAAAAACTTCTAGAATAGAACATAGTTATGCTTTATCTCTGCTTCCTTTCATTCTTGAAATAGAACTTGGTTCACAATTGCAGATTTACCAAATAAAAGTACAGGATCCCTAGTTAAATTTACACTTCACATAAACAACAAATGATATTTTAGATGTATTTAACTCCATGAATTATTTGGGACACACTTATACTAAAATATGTATTTTTACAATCTCAAATGCAAATTAAACTGAGAATCTTTACCTTAACTCGGCACAAGCATAGAATACCAGCTAATCACTTAGGTTCTCAAGGTGGAAAAGCGTAAAAGTGGAGGAAAGCTATTAAGCATTTCTAATTTTATGGAAGAATTTGATTGTCCTTGCCACTCTGTTTCCATATTAGCATATGTGTTTTAAAGTATAGTAAAAGTCAATGGTCATAGTCAATGGCCTACTCTTAAAAGTTCAGCCTTAAAAGAAGACCCACGGAATCTGAAGCAATAACTCACATAACATCCATGTATATCAAAGATCAGGTAATGGTAGTCCTCAATAATATTAAAACAATACTTCTTAATCTCAAACATGACTATTGAGCTTTAGTTGAGCAAATATACTGCATGAAGTTATGTAAGCGATGGAAGAATGAGAGACAAGAGGGCCACCAGACGTAGCACACAGCTAGCCCATCAGTAGGGAGCAACTTGGAAAGACAAGCCCATCAGATCATCAGTAAAAGTACAGAAAACACATCTAGAGCTGTGGCGTGATGTTCATTTACAAGGTGAGAAAATATGTGGAAAAAACAAATTGATAGCAGAGTGGAGTTAAAATTGCACACACCTGACTCTATCTCTGGAGATTTAGTACACCTATATATTTTAGTATTTTTCAGCTTTATTGAGGTATAATTAATTAATAAAATTTTACATATTTAAGGCTTACAACTCAGTGTTTTATATACATATACATTGCAAAATAATCACCAGAATCAAGGTAATTTAGCATACCTATTATCTCACATAGTTATCATTTGTGTGTGTGTGTGTTGAGAACAGGGAATATCTACCATGATAGCAAACAGAGAATACTAACTCTAGTCACATTGCTATCCCTTAGATAGCCACATATTCATTTTACATAAATGAAACTTTGTACCCCTTGACCAACTCATCATTCCTCATACCCCAGATTCTGACGACCAACATTTCACTCTCTGCTTCTAAAAATTTGACCATACAGGAAAACATCATTAATCATCATCAATTCTCAACATCACTCATCGTCAGGGGAATGTAAGTCCAAACCACAATGAGATTTCATGACATAACCTTAGAAAGTCTACTATAAAAATAAAATAAAATAAATAAAGATAATAAGTCTGGATGAGGATCAGGAGAAAAAGGAATCCCTGCTGCACACTGTTAGTAGGAATATAATTTTATATAGTTATATAGGAATATAATTTTATATAGTTATATAGGAATATAATTATATAGGAATATAATTTTATATAGTCACATGGAAGACAATATGAAGTCTCCTCAAAAATTAAAAAATATAGCAGGCATAATTTTTTAACTATATATATATTTTAATTGTGGATGGACCTTTATTTTTATTTATTTGTTTTTATGTGGTTCCTAAAATCAAATCCAGTGCCTCACACATGCTAGGCAAGTGCTCTACCACTGAGCCACAACCCCAGCCCCAGGCATAATTTTTTAAAGTACAGTCAAGAACTCTGGAAAGATGTGCACTATTTCAAATATTTCAGTAGTGGTATAATTTTTCCCTAGTGTGCCCCTTCTATTGTACAGATTCTTATTTAATGATTATTTGTGCATTCCACAGATGTGTAGAATTTAAGTTTTGTGTATATACATGTATGTTTATGTGTATGTGCATGTATATACTTGCGAGATATACACTTGAGATAAAGTTTTATTTCTTAAAACTTTATTTTCCTCCATTTGTAGTTTCAAGAAGAATTTTTGTTAATCTGGTTGGGATTATTTTCTAAGTATTCTCCTTAGATGAGATTCATGAAAGTAATATGCTCTGAGTTTTCACACATACTCCAGTGCTTTCTTTTCTTCTCTTTTACAATGACAAGTGATTTCATCTTGACTTGTTATAGGTTTGTTCACTTCTGACCCTTCCTCTCATTAGTTGACAGATGCTATTCTATTCTCATTTAGCTCCTGGTATTGGAAGGAAAAAAAACCACAAAAGTTTAATGCAAATTTCTTTGTTAATAATTTTTCTGCCTAAGAGGCTATGACAGATTCTCTTTATACTTTGATATCAAAAATTGTAAACAGTTGCATTCTAATAACTTACAAAATTTTGTGTTGAATTAAAAGTTCATATTACTTTAGAAATGGTCTCTTATGTGATATTTGTGTACTCAAAGAAAATTATATTTAATCATAATATATCATAAATAATTTATAATAAATGTTCAACAAGAATGAGATTCAACTGAGAAAACCAGCTGGCCACTGAGAAGGTCTACACATGGTTTTGCCTAACTTGAAGACGTTAACACTATCCATAGTTTGAGCTTTATGTCTGCAAAAATTGGTTTTGTTGTTCACACAAAGTTGTCCATATCTCAGATAATACTTTAGTCTGAAAACTTCATAAAACATGAAGTATATAAAATGTAATATAAATACATTAACATACAATAAGTGACTTTTTTCATCAGACAGGACTTTTGACTTATCTATAAGTACAATATTCTAAGAAGATGTAAGATAAGGAGGAAAAGGTAAGGGAATTAAGGCTATATGTAAGGAAAATGTTCATTACACTGTCAACTTAGTTGCTGTAAAAAATGAACACACTGTCAGGGCTGTAAATAAAACATAAATTTCAAAAAAAATGTATATGTTTGCTCTCTCAACCTCAATGTCAGCTATTATATCATGGTATAAGAAATATGAACAGTCTCACCACCACATCTACCTTCTGGCCAGAAAGAAGAAGAGAAAGGCAAGGGGAATCTGTTCCTTCCCAATTAAGAGTATATCCAAACCTTGAGTTCACTCCTGTCCTAAATTTCATTAGACTAAACATGTTTATATGAATACATCTAGCTGTACAAAAGTATAAAAAACATAATTTTTATACAATGGTTTATATACCAAAGTCTAACCACGGAAGAAAGGGAAAAATAGCAGTGTATTTTGCAAGTTCTATGGAGCATATGGCTGGAGACAGAAAACAGGGAAGGAAGATGCTGCTTAGGAAACAGTTTTTTCATGTATTCATCTCACTTTTCCTTATATAAAGTGCTCAGCAAAAGAGATCAGATTCCAAGCATAAAAATTGTACAGCATAGATTTTACTCTGTGGTCTTAGGCTGACCTACACATTTCAAAGACTGAAGTCATTAATTAGAAATGGCATTTATTTTGGAACTAAAAGAGGCTAATAAATTCAAATTTGGTACATTGAGTTTTTAAAATCATAAAAGCCATTTTGTATTGTTTTCTAGAATATATATTCTTGTAACTTGGCATTATTTTTGTTTACACTTTAACAATAAAATGGTGGATTACTCCATAACACAACTAAATTATTAGAACATGATCTAGCTCCCAAGGTTAATGAAAATATAATTAGTATTGCTTGTGCTACATGTAGCTGAAAAGAGTTGTAAATCCCATTAATCCTTCTTAGTTCACAAATTATTGACCTGATAGGCAATAATCTCTTAGCTTTATTGTGTCAATTTAGCTAAAGTGTTTGAACACTGAACTAAAAATTCCTCCCTATTATTTCAGTGTTATAAAAATAATTTGTTAATGAAGAATAGAAAATCTAACAGAAGAGAACTTCACAGAATTATAAATAAGTTTGTGCATAAATATACATTTATGTGTACATATGTATATATACGTATATGAAAGAAGAAAGAACATATCTGTATTAAAATATTTGAATTAAAAACTAAGACACTTGATCAAAAATTCTTAAATTTCTGAGCATAACATGAAATCAAAATATCTTAAGTACTTATATATAGACAATTATATTAAGAGCTCTATTTAGTTATATTTGAAAAATCTACATTGATTCTCAAACTTTGAAGTTTTCTTTAGCCTTCCCAGTCAGATGAACAGAATGTAATATAGAATTGATATGTTGTAGTAAAATTAATCAAATCTGGAGTAAAGGTTCTAGGTTTATATTCTAGAGCTTTCTAATACAGTGTGATTTTACTTGCAATTTAAAACCTTAATATATATGCAGTTTCCTATCTGTCAACTATGGTTAATAATCACCACATATTCTTATTGTAAGGATTGATTTATAATTGCTCTTTCACTGAACATTAGCTGAATGTGAGTGCTAAATGAGCACTACTTCATATTTCCTGAAGGCCCACTTCACCTTTAGAGTAGAACCCTTTATTTAGATGCTTGTCACCATGTACTATTATGTGTGTTTAAATGTTATATTGATGTTTTGGATTGTATTCCTTAAACTCCACTTGGCTGTTCCTAATTGTATGTATGATATATCTATACATGTTACTTCTTTCCTTCAAATTATTTGCTGTCATATACTCTTGGAAATAATATTTAGCCTTTGATACTGTTTAGATACATATAACCCAAAGGGCCATGGGTTAAACTTATCCCTAGCCCCATGTAAGCACTGAAAATTTGTGAATCTTCATGAGGTGGGACCTAATGGGAGGTTTTCAGGCACTCCAGTTGTCCTTAAGTTTTTCCAAATGGTAAATTGGCTTTCTCTACCATGTGTTCCCACCATAGTTTACTGCCTCTCAAAGGCAACAATGAGGACATCTCATGATGTAGGGCATCATCTCTTATGGACTTATGAGCCAAAACCTTTTCATTTCCAAAGGTGATTATCTCAGGTATTTGTTATAGTAGTAGAATGCTGGTTACACAGCCTTAAAATATAAAGTTTACACTGTAATTTTATTGAGATATAGCATTAAGTTTATTAGTTGTATCTGTTTGTAGTATTGAATGCACATTTCAATATTTTGAAGACATTGATTCACATAGTCTTTGAGAAGGTTTTTAAAATATATGATTGAAAATGCATTTAAACAGATGGGTGATCACTAACATATTCTATGATTTTTTAATATCAGTAGCATACAATTGTATTAACTTCAATTGAAGGGAAAAATCAATCATACATCTTTGAATTACAAATTACAGACCATCAAATCAGGTTTGTTCCACTGAAGAAAGAATTTTATAGTTAGGTAAAGTAAGAAATTTACAAAAATATTATTAATAAGGGGCAAATGTTATAATTTTTACAGGTATGAATACTTTGTCAAAAAAGAATGGAGTTACTTAATTGACCAAGTCTAGACCATATACTATTTCTTGTTGCTTTCTTTAGAGAAGAGAATGTGTAAACAATGGGAGAAAAGTATATTCCAAAGTGAATGCCCTGTGAAAAAATAAATATGTGTCCTCTTCATGGAGTAATCACCTGTCCTATAATATTTTGTTGTTGTTGAATAAACAATTCCCTATATAATTACTATATTAGTTTTCTATTGTTGTCATAACATAACACCACACATACAGTGATTAAACAACAAATATGCATTATGACATGTTGCCTATAGTCAGAAGACTGAAATGGTATGCTTGCATTTTTTAGGCTATTCTTTTGCCAGACTGAACTCAAACATTTAGGCAGGGCTATAGTTCTCATCTGACTCTAAAGGTTCTCTTCTGAGCTCACTGATTGTTCCCAATGTTCATTTACCATTTCACACTTCTCTTACACTCTTTTTCTACCACGCTTTAGACTGCTTTCCAGTGAAAATTCAACAGTATCATTCCTTTGCTTTGAAGGACCTATTTGTTCCCAATGGTATATTTATTTTCTATTTTTTAAAATTTGTTCTAACTAGTTACACATGACAGCAGAATGCACTTCGTTTCATTGTACACAAATGGAGCACAACTTTCATTTCTCTGGCTATACACAATGTAGGTGCAGTCATACATGTATCTAGGGTAATGATGTCCATCTCATTCCACAATCTTGCCCTTATTCCCTCTCTCCCCTTTGCCCAAAGTTCCTCCATTTTTCCACACACTCCCACTCATTATGGATCAGTATCCACTTATCAGAGAGAACATTTAGCCACGTCTTTGTACTCTTCACTGATGTAGCACAAGGACACAAGAGACTGAAAGCAATTCCTTCCATACTTGTAGAAAATTTCTATGTACTCTTAAAACCTTAGATCAAAACATGATTTTCTCCAAGAAATTTTCTGGACTCTCCATTTGATTTTAGAGGTCTGTCGTTTATACTCCCATACACAGAGAGTTAATTCATGGATTCATCTATTCAGTTACTTTCAGTGATGTATTTATTTGATCTTTTTTTTTTTTTTTTTTTTGTCCCTAGGAGTCCATTTCATATAGAACTTGGTTTCACTTAGTACCTAGCTTGTACTGGCACAAGCTTGTAGAGCCAAACTTAATGCTACTTTTTATAAGAAAGATATGATAGGATGAGTAAAGCCCTCCCAAAGTTGGTTACATCCCAATCTCCAGAGCCTCCTAGAAGGTTACCTTAAAAGATGGAAGGAGAATTAACAGATATGTATACACTAAGCATCTTGAGATGGATAGGTTATCCTCAATTATTAAAGTGAGTCCAATGTAGTGATAGGGTCTTTGTAAGAGGGAAATGAGGATCAAAGAAAAGAAAGATGTGATCATGCAAACTGAGGTCAGAGTGATGCCTTTTAATGGTGAAGAAAAGAGCTGTAAGCAAGGATAGAATGATGGTGACACTTTAATATTTTTTTTCTGCTGCTTTTTAAATTTGTATATTTGTAAATCACTGCATCTATTCAAAGATCAACTCAGATACAATAAAATGCCTTATTTCTTTATTGATGGGCATTGCTGAAAATATCTCCAAACTATAGTATACTGTCAAAATAAAGATCTAGGATCATTTGGAAAAAAGAAAAACAAACTAGTTGTACAGAAGCACTCTAAGTAAAAGAATTATGGACAACAGTTTTACTAACAGTATAAGGACACAATATGATAAGCTTATTTTTAATAATATGTGCTATCTCTTTAAATGTTCTGAGTTTATATACTACATTAAAGCGGTTTACTATAATTTGCAATTCTGCTGTCAGTAATCCACTTGGGCAGTAAACATGTTCTCTTTTGTCTATAATATATTTATTTTAAGTTACTCTCTGATAACATTTCCTAATTGGAGAAGTTATTTTAACAGTTGTTTGTAAAATAAAATCAACTATTCATATATAAGTAACCAGTGAAACTAATTGACAATCTTTCTGTCACAGTTGATTTCAAACATCTCTGTAATGAATCCTTTGGATAATTAAATGCATAAATCCTTAGTAAAATAAAATAACTGCATTCATAATACAAATATTGGTTAATTCTGTATAAGATCACCAGAAAGGAGCAATGGGAGAGTTGCTGAATAAACTGTTAAAAATAACAAGCATAAAAGGTAACTAAAAACAAAAAATATATATACATTTAGGTGAATATTAGCATTTAATTTTATTCTCATAGTGTACTTAAAATTATAAATGATATTTAGCTATAAAATAAATATTTAATATGTATTTTTTTAATTTAAGAAAACAGAAATATGAAAGGATATATTGAGTAAATATAAAAAGAAATATTTAGATATATTAAGTCAAATGTATTTGATATAATTTAATGATATATTTAAATAAAATACACTATGAGTGCTAGATTATAAATATGTATACACACTTAATTTTCATTTACTTTTATATAGGAGATATTAACAATATCGTACTCTATTTTAATGCCATTTTATAATAAGAATGAAGACTTCCCTTGTCATACCTTTCTGGCATGATGTACCACCTCATACTGGGCCCAGAGAAATGGTCTTGACTGACCATGAACTGAACCTCTCAAACTCTCAGCGCAAAATAAACTTTTCTTCCTCTAAGTTATCATCATCAGGTATTTTGTTCACAGCTATGGAAAGCTCACTCACACAGCTATCTTGATTCTCTGTCCTTTCATGGTCTTTCCTTAATCTGTTCAGAGAGTAAAAGAAAGAGAAAATGCTACCTGGTGTCTCTTCTTCTAAAGACACTAATCCTAGTAGAACATAGTCCCTCCCATATGGCCTCATTTAATCTTAATCAGTTCTTCAGAGGCCCCATCTTTAGCCAACTAAAGGATTAAGTCTTTAATATAAGGAATGAATTTTATGGGACAGAAACATTTGGTCCTTAAGAGGAAAATATTTCAAAACCACTAGAGTTTTGTTAAATAATAACATAATTAGAGAAAATATGGTCTATTGAAGAAAGAGAAAGAAATGCAAAAGAAGAAAAAATGAATAAAATATTGCTTGTAGAATTATAAGTTCTTTGGAAGGTAATAATAATATCTTGAGCCTGCAAATGAAGGACCACAGAATTTGAAAGCAATCAATGGAATTTATCCAATGGGAAGCCAAGAGAGATGCATCAGTGAAGTATGATATGATATCAATGGTAAATGGAGTCCCAAAGGATAAAATAGAAATAAAAGAGTCAAAAAGTATTTGAATAGAAATGGTACATTTTTTCCAAATTTGATTTAAGACATCATCTATTAATTTCAAGAAGTAAAAATAACAACAAAAACAAGCCAGGCGCGGTGGCTCACGCTTGTAATCCCAGCACTTTGGGAGGCTGAGACAGGAGAATCACGAGTTCAAAGCCAGCCTCAGCAATGGTGAGGCTCTAAGCAACTCAGTGAGACCCTGTCTCTACATAAAACACAAAATATGGCTGGGGATGTGGCTCCATGGTTGAGTACCCCTGAATTCAATCCCCGGTACCAAAAAAAGAACAAAAACCAAAAAACCAAACACAACCATGAAAAATGAATATAGGGAAAATCACACGAAGTCATAGTTTAATCGAATTTCTGAAAATGTTAAGTTTGGGAGAAATTCTTAAGGTAGAAGGGGAAAAAAGACATATAGAAGAGAACAATAAAAATGCTAACTGAATTCTCATTAAAAACAATGCAAGCCCAGAAATAATAGCAGGATACCTATTATAATAAATTAATTCAGCAAAGTAGCAGGACATAAAATTAACACCCATAAATCAATTGCATTCCTATACATCAGTGATGAATCATCTGAAAGAGAAATTAGGAAAACCATCCCATTCACAATAGTCTCAAAGTAAATAAAATATTTGAGAATCAATCTAACAAAAGAGGTGAAAGACCTCTACAATGAAAACTACTTTGTAACACTAAGAAAAAAATTGAAAAAGACCTCAGAAGATGAAAAGGCACCCATATTCTTGGATAGGCAGAATTAATATTATCAAAATGGCCATACTACCAAAAGTGCTATACAGATTTAATGCAATACCTCTTAGGGTCCCTATGACGTTCCTCAAAGAAATAGAAAAAAAGAATCATGAAATTCAGTTGGAAAAATAAGAGGCCCAGAATAACCAAAGGAACCTCAGCAAGAAAAGTGAAGCAGGAGGCATCAAAACACCAGACATTAAATTATACTACAGAGCAACAGTAACAAAAATAGTGTGGTACTAGCACTAAAACACAAATGAAGACCAATGGTACAGAATAGAAGACAGAAACAAACCCACATAAATACAGTTATCTCATACTAGACAAAGTTGCCATAAACATATATTGGAGGAAAGACAGCCTCTTCCATAAACGATGCTGGGAAAATTGGAAATTCATATGTAAAAAATGAAATTAGGCCCCTGTCTCTCACCTTGCACAAAACTCAAACTCTATGTGGACCAAGAACCTGAGCACTGGACCAGCGACCCTGTACCTACTAGGAGAAAACATAGGCCCAAATCTCCATCACATCAGCTTAGAAACCAAATTTCTCAACAAGACTCATAAAGCTTAAGAAGTAAAATCAAGAATCAATAAGTGAGATAGTATCAAACCAAAAACTTTCTTCACAGCAAAGAAAATAATCAAAAACATGAAGAGAGAGCCTACAGAAAGGGAGAAAATCTTTGCCACTTTAACCTCAGATAGAACATTAATCTCCAGGATATATAAAGAAACCTAAATTCTTAACACCAAAAAACAAAACAAAACAACAACAACAAACCCAAATAACTCAATTGCTGGTGGGACTGCAAATTTGTGCAGCAACTCTAGAAAGCAGTATGGAGATTGCTCAGAAAACTTGGAATGGAATCACAATTGACCCATTCATTCAACTCCTTGGTTTATTCCCAAAGGATTTAACATCAGCATACTATAGTGACACAGCCACATCAATGATCATAGAAGCCCAATTCACAATAGCCAGGCTATGGGATCAATCTAGGTGCTCTTCAACAGATGAATGGCTAAGGAAAATGTGGTACATATACATAATGGAATATTACTCAGCCATAAAGAAGGATGAAATTTATGACATTTGTTGGTAAATGGATGGAACTGGAGGTTATCATGCTAAGTGAAATAAACAAATCTCAAAAAAACAAAGGCCAAATGTTCACTCTGATATGTGGATGCTGAGTCACAACAGGCAGCGGGGAGGGAAGAGCATAGATTCACTAGATTAGATAGAGAGCAATGGGGGAAAAGGAGAGAGTATGAGAATGGGAAAGACAGTAGAATGAATTGGAGATATCTTTCCTGTGTTCATGTATAAATAGATGACCAGTGTAACTCCACATATGTAGAACCACAAAAATGGGAAGTTATACTCCATGTATATATGATATGTCAAAATATATTCTGTCATGTATAACTAAAAAAGAACAAATTAAAAAAGAATCAGTAGAATGACAAAGCAGGATACATATGAACAGAATCATGTCTAATTTGATTAGAGTTAAAAGACTGAAAAAGTCAAAAGAAATAGGCAATTTTGGAAAATAAAAAAATCATACCATTCACATCAATATATATATATATATATCTACACACATAAACACATGTAATTCAAATATGCAAAATTAAAACACAATGAACATGGATCTCATCTGAAGGCATATGGAGGCTACAAGAGGGTGGATGGTAGAATAAAATACTTTGCTGAAAGAATATAAAATGCCAATCTCAAATTCTATATCCAGTATAGAAAAATTTCAGATGAAAGTAACTAAGTAATTCATTGCAGAAGACTAGTGTTATAAGAAATGCCTAAAGCTATTTTTTTATCTTGAAAGAATTTATCCTAAAAGGAAATCATATTTATCGGGGGAACTAAGAATGTCAGAAATGAGCAGTATGCAAGGCAAATATAAATGACTATTTCTTCTTAGTCTCTTAAATATATGGGAGAATTTCTAGAAAAAATAGAGACTTTACTTATGTAGATATGACAGTTTTAGCACAAAAGATATCAGGTGGATATATAGACTTAATGTTTATAATAGTTTTGCGTTTATGTGAGTTAGTGTAGTGGAAATCAAAGTAACTAAAAAATTTAATGAATGCATATTGCAATCCTTAAAGTAAACCAAAACTCAAAACATTCAGTGAATAATTGAAATCACAATATAAAAATCAGAGCATCACTGTAAAATACTTAATGATTTAAATTGTATTGGGAGAGAAAATACAACAAAAATAGAAAAAGTCATACACATATGTGATTTAAAAACAGTATTGAGTTGACCTTATCAATGTCTATAGAAAAATACATCCAATCATTTCAAAACAATTGATAAATATTTATATTATTGAATCATGTACTGGAGCATAAAACAAATCTGCTTATATTTAGAATATACAAAGAGTTCAGAATATGGTAATAAAACAATATCATATTAAAAATATAAAAAAGATATCTAGAAATATCCCCCAAGGCATTTTATATATCAAGATTGAGATTAAAAGTGAAAGGTTGGGACCAAGATAAACCATGCATAATTTAGTCATAAATAAACTAATGGAATCACATTTATATACATCAAAGACTGAGAGAAAGAATACTAGTAGAAATAGAGATGTCTTATAAAAGTTAAAGTATCAGTTCATCAAAGAGATGTAATAAACCTATTTGTATGCAACTATTATTTAGATGTTCAAAATACATGATACAAAAATTGAGCATAAAAAGAAATTGATGAAACTGCAGTTACAATCATAGATTTTTAATATTCTTTCAGTATTTGTTAGAATTAAAAATATTGAGGATATGGATGATTTGAAGAAAACCACCAACAAACTAAAAATGATTGGCATTCTAGATACTCAACGGTAACTAAATATATTCTTTTAACTTAAGGGAAAAATAGGCCAAATGATGCACTATAATTAGGTTTTAAAATATTTAAAGAAATAACAAAGATAAAGTTCTTAAATCATAACAAGATTAAATATAAAGTTATAGTAAAAAGATATTTAGGCCTCTGCACAGTGATGCATGCCTGTAATCCCAGGAGCTCCGGAGGTGGAGGCTAGCGGATCACAAGTTCAAAGCCACCCTCAGCAAATGAACGAGGGACTAAGCAACTCAATGAGACCTTGCCTCTAAATAAAATTATGATTGTAACAATTTTTTCTATTTGCCTCAACAAATGTCTTCAGTGAACAGTGTGTACAGCTTCTGAAAATTTGTTATTTTCTATTATGTTTGATAACATGTATTAAAATGCAATTTTTGAGAAAAAATAAAACAAAAGAAACAAAAATCCAAAAAAAAAAAAAATAGGGCTGGGGATGTGGCTCAGTGGACGAGTACCCCTGAGTACAATCCCTGGTACTCAAAAAAAAAAAGAAAAAAGATATTTGGAAAATCCCCACATTCTAAAAATTAGCAAGATTCTAAATATTTCTTCAGTCAAGAAGGAACTGAAAAGACAAACAGAATTATTTCTAACTAGATGATAATGAAAAATTAATATAAAGTTTATAGGAAGCAGTTAAAAAGCAATTCTTAAATATACATCTTATATTGAGAGAAGAAAAGTTTAAAACCAATGATTAAGTACCTACCTTAAGAAACTACCAAAAGGAGAATAAATGGAACACATTCTATGTCGAATGAAGGAAATAATGTTTTTAAGGATGAATATTAATAAAATAGAAAAAAAGGAAAGAAATAGCTATACAGCCATAAATTGGTCTTTAAGTGATTAATTAAATTTATATACTATAAGAAAGAATGAAATAAAACAATGACATTGCAAATATTAACAATGCATGAAGAGACATTTATGGTAAACCATGTAGACCTTAAAACTATAATTGATAAATATTGTAACAACTTTAATAAATAAGTTAATAGTGTAGATGGAAAGAATTATACATGAATAAATATTTTGAAAGTAAAGTAAGTAGCATTATGTGTTCACAGTCAGGTTGTGTGGATTTCTTATTCTATAAAAGTAGGAAACAGACCTTTATGAAGAAACCAGTTGGAAAAATAGAACCAGATTACAGATCCAATGCCAACTCGCAAATTGTGCCTCTCATGTACCTTTCTTCTCTGCACTACAGATTTGTTTGACTCACAAATAATAATTTTTACAGTTGTAGAAATTTCACTCAGAAAGCCCTCACAGTCTAGTAGGTTTCTGTCTGGTACTTTACCTTATATTTAGCTAATGTATGTAGTGTGTGATATTTATACTTTAAGCTTAATATTTTATTGTCAAAACCTTTTGATGACTTAATGAAATTGTCAAAGTTAGCTTTTGGTAACTGTAGCAATCAAGAAATTGAATCTTAGAGAATGTTACTGCTTTCTCTAATGCATGGAGAATAATGCACCCGTCTTCAACCCTAATTGTTGCTGATGGAGATTGGTAAATTCTTTTGTTTTCATTGTAACCAAGAACAGCTTTACTTCCTCTGATCTTTTCTCTTATTGAGACATAAAGTGAAGACGAAATGTAGATGTTTTTTTTTTTTTTTTTCCCTCTCTTCACTGAAAAGTCCCGTTAGTCAAATACTAGATCAAGGCAATACCGGATTAAAATGATGGAGTAGTACTATGAATGTGCACACTATTTTTCTAGATAATCCAGATAATAGAAGATTTTTATGGTGCAGAAGGAGTATACTGTAAGAGGTCCAAGATTGAAGTTTTAGATAACTTAGATATTTCTTGTACCAAATGAAGAAAAACAAGAATTTGCCCATGGCCATGAACTCTATACAGAGCTAGTTTTCCTTCAACTTTATTGCATTTATAATATACAAATTTCTTTCTTAGTCTTTCTATATAGCACTGCATCAGTTATAAACCATGCTGAGAAAAATTTACCCTTCTATTTTGATAAATAAAACTCCATTGTGACTCTTTGTGTGTGAAAAGCAATTTTTTTCTTACTAAAAACTGACAAAATATCAATGGAATTGGGCATAATTATTATTGTCCATGTGTAGATGTTTACATATGGAATGAGATGGTGATATTTAGATGAGTAATCAAATAAAGATGTACATAATTCTTGCATTATTATATATTTATTCCAGTAATTGTTTTACTTACCTTCTTTTTCAACAAAATCATTACTTATATTAATCAAGGTTTTAACATAATTTGTGTTCTATTGACAGAAATGGAAAAATTATAGAAACTATTCTGATGTGTTATATTTGGAGGGATTTTGCTCTGCTGAAGCAGCTGCAATTGAATAGTCAATATAATTTCATAAAGCAATGTTTACATTGAGAAATGATCCATGGTTTTGATGTATTGTGTTTAAATATTAAGTAGGTGAAGATGAATTATTTTCAAATAAGACTCATAAAACATTTTGTTATCATAATTATGATCCTTTTATCATTAATTTTGCACTCATTAAAAATACTAACTAGACCCATAACAATATATTACATGAATACTTTTTTCAAATTTTTCAATACTCAGCTAATATAAACAAAACCAAAAATAACAAAATATTACTCAGTTTGTTCAAATCTCTCATCAATGGAAATGACTTTTTTATCTACAATGTCCAGTGCTAAAATGTATAGAAATTACTTTGAAGAATGCTAGTCCATTTGTTTCTTGTAGTCAAGAAAATATTTTTGCTTCTGCATTTTTCTTTTCCTATTTATTTATTGAGATGACATTTTCATTCTATATTTTACATATAATTTCTTTGATTTTAAAATAAATTTTCTCAAAAATACAATCCTTTTGAGAGCAAAAAGATTCTAATGTTATTAATATTATGTCATTAATGCTTAATAATAATTAATATTATTAATAATAAGCCACTGTTCATAACCACATAACTATAGATAATTCAGGGCCAATTTAATTTCATTAATGTCAAAACAATAATTTACTGTTTTTTAAGGAATCATCTCCTTTGATTACATTTACCACATAATGCATTTTGTGTAAATCAGATCTAATTGTCTTTTTATTTGGTTGATATACTTACTGGTTATCTGAGAGTGGTTATTAGGACACATATGTGTTAAAGGTCTTTCATTTTATATGTATTACATTTCTTTTCCTATTTTACATGTAAACATAAAGCTAGTAATGACCCAAAGTCTCTGAGCTTGAACTA
This sequence comes from Xerus rutilus, assembly GCA_028644305.1. Classification (NCBI taxonomy): domain Eukaryota; kingdom Metazoa; phylum Chordata; class Mammalia; order Rodentia; family Sciuridae; genus Xerus; species Xerus rutilus. The sequence goes on from CM053404.1 coordinate 88,175,854, forward strand.
CCTGTTGAAAAATAGTAATTCAATATAAAAACAATGTGACCATGTTCACATGCATATCTTTTCATATTTTATTATCATATAAATTATCATTTTCTGTTCATCCCACATATTTAAAAGTTTTAAAATGTATTGGCAAAGGCATGTAATTGCATAGTGACTTTTTTTTTTGTACTGGGGATTGAACTCAGGGGTACTTGACCACTGAGCAACATCCCCATCCCTATTTTGTGTTTTATATAGAGACAGGGTCTCACTGAGTAGTTTAGTGACTCGCCATTGCTGAGGCTGACTTTAAACTCAGCAATTATCCTGTCTCAGCCTCCCTAAATTCTGGGATTACAGGCATGCACCACCACGCCAGGCTACCTAGTGACTTTTTTAAAGAACCAAATCACCCTTTTCCTGTTCTTTCCTCTTTCCATTCTTTTTCTGCCTGCCTTCTTCTCATCCATCTTTCTCCCCTCCTCTCTTCCCTTCTTTTCACCTTGCTTTCTTACTCTTTCTTTCTTTCTAGTCCATTTATTCGTTATTACATCAAGTAGGGTACTTCAATTGAGCATTCCCAGATATCTTCTTATTCTGAAATAATATTATCTATATAGATTTCATTTAATATAATAAATTAGCTTTTATGCTCCTTTTTTCATTATATAGCTATGAAAAAAGCATGTGTCAGTTTAATTTCCTATTGTATTGTCAATTTCTTCCCAAAAGAAATGATTTGTTTGTATATGCCTTCACATCCACAATGATTGGTACTATAATTAGAGGCTATTTAATAAATTCTAGATTCCATCTGATGTATACACAACCAGACTAGATTAAAGGCTTTTTATAGAAACAATGACTGTAAGCTATAAATCAAATCATAGTCAGAGCAACCTCCTATTAACTGAGATAATAGAGGAAGGTATAACATTTGATTTCCCCAGATTAACCAGAGAGAACAAAAAATAAAAAACAAAAATAAAAATAAAAATCAGTGTCTAACTCCTCCACAGAAAACAAGTTTGGCTTTTTCTTTCAGAATTAGTTGTTAATGGGTACCTGATCTGAAAGGAGTACCTAAAAAAACTTTTTTCTTGCTTTGAGGTATTCTTATGAGATGATCAGAATTAGGTTTGACTTTTAACCAGAAAAGGGTGGACAGGCTTTGGTTGAGCTCCTTTAGTAAATGTAAACTATTTTTGTAAACTAGTTCATGTATTTTCAATTCAACTATCAAAAAAGTGTGTTGAAATGAAATGAGTAACTCCACTCATACTATATTGTAGTCATGTACTAATCAGGCTTATGGAGAAATAAAATAGCAGAACCTCAAAAATTATATGTGCATACAAAATACTCTAGTTCTAATGAGTTTATACTTTAGCTGCTTCTACTATCCATAAATGCAGCTTAATGAAAATTTCAAATAAAGCTGAATTATAAACATAAATTTCTGTTTAAAGGTTAATTATATTAAATATTAAGAATAGACAAAAATTTTTAATTGTTGAACATCTTTTCTATTTTTGAGATAACTTAAATTTGTATATTCAGTAGAGTTTACCTTTTAATGAATGAATCAAGTGAATCTAAATAAAATATATAAGTCACGTCTGTATCATAATTTAATTCATTTGGTAACTGGTAAAACATCAAGGTAGCATAAAACAATAGTAACTCCAATTTTGATTAAAATCTGTATTGAGACAATAGTAGATAGTTGCCTCCACTAATCAGATTTTCCCCTAAATGAGTTATTCTTAAAGAATTTGCTTTACACAATAACATTATTATACCAACAGTAGTAGCAATAATAGCCTTACTAAACCTGTTCTATATATGACTTATTTACTCAATATGCCTAACACTATTTCCATCTCACATGCAGTTGTAAGAAATAAAAGAGAGATCCCTGTATAAATTTCATATTTGCCATAAAATAACATTTGCACAAAATATAGAACAAAATCACTGTAAGGATATTGACATCAGCACCACATTTTTTGAATGTCTGAAGTTTTACTTACTCTCATAAATGTTTGTGTATGTTTGCGATTTTATAACCAGTGTAGAGGTTTATGTATTTATGACCACAGTGAAAAATTAAAGTTCCAGCACCACAATAATTTCTTATGTTGCCTTTTATAGTGACATTCACCTTTATTTTGCCCGCATATACTCTCAGATTTTAACCTCTGAGAGTACCTATTCATGATTAAATTGTCAAGAATTTAAGGATAAAGGGGAATATTATGGTTGGGATATGAGGTATCTCCCAAAAGCTCAAATATGAGACAATGCAAGAAAATTTAGAGGTGAAATGATTGGGTTATGATGGTCTTGATTTAATCAGAGCATTGATGCCTTGATAGGGATTAACTGGGTGCTAACTGTAGGCAGGTAAGGTGTATTTGGAGGAGGGAGGTCATTAGGGGGTCTTCCTCAGGGGTGTATATTTCATCTCTTGAGATTGAAACTTCCTCTGCTTCCTAGTGTCATATTCTGAGCCATTTTCCTCCACCACACTCTTCTGCCATGATGTTCTGCCTCGTTTCAGGTCTCCAGGAATGGAATTGGCTGTTATAAGCTGATACCTTGGATATCGTGAGCCCCAAAAAACTTTTCCTCTTCTACATTGTTCTTGTCAGAACTTTTGGTAACAAGAGTGAAAAAGCTAACTAAAACAAGGAATTATCTCAACTAGATAAGGTTCATATAAAAAATCCCATGGTTAAAAATCATACTCCATGGTGAAAAGCTGAATCATGTCTTCTTAAGGCTTGTCTTCAAGGCTATGTCACATCACTATGCTTAGTTAACTTAATATTAAAAGTTCTAGTCACTGCAATAAGGCAAGAAAAATAAACATTGTTTAGAGTGAAAAATAACAAATAAAACTTTCAGTAAATTATTACCTACACAGAAAATCTGTAACATATACAAAAATCCTATAACTGATATCTGAGCACAATGACATAAGATAAACACACAAACCCATAACATAAGATAAACACACAAAAAATTCAATCACATTTCTATATACTAATAACGTGAAAAACAATTAAAAACAATGCCATTTAGATTCACTATAAAGAAAGTTAAATATTTAGATATATGTTTAACAAAACATTGCAGGATATGTATGCCAAAAGTTATAAAATACCTATGAAAGAAATAATAAAGAAACAAATAATAAATAACAAATGGAGATATATATTATGTTCATAAGTCAGATGTTTCAAGATAGAAAATTATCTCCAAATTCACCTATAAGTTTAAAGCAATTCATAACAAAATGCTGGCAAAGGTTTTTACATACAGAAATGAGTTTATTTTACATTGCTTGTGGTAAGATTGTAAATTGGTAAAACCACTGTGGAAATCGGTATGGAGACTGCTCAAAAAGAATACAAGTGGAATGACCAAAAGATCCAGCTAATCCACTCCTCTATATTTATCTGAAAGAACTGAAATTAACA
>CM053404.1:88179420-88193141 GCA_028644305.1 Xerus rutilus
ATAACAATATTTAGAGCAGCACAATTCATGACAGCCAAGTTAGGGAACCAGACTAGGTGTTTACGAACAGTTGCATAGATAAATAAAACATGGTATTATCTACACAATGATGTCTACTCAGCTGTAAAGATTAATGAAATCATGTTGTTTTCTGTTAAATGGATAGAACCGGAGAATATTATGCTAAGTGAAATGAGCCAGACTGAGAAAGGGAAGGTTGAATCTTTTCTCTCACGTGCTAAAGTTAGAAAGGAAAAAAAAATTTAAAAAGGAGAACTCACAAAGATAGGAGATTAATAGAATAAAGGTAAGGAATCAAGTGGGAATAAAATGAGAAAAACTAGGGAATAAAACTGAACAAATTATGCTATGTTTGTATTAATATATCGCAATAAATCCTATTTAATGTGTAATTATAATATGCTAAGAAAAATATATATCTATAAATAAATAGAAGGAAGACCAGGAGAGTCCAGGAAGGGAACAGGAGGAGAAGAAGGTATGAAAGGGAAAGGAGAAGAACTGGGAAATGAATTGGAGCAAATTATGTTATGTGCACATTTGAATATGCCACAATAAACCGCATCCTCTATTACATATAATCATAATACACTAATAAAATGAATAAGAATATGAATTAACTACAACTTTAACAATTGGAACATCTTGTATAGTAAAGCAACTGAGTTAAAAGCTAACAAAATATAAAAACCTCTTCATCTTCCCTTATAACATGAGCACTATTTTGTCTGCTCTAGTTATCACATTCTGTTCTTTGTAATATGAAATGAGCATATTTTACTTTTTTCAATTATCATGTTACTTTCATAGCACAACATGGTGATTGTCCTATCTACATTGTTTTCTCAGTAAATCATCAATGAAAATCACATGTGAGAAACATATGGAATGTCCAGTTTCATGCCATGAATTTAGGCAGCACATGAAAAACTGGATGAGTCAGAGATTTGAGTGGTCCAGTGGAAACAATTATATTTTTTACTCATACTATATTCAAATAAATCAAGAGTATAAAAATATTTTAAAGATTTTATTGTTTCAAAGTATATTGTAATATTTTAAAAATTACAATATATATGCCTTAGAACAAAAGCATGAGATTTATAATTTTTTTAAAAATGGTATGAATCTATGTTTTTTACATACAATAAAAATGTCCAGCACATGGAATACTATTCAAAGGAGTATGTTAGGTTGTTAGGTTGACAAAAATGAATGTAGTAAGATCTGAAACCTTGGAAGTCAGTGGATGTAGGTTCTAGTTCTGAGTCCACTACCACTTTCTAGTGTGTGCTCTCAGGCAAGTTACTTGAATTCTTTGAACATCATTCTATCATCTGTAAATTGATAATAATGACATCTGATCAATTTTGTACAATTTAATGATGTAACATGTTATCTTTTGTTTTGTTTTGTTTTTTCTTTTGAGATGAGGTCTTACTCTTTTGCCCAGACTGGCTTCAAAATCTTGAAATCAAGGAATTATCCTGCATCAGCCTCCTAGGTACCTAGGAATACGGGCATATTCTAATCACATCCAGCTGAATGGTATAATGTTTTAAATAAAATGTTTTAAATTAAATGTTTTAAAACTTACTATAGTGCCTGGTATATAAGAAATGGTTAAAAGCTTGCATATAATTAGGATAATATATATTATAGCATGATCAAAATATTTATTTGTGATCCTTAGTTTTATATTTATATTTAGATTGAGTGAATGTATTCAGAGGTAGAATCTGGCGTAAATTAAATGGATCCTTCTATAATTTTGTTAAGACCTTGATGTCAAGTGACTATGAAATGAGCAAAAGTAGTTACAAAGCTTCCTCAAGTATTATTATAGCCAAAAGAACATGAGACAAAGACTCATGCAAACTGAGTTTTTAATTTCAGCCTAACTACATAAATATTGTCACTCTTTAAGTTACTTCATCACTCTGGATCTCATTTTTTAGCATCTTAAAAAAAAAAAAACAGTCCACGTTGATATCAGTTTTGCCAACTATAAAGGTTGCAGAGATGATCAAAACAAGTAATTAAAGCACACTTGTGAATTTCAAATGTCATAAAGCAGAATATTATAAAGACTGAGCCATCCTGAGTAGTTATATGAACAAGTCTAACAGCCAATATACCAAATATCTAAACAACCTCTTTCATAGGAAATTGTTAGATGTGTATCTGGTGGTCAGATGAGGGATAAACACCATTAAAAGCACTAAGCATTAAGTGTTCAAACTGCTTTTGGGAAGGAGATCAGAAACAATATAGCTGATAAGCCTGTTGGTAAAACTGTATTATGGACCAAATAGTGTAAATCCTATGGGGCGAGATAGTGTTAGTAAGCTAAAAGTCTGGGTCCCTCTGGTAGTGATAAATAAAGGATCACCCAGCTTAGATAAGGCAGGCCTTCTGAGCGTGTAGGCCAAAATACTTGTCCTTTGGGAGCAAAAACTCAAAAATTCCAGTGTCAATGCCAATGGATAAGGAGGGAATGGCAGAGGAGAAGAGAAAGAGAGAGGGACAAAAGGAGAGACTTATTGATATATATTTTTGTTTCTTACAGTGATAATAGACACACTCTTTTTTCCTGTAAAATAGTTATTGCAATATTCAGCTAATACTTAGAGAGGTTCAAAAGCAGGTATTAATAGTAGATAAAAAGTTACATTTATGAGATATTATTATAATACAATTTATTACCCTCTAATCCCTCTCATTTTAAAAGATAACTTAGAAACTAGGTGGGAGAGTATGAGAAATTTTCCAATAAATAATCAAATGGAAGCATTCAGTCATATAAGTATATTTGGTACTGACTAAACATTGTTCTATTGCTGATCATAATTTTTGTATTTTTTAATTACAAAAATAGAAAAATGAAATAATAATAAATTTCAACTTTTAGGAGAAAAAACACTGCTTCATTCTCTTTAATATGCTTAATTTCAGTAATATAGAAATTTCTGAAACAGAAATCTTTAAGCTATAGCCATATCTTTCATAGGAAATAATAAAAATGACATTATTCAATTCTAATTTAAAAGAAACTCTGAATTTTCTAACTGGCACTTTTAATCTAAAAAATTCTAGAAGAGGCTGGCCATTGTTACATTAACCTAGGATCTATTATGAAATATAGCTCTTAAACCTCAAAGATCTACTTTAAAAACTGGTCACAAGTAGTAATAGAATATTGAGAAAATTCTATAGTACTATAAATTCAGGTAAGTTAATAATGGTTTCTCATTTCATTCAGGAGTCACTTCAAATTGCTCAGCTGTGATTAATGTAAATTCTAAGGTTAGAAATAACTGAAATATAAAATGTTAAACTCATGAAATATATGTGATATTTAAACTTATTTAATTCATTATTCTATCAACTATAAAAATCCATAATTTTTTTTATTATTAAAATACACATAAAATCAGGAAAGTGGAAAACAGCAAAATTAAAAAGGTAGAGAAAAAAGATACAAATATTGCCATTATCCAATCATCACTATATCTTTGAGAAATGGGATATTCTGATTGACTTATGTTTGAAAGTTATATTGTATCCTGTGGACATTCAATATATATTAAAATACTGCTCTGGTGTGGTTAGCATTAAATAAAAATTGTATAAAAAATACCAACATCTCATATTTCAAATACTGACTGCTACTCAGTTTGAGACAAATAACTTATTCCTGATATCATATATAATTTTTAGAAGAGTGACATCATACATTACATAAATTAGTGAATAATATACCATATTAATTGTCACAAAGGGTACTGGCATCCCCTAACAATCAAAAGTATGACAAATTCAGAATGGGAAAGCAAAAAGCAAAATATCCAAATGTGCACACTTAGCCATCTGTCTGAATGTCTGAAAACTTTACTCCAGAGAAAAATGCCAGAAGTCACTTTGAAAGAGTTTATACATGTCAATTACAGCTGTCGGGAATCAAAGGCATAGAAGAGGCGCTTACAGTTTATAGGCTATGCTTATTCACAGCTTGAACAGTAAAAATTTTATTAAGTGGGGAAGGGGTAGTTGGGGCCAAGTTCCCATTTATACATTATTCTCGAAGGACTTCTGAAGCTATCAGCTTTCTTACCTTTTTCTTTTCAATCTACACAATGTGTAAGTTTGATATAAGAAGAAAGATTGATTGAGCCTCTAGTCCATATTTATTTTACTAGCTAAGAGAACCAGAGGCAACCTGCAGAATTATATATCACTAACTCTTTTAGTCTAAATTCATTCATTCTTAACTTCACAGTTACAGTCAGTTTTGAAAACCTACTGCACACTAACTACATATTTTTAAATAGCCTGATTATTTTGCCAAACATTTTCTTTTTATATTATTCATTTGTTTTCACTTAGGAAACACCTGCCATTCCTTATACTTCCAAATATTACCTACCCACCTTTATATGAATCTACATGGAACTATTTTATATTCTCCTTCCCTGGTTCATTCTATTTTGCTTAAGTTATCAGGGAAAACTCTGTTGGCATTTTTAAGAAGGCTTTTCCAAATTTTTCCTTTTCCTTTTTATTAGAATAGACTTGTATTTTGGACACCCTTGAATGTTTAATAGCATTTAACAGAGATTTCACCCACTACTTCTGTCCAAATAAATGTGCATTCTAGAGGCAATTTTCAATTTAAGGGTAGCCTTTTCTCGACTAATAGTTTCAAAGCATAGATGGGAAAATTCTCATTTAATCAGTTAGTTGAAGTTATCTTTATTTTATTAACTGTATCTTCCTTTTAACAATGAAATAAAATATAGAAAAAGAAAATGTATTTAAGGCATATCTTATAAAATGTGTCCTATATTGCAATTTCTGACCACTGTAGTTTTGTTTAGGATTCTCTCATATCAAAAAACATTACTTAGCTGGGTATGGTGGTGCATACCTCTAATCCCAGCAGCTTGAGAGGCTGAGACAGGAGGACTGTGAGTTCAAAGCCAGACTCAGCAAAAGTGAAATGCTAAGCAATTCAGTGAGATCCTGTCTCTAAATAAAATACAAAATAGGGCTGGGGATGTGGCTCAGTGGTTGAGTGCCCCTGAGTTCAATTTCTGGTGCCCCAAAACAAAAACATTATTCAATATTTATGAAACTTTCACAAAACTCAAAAGCCAAATTCTAAAATATCAAATTCATGAGCTTAATAACAGACTTTGGTCCACTTGTGGCATTCCTGCTAATGAACCAATAAAGACAAAGGGAGTGATATTCTATGTTACATAGATCAATTAGTGCTGTAATAAGTGATAAGAGCTCTACAAAATACATGTTTGATTAAGTGAAGCAAATTTATTTTGATCTAATTTTGGCCCATTCGATCTAAGAATATGTATAGGCAAAAGATGCCCTTGTTCATGCCAATAACTTGACTGGGTTCTAAACTTTCAGAAAAAGAAATCACTCAGAAATAGAGAGCAAAAGACCTGCTTAGTTAGCCATGAGCACTGTCAACGTTTCCTTTCTCTCTGTTGAACTCCAAAGAGACCACTCTTTTAACTGCATTCTCTTGAAGTGGCTATGAAAACAGTTACCCCACTCTTTTGTTCATGAGTTGTGTTTATTTATTCATCAAATATTTAAATGTTTTGAGACATCTGTGGACCTTGTTTATATTCATCATAAGAAGCAAGTTTCTGATGTTGTGAAGGATTTTTTGTTGTTTTTTGGTTTGTTTTTGTTTGTTTGGTAGTAAACAGATCTGAGTGATGGCCCAAGTTTCCTTCAGGTGAAAAGTCAGGCATTCTCATGATCCAATGTAAATATAATGCCTCCCTTTGGGTCAAAGGACAGATACTAATTAGTACCCATTATAAAGATTTGAGTTTCTCGAACTCTAATTTCCTCTCCTGAAATGTCACGAAGTTTGCATGCACATATCCATTTCCATTTCACCGCACTCAAATTGCTGCCATGAAACCTGGGAACAAAAGTATCTGATACCAATCAGCTAATCTGCTGCTTTCTTTGTGCCACAGAACTCCTCTTACCCAGAAGCCTGGGGCCTTATGCCAGCATTATAGAAACCAGAGAAGGCTAATTTTTTAACCTACAAGTAAGGTAATATACCAACCCTTCAAAGATCATGAAGAGTATGAGCAAGAAGCCCAGGTAGATGTAGACAAAAAAGATAGATAGCATATCTGACTTTGAGTAGCTTGACCTCTAAGTTATTGCTGTTCATGCTGTGCTGTTAGTTGTGAGTAGTTTTGAGATCACAGGAAGAAGATTTCATATGTTGACTCCCAGAAAGGAAGATATAAAATAGGTAAGTGTAGTATATTATGCGTGATGATCACCTTTGTACTGAGATACATTTATATTTCCCTTTAAAAACGTATATTTTTCTATTATGAATTTTTTTGGAAAATATGTACTTTTTTATAACACAAAAATAGTTTTTAAATGATTTCAAATCAATAAGAAAAATATCAATGAACAAATTTTAAAACATGCAGAACACAAGAATATTCTTTTCCAGGAATGGATTTTGAATTTTTACAAATGCTTGAATAGGGTATATGGGGATTGTATTTTCTTTTCCCAAGGTAATGACAATTAATACCATAAAAGGTATCCTAATATTGAAAGATTCTTGCATCATGAAATAAATGTTTATTCTTAATACGTGTATTCTCTTTATATTTTACTAAGAGTTTCTACATAGATATTCATAATGGGCATTGGAGGTTGGACATTTTGTCTTCATTGAAAATTGTAAGATTTTATTATTTTTCCTTAATAAGGACACAGAAGGTTTTTATTTTCCATTTTATATGACTTGACGCAAGGTAAACATCATTAAGCTTACACGATCTTTACATTTTTGGTAAAATTATCCTATTAAATTTCTGAGTTCAGTGATTTTGGGGGGGTCAGGGGAAGATTAAGGGAAAGGTTGATCTAAATCTTTCTCTGATCTTTCTCGGGAAATTTACTTGATGAAGTTTAGTAATACTTCTGAAATCATTTTTGATAAATTATATTTTTCTAGAATATCCTTAATTTTCCTTTGCATTTATACAGTTTTTAATAAAGAGAGTGTTTTATTATTCTTGTATATGTTCCACATCTATGGATAATTACTCTTGAGCATTTTTTATTTTGTGTATATGTGGACTTCTCTTAAACTTTTCTTTCTTAATTAGGTTAACTATTGCATTAGCAGCTTTATGTTTCTTTTTAAAAATATTTAGGACCAATTTATTCATTCTGATATTTTATTCAATGCATCCCTTTTGCCATTGTATTAGCGCTTCCTTCCAGTTTCCTTAGATTTTATTTCTTTCTAGCTTTTGTTTATTACTATTATTTAAGTATATATTTCATATGAAATAACCATAAAAACTCTGTATGTTTCCTTAAGTTAAAATATGTATATAACCAGGGATACAATATGATATGTTTGGCACACCCAAAAATCTTACCTTAAAAAATTTAGTGAAGGAGCTATCTATAAAAGTGAGATTAAGGTAAACAACATATTTTACCCCTTATTCCAGATGTCCTTAAAATTTTAACGTAGATTTATATGTATATATATTTATAGAGAGTACAGTTATCTCCTATAAGATCGTAATTATATTAATTATAATAATATTGAATAGTATTCATTAATATAATATATAAGCTCTAGATTATGATTTCCAATCTATTTGAATCCATCTATCCCAATTTCATTCAAATATTCACAGAATTGAAAATTTGAAAAAGCATTTTTATTTATGTACATATAAAATTTATATCAATTTTTTAAAATTTAAAGTACATATTCATTTCATTCTTAGTATTACCTTAAAATGTATTCATTCTTACCATCAATTATTTTTCTATAATTTCCACAATCACATTTCTACTGTTTGCAGTTAGTCTTCTAGTAGATTTCTCAATAATGTCTCATTGCAATAAATGGTCCTTAAAAAGGTTTGAAACTGTTAGCATTCAATTTGACTGACTTTCTGTCAAACAAAATCTTTATTACAATGTTGGTTTTTTTATCTTTATTTATTTATTCGTTTATTTATTTATTTTACGTGGTGCTGAGGCTCGAACCCAGTGTCTCACACATGCAAGGCAAGCGCTCTACCGCTGAGCCACAATACCAGCCCCACAATGTTGTTGTTTTAATTGAGAATTCTATAAACATCACTGAGCACAGGACAAAAATTTTGTCCCTGGAAGTGGCAATATTTTTGTCTACATACCAAAATAATAATTTTATTATGCTTGACTTCCAGAAATTTTACTAGAGAATGAACCAATACTTATCAATCTCATCTAATTTATCTTGTCATTCAATATACTCATAATGTAGAATAAAATTTTGTTTAATATTTCTGGCAATGATGAATTATATTCTCAAATTTTTCCCCATTATTTTATTTTTAAACAGCCTCCAAGTATTCATCTATTGTTTCTTTATGATTTCATGCTTTATGTGATTTATTATTTTAATTTTAATTTTCACACTTCTGCATTTTTTTCCTCTACTAAGCATGTCAAAACCTCTATTTTCTATTTCTTTATATTTTCTTTCATTTTTTTTCCTGGATGCTATTAAAGTTTGATGTGCCTTCCATGTTGCATTTCTCTCATTGATTTTTTTCAATTCTCTGGGCTTTTACAATTCTTATTTGTGATCTTGCTTCATAAAAGTTATTGCATTATGGAAGGTTTTGTTCACTGTTTTATTTTGGCAATGTATAGTTTAAGTATAGTAATTGGTTTCTCTCTTTTCATATTATTTTTCTTTCTGTTAAACATTCTTCATAATTACTATGCTTTTTTATACTACTTTCTTTTTTAGCTTTTACTTGTGTGGTATCTGTAGAGATAATGTATTGGTTTCTATTGTTCACTATTAAATGAGGCATATTTCTCTGTTTGCAGTGATATGTATTTGATTTGGTTTGTTGTGGTAGTACAGTAGAATAGGGCTCCACTCCAAATTAGCTGAGGCTAATGACACATGATTTTGTGTGTTTTCTTATAGATATTGTTCCTTAGCCAAGGTAGATAGAGAACATGATTTTTCTTTCCTTTTTTTTTTTTTTTTTTTTTTTAATTCTTGATGATTTGCTGTTTCTTATTCAGAGATTTTCTTTTCATCTACCAGAGCAGAGACAGACTGCTTCTGGCAAATATGGCTTAGGGATGATGTTCTTTTAAAAAAAAATTAATTTTTTCTAATTAGTTATATATGAGACTAGAATGTATTTTGACACATTATACATATATGGAGTATAATTTATCATTCTGGTTGTACATGAATGACACAAGAATTACATTGGTTGTATAATCATATATGCACATAGGATAGCAATGTCCGATTCCTTCTAGGATCTTTCCTTCCCTTCATTCCCCTTTGTCTAATTCAAAGTACTCCTATTCTTAACCCCATTGTGAATTAGCATCCACATATTAGAGAAAACATTTGGCCTTTGGTTTTCTGGGAATGGCTTATTTTACTTTGCATGATATTCTCCAGTTCCATCCATTCTTTAAGGATGAGTAATATTCCATTCTGTATATATACCACATTTTCTTTATCCACTCTTCTGTTGAAGGGCAGCTAGGTTGGTTCCATAGTTTAGTTATTGTGAATCAAGCTGCTATAAACATTGATAAGGCTGTGTCACTGTAGTATGCTGATTTTAAGTCCTTTGGGTATAGACCGAGGAGCGCGATACCTGGGTGAAATGGTGGTTGGTTCCATTTCAAGTTTTCTGAGGAAATTCCATACTGCTTTCTTTGTTCAATTATTGTGGGATTATTTACTCTGAGGGCTCTAATCAACCATAACTTCCATTATTCAGGCTTTTCTGTAGTGCCTATCTCTTGAATCTTGGCCAATGCTGCCTCAAGCCGAAACAATATAAAACTTGTAGGCTTAGGGCTCTTATGAAAGCTTAGCAGATTCTACCTTAGGTTCTTAGAATCTGTCTGCTAAGTCAAGTTCTTATTATTTCTAAAATCATAGTTTTATAAGAAAGTGGCCTAGTGGACTCTGGGCCCTGCAGCATTAATCACCAGCCATGTGGATTAGTCCGTTTTAAACCTTCCATCTCAGCAGACTGCACTTAACATAAAACAAACCAATTCATCCTACATAATCATGAGAAAAAGTACTGTTATTGATTTGAACTTCTACATTTTAGAGGAGCATATAATAGAGGAATGAAATGACCCATTAAGTTGGAGGGCATTACTATTACCCTGTCTATCCCTACCACTGGGATGCTACAAGCACAGATTTTGGACCTCAATGCTGAAATATACCTTTGAGATGTATGATTTTTATGTTGAGTAGCTGTAACCATTAGCTCCTATAATTGCCTCTTTCTCTTTGTGGAATATTTTCTTCCATTTTTCTCTGAAACTTTTTTTCTGTTTTATCTATGCTGATTGAGAAGCCCTTATATAAAACTTTAGAGTGTGGGATTTTAGAGGAATGGAGTTCTGTCTTTATATACTGCCTGCTTTATTACTTTTAGGTATTTGTCAAAGAAAGGATAAAATGTTGTCAGCAAGATATCATCTTTAAACTGGAAAGGAAAAACTGTCAATGGAATTTTTAGAATTAGGTATATTAAGCATCTGTACTTTAGTACACGTGTTTTGTTGTTCTCTCTCTTTGCTTCAGCACTCACATTTATTTTAATTTGGCAGCAACTAATCCCAAACACTTTGGCTCAAACTCAGAACCAGTTTTTACAGTGGTAGTTTGAGATTTTGTCCCCATCGAGGTATTAGAAATATCGTGAAGCAGTGTTTGAGTCAGTGGGCATCTTGGTTCAACTCCTTTTCTCAATGCAATAACTTTTTCCTCCAGTCTCCCACAAGTTATATTTCATCTTGTGTAGTAACATCCTAATGATAGAGGATGGTCGTGCTCTAAGTTAAAGTGAAATCTCAAAAAAAATTTTATATCTCTTTCTAGCTTAATAAAAAAGTTCTAAAAGTCTTAAGAATGAATATTCCAGATATTCCCATAGAAATTTCTAGTTTAAGCCGTAAAGAGGACATTAGCCAGCATTAGATAATAATGTAAAAAGACAGGCAGATGAAGGGAGATATTATGAGGCCCCAATACTAAATTGAAAAATTGGAGGAAAATGCTAAGCTACCACTTCATCTTTACCAATGATCAAAACATAAACTATTTGTTAAATTTGTCATTTCTCCCATTATCAGTGCAGTGGGTTAATGAATTATAGCAGACATGTGTACCCTGACATAGCACCCTTCAGAAAACTGCTTAGTTCATCTTATCATCAATTTTAGGAATAATAAACAATGACTGGAATGAGCATAATAAGCATCTTACAATTTTAATACTAAAAATATTTACTTAGACCCATTCTAACAGAAATAAAGATTAGAAAAAGTGAGGTATTTCTACCAAACCCCAGAGTGTGACCCCTGCAAGACAATATCTAGAGTTACATGGAAGAGGAGTCAATGCTTCACTTTCTTCATGTTGAGAGTGTTTTCAAAGAATAACTCAAATTATAATGTCATTATGAAACCAGAGATATTTCAAATTTCTCAAAGATGTTAAGAACTGTAATGGAAGTGATAGGAAGAGAATCCATGGAATGTATACTCAGTAGCCAATTCACTTGAATTTGGAACATTTTAAGACAAACACAGTTTTAATTATATTAGTATAAATAAGACAGATTTCTTCATTTCCCTTGTGTCATTTATGCATGGTAAAAAAAAAAAAAGTCTTTTAACAAATCCCAAATCCCTTTACCTCACCCCAGCTGTTAGGTAACTAGGGAACTAGAAATGCAGATATCTGTTTGTACACACTATAGTAATTTTATGCTAGCTTTATTTGCATGCATTCCTGTATTAGTACAGTCCTAATGTATTTTACTTGATAAATTTTTATGCAGATATTATGGCACATTTTTTGGCCACATGTTGGAACATTTGTGCACAAAAAATTCCCATCTTTATGTTTGAAATTTATGGGAACACAATTAAAATGAGAGGGGTCCAAAGGTATCAAGATAATTACATTTTTCTAATCTTACTAAACAAGATAAATTACCTGCAGGCCCTCTTATAAAAGATGAAATCTTCATAATAAGTGAATTAATCAAGCAGCAGCTTGCTACTGCACTTGCATTTATAACAGAAATGATTCAAAGACTTATTTTATGGGGAAATTAATGGAAACAGGCTTTTCATTCTTCTGCACCAATTGAAAACCTCAGCAACCAGCTGCCCACTTGTCAAGAAAACAGAAAGAAGCTGGAAACAAAGATAAATAAAAACACCTTTTTCCTGGCACTTTTGAAGAGAAAAAGGAGCTCTCATTTACAGCAGCCATCTGTTTGTTATTTAATATGGGTGAATTACATGCTGTAATGAGTTTGTTTCTGCATCACTCAGTGCAATGGAACACAAGTTCACTCTCATAATGTGCAGCAGTTTTTAAAAGCTAATCATTTAATTGGACACAATCGTCAATGACAAATGGAGATGTAAAAACTCAGCCAGCTGTAGAGTGAATATGTAATCATTGTGAAATCATATTATTTTACACGCTTGAAGACTTCTTAATAGTATCTGATGTTGGTCATCACCGCAGACTCTGAAGAATTGAAGAAATATGGTGAAAAACAGCCTTTCAAAATGGCTTCATGTAATTGGCTCCTATCAATGCCTGTTAGAACCATTATTTGACTTAGATATGTAAGTCTTTCTAAAGTGTTTATTACTGTTCTAACTTTGGTTTTGATTTTTATGTTTTTCATGTATTTCATGGGTCAGTAGGCAACAGTTACTGGTTAGGAGCAGCTTGGGTAATTTTCGTAATGTCTGCTCAAGTGATGTGCACTGATTTGTTGCTTTTGCACATGACATCACATACAGATAAATATGGAGTCCTGGAAAACTTCATGCCAACTGATTTTTCTTTTTATCATATACATACGAAAGCTGCACTTCAGGAAACCTGAGTGCCTATATCTCCACACATTACAGTCAAAGTTTATACACAAAATGTTGCCACAGTCTTTAACAGAAGAACAAAAATCTCTATCACAAAGAATTTACCCATTGGATTCTCCAGAAAGGCTATATGCTTGTTAGCAAATTTCCACAATAAGAATCATTTCTCAGCCGGGCGCAGTGGCACAAGCCTATAATCCCAGCACTTAGGGAGGCCGAGACAGGAGAATTGCGAGTTCAAAATCAGCCTCAGCAATGGCAAGGTGCTAAGCAACTCAGTGAGACCCTGTCTTTACATAAAAAACACAAAATAGGGCTGGGTGAGAGATAGGGGTTTAGTTTTATTTTACTGCATATGGATTTCCAGTTTTCCCAGCACCATTTGTTGAAAAGGCTATCTTTTCTCCAATGTATGTTTTTGGCACCTTTGTATAGTATAAGATAGTCGTATTTATGTGCAATACTCTCTGTGTCTTCTATTCTGTACCATTGGTCTACATGTCTATTTTGGTGCCAGTACCATGCTGTTTTTGTTACTATAGCTTTGTAGTGAAGTTTAAGGTCTGGTATTGTGATGCCTCCTGTTTCACTCTTCTTGCTCAGGATTGCTTTGGCTATTCTGGGTCTCTTATTTTTCCAAATGAATTTCATGATTGCCTTTTCTATTTCTATAAGAAAGGCCTTTGGGATTTTAA
>CM053404.1:88193241-88271729 GCA_028644305.1 Xerus rutilus
GTTGCTAATGTATAGAAATGCATTTGATTTATGTATATTGATTTTATATCCTGCAACTTTCCTGAATTCATTTATCAGTTCTAGAAGTTTTCTGGTGGAATTTTTTTGGATCCTCTACATATAGAATCATGTCATCTGCAAATAATGATAGCGTGAGTTCTTCTTTTCCTATTCATATCCCTTTAATTTCTTTCGCACAAAACTCAACTCAAAGTGGATCAAAGACCTAGGAATTAGACCAGAGACCCTGCGTCTAATTGAGGAGAAAGTAGGTCCAAATCTTCATCACATTGGATTAGGCCCTGAATTCCTTAACAAGACTCCAAAAGCACAAGAAATAAAAGCAAGAATCAATAAATGGGATGTACTTAAACTAAAAAGGTTCTTCTCAGCAAAAGAGACTATCAATGAGGTGAACAGAGAGCCTACATTCTGGGAACAAATTTTTGCCACAAGCACATCAGATAGAGCACTAATCTCCAGGATATATAAAGAACTCAAAAAACTTAACACCAAAAAAACAAACAACCCAATCAATAAATGGGCTAAGGAGCTGAATAGGAACCTCTCAGAAGAAGATATACAATCAATAAACAAATATATGAAGAAATGTTCAACGTATCTAGCCATTAGAGAAATGCAAATCAAAACTACTCTCATATTTCATCTCACCCCAGTCAGAATGGCAGCTGTCCAAAATACCAGCAACAATAAGTGCTGGTGAGGATGTGGTGAAAAAGGCACACTCAAACATTGCTGGTGAGATTGCAAACTGGTGCAACCAATCTTGAAAGCAGTATGGAGATTTCTTAAAAAACTTGGAATGGAACCACCATTTGATCCAGCTATTCCACTCCTTGGCCTATACCCTAAAGACTTGAAAACAGCACACTACAGTAAAGCAGCCACTTCAATGTTTATAGCAGCACAATTCACTATTGCAAAACTGTGGAAGCAACCCAGATGCCCTTCAATAGATGAATGGATAAAGAAACTGTGGTACATACACACAATGGAATATTATTCAGCAATAAAAGAGAATAAAATTATGGCATTTGCAGGTAAATGGATGGAATTGGAGAACATTATGCTAAGTGAAGTAAGCCAATCCCAAAAAACCAAATGTTCTCTCTGATTAGTGGATGCTGATACATAACGGGGGTGAGGATGGGGAACCTAGGAGAAATGGAGGAACTCTGGATGGGGGAGGGGGAGGGGAAGGAGGGAAAGGGGAATGGGTGTAGTAAAGATGGTTGAGTGATATGGTCATCACTACCCTCGGTGCATGTATGAAGACACTAATGGTGCGACTCTATCTGGTTTGCAATCAGAGAAATGGAAAAATTGAGCTCTATATATGTACTATGAGTTGAAATGCATTTAAATAAATTAATTTAAAATATAGGGCTGGGGATGTGGCTCAGTGGTCGAGTGCCCCTAAGTTTAATCTCCAGTACCAAAAAAAAAAGAAAAGAATTATTTTTCATTTTTAGACATATCAAAGAAATGAGAACAGAAATGAAGTTATCAAGCAGGCTATTTGTCTTTTGGGACTCCATAACAATACACACTTTCATCTTCATTGTCCTGATAACCTTAGACATTGTGGCAAGTTCTGATGACTGAAGGAAGGCATTACATAACAGTATATAATCAATTTGAATCAAAGACTGACTGTACTATCTCTATGCTTCATTTAATATTATATTTTTAAAGCACATTTCAGAAAGGCAGATAAGAGATAGCCCAGGTTTTCAAATTTTCTGCTATCCTATCTCTACCAAAATATGTCAACCTTTATTATTTCATGCCAATTAGATTTCCAAAGTTCACTTCTTACATAACAACATATGTTCCAAAACATTATCTTTTATTTGTTATGTAATGCTCTGTTGCTCAGTATGCTTATTGTTACATGTTTTCTATTTTTATATTCAAAATCAAGGATTTGTTTTCTGAGTGTGCAAACCCTTAAAAAAATAAATGCAATGATTTTATTTGGTTTTTCTTTTACAGTCCTTAGCAGCTTTTTATCATGGTGACTCCTTAATAAATGGTGTTTAAACAAACTTGTATGTTGTATAAATTAGAGGGGAAAAGCTTTGAACTCTCTCAAAGAATAGACGCATGAAAATAGGATGTTTTAATGTTTTCCTTACATTACTGTTTATACATAGACATTCTTAACATCAAAAACAAAAGGCAATAATAAAAATGTAAGTCCATGGCCAGAAAAAAAAATCACATTAACCAAAAGAAAGAAACAATGCCTAAAGACAAAACAGAAGAGCACCTTGAACATTCTAGTGTAATCACTGGGAAAATAAGATAAAGACTGATATTTTATAAATTATGAAAACAGCCCAAATATTCAATACAAGTATGATCTGAAAGGAACCAATGCCACATTCTTTCTGGTAAATGATTAACAGAGAGTAAAGCTGAGTAAATCAAGATGTGAAATACAGTTTCTATGAAGAAACCAGAAGTCAGCCCCAAATGTAAATTCACACAAATATAATTAGCTCTATAATTATCTTGGGTGAACCCCATCTAATCACGATGTTTAAGTTTCATTCATTTGGACAAAACTATTCTGTTATGAAGAAATGATTACACACCAGAGAGAGACTCTTTGGAGCAGAGACCCATGGACTTAGACATCACTTGATATGATGATGTGTTGAAATGAAAATTACTCACAGGAGACATTGCCTCATTTTTTATTTGCTTTGCTTTGATTTACTCTCAAAGTTACAACTATCACTGAGAATCAAAGAAATGCCCCAAGGGAAATAGTTTAAAGAAGAGGAATGCAAGTTGAATCCCAAGTGCTCCAGTAAGGAAGATATGGAGAATGAGCGTTGTGGGACTTTTTTGTTCTGGAAGGATACACGTGATCACCAACAAACCACAGCTTAAAAGCTTTGAATTGCTGCCATCGCCAGGAAAAATCCTGCAATTTATAAAGACGTTTTACAATATAAACCTTTCATACTGCTCAAATTGCATATCGACTGCTCTTTACAGAAATCCTTTACTTTAACTAAAGTGGAATAGAAAGGCATTGTAAATATTTGTAATTCTAAAGTGTTTTATAAGATTGCTTTTTAAAACATTTAATTCTCTTCCTCCAAATCTACCTCTGCTGAGCTGTATCTCTTGGTCTCAGCTCATGGTAAACTTGTCTCACCTTGACGTTCAAAAGACTTTTCTGCACCACTTTAGTGATGTTAGTAAATTATTTATGTTCATGTTTGCCTCTGCTTAATAGTTTCAAATAGCAAGTGCTCATTAAACGTTCGATTCAGTAGTTGTTGAAATTTTGGAAAGATAAAGTTGAATACTACATCCATGATCTTTTAAATACACTTACCTGAAATTAAAATTTCCAATAAGGTTGCATCTAAAATCTCATCTTATTCCCAAACTTCATGGACCTTCACAGATTCACTATTGCTAATGTGCCCCCACAGTATATCAGAAACACATAATGCTTATGCTATTATAATGTATTTCTTTACCTGTTTGAGTTCAAAGATGTGTCTTATTCATTTTTGAACTATTAATGTCTTTCTCAATCTCTAACACCTAACAGTGATTAAATAATTGTTCAGCAAACTGAATTTTTTAAAGGCAGAAATTGGTTATTATCTTCTTATTTCTCTTGTGCTATATAGAGTCTAGTATGTAGCAGATGCTCAATAATTGTTAATTTAATGGCAAATGTTTATTTGAACGGATGATAAATCACATGTGAAAGTTATCAAGAAGCATAAGAAGTAATAATATTTACATTCTTCTCTTTTATATTTAAAATTTGTACTCCATTTGTGTGCAATGAATCGAAATGCATTCTGCTATCATGTAAAACTAATTAGAACAAATTTTAAAAATTAAAAACATTTTTAAAAAATGAATACCAGTGAGGGAAAAAAACTGAAGAAAATCTATTTCAAGTAGTAATGTCACCCGGGACGAAAGTAAGACCAGCTAAATTCATTGTCCAAAGTCATCCAACTAGGTTACCCTGGCTTCCAGGCAATGTGCAGTCCATATTTAGTGGTCTTGAAAACTTAATTTTATACATCTCTGAAAGTGGTATAATTTTACCTGAATTGAGAAAATTAATAAAAAATTAAATAAGAAAAAATTTTTTAAAAATTGAATAAACAGTTGCTGAAAATGCCCACCTAAAGTATAAGAGCTAATGTAGACAAAAATTACTAGATCCCAGGAATTTCTATAAAAATAACCAGATAAGAATTACAATAGTGTTCTCAATAAAAATATGTGAAGTAAAAATTATACCAAAATCTATAAAATGATCATCATAAGAAGCTGTTACAGCACTATAACTAGCAAGTAACATTTATTTCATATTGAATAATGGATGTAATAGAAAAGAAGATTAATATTTTGTTAAAATCACTTATATAAAGTAAATAAAAGCATAAGGCAACTTAAATTTTCAAACATTTATCATATGGCCACATTTGTTGTGAAAATAATTAGGAATCTAGTTTAATAATTCATCAGTAGATGAATCTGGGTAAAATAACTATTGCCATAAATTCATAACCAGAAAGCTAAAAGGGAGCTTAAATTAAAATATTATAAATGAAACACTCTTTATAAAATAAAAAAAATTAACATCAAAATAACTGAACCTCATAGTACCAAAAATGATCAGATAATAAGAATTGTTGCAGCATGCAAAATTAATTTGAAAAAATATGTACAATAGACAGTGTACCTAAAATAGGATTCATAAAAACTTTTATGTTTTTCATGTGGTATAATTATTGTGGTGTATTTTATTTTCCCCCAACCCTTATTAATCATGGCTCACAGAGAAAACATTTTTAAAAAGCTCTAAGGTAGGTGTGTAAGGCCTCTGGGGTCAGTGGTACTCAAGGGTGTCAGGGTTGAATCATCTCAACAGCACTGTTATCCATTTAAAGAATATCAAAACAATCTAAAGATCTGCTTTATCTTTAAAATGATAAAGAAACTCTAGAGTTACTTAGAAGTAACTACTAATAGTAGTATCTTTGAAGAGAAGAAAATTCTCATGACTTTCTTCTAATATTTTTGGACAACTTTCAAAAACCAGTGACATTCATCATATATTTTCCATTTTAGACAAATAAAATACAGTTATACAGAGATTATTACTAATTTATAAACAAACTAATACTTTTAATGAATTACAGGAGTGAACGTCTCCCCTTCTTTTAGGTGTTTGAATATTATATTTATTTTATAGTATATTAACATCATAGAAGCATTAATACTAATTTTGAATCTTGGAGTTTTCAAGGATACACAAGGCAGTTGAAGGATTAAGAATTTGCAGACAGAATTCTATCCTAAATTACCATCATAGGGAAATTCTCTACTAAAGGGAATCTCGGATTGAATTGGTCCTACATGAGCATGATCCCTAGATATCTGTGGTCATCAACATGCCTAAGGATGTTGTCATCATCATTGTGAAGATGTTCAACTTTTTTTAAACAGCAAAAATATTACAAGGATCTCCTAATGTGTAAAGTGGCTTTAGGGGAGAAAGGATAAGGTGATTAAATTAAAAAAATATATTTTTATACATTTATTCCTCAGGCCCAGTGTGGAACAAAGGAGAGCATTTGTGTTAAAGCCCAGCTTCAATTTATTTAGATATTTCATTCCATTCATACATCAATAATGCATAATATTTTTACTTAACATTTTCCTTGGGAAAAAAAAGATTTATTTTTCTCCATTGCCATAGTGAAAATGTTTAGTTTATTCTTAGTCTGTATTTTATGCATCTAAAAGAAGCACTAAAAACATTTAGAATAGATATACAGTTTTCTTCACCTACCCAATTCATTGCATTATAAATGAAGTTTAAACAATTGCTAGCCATTAGCAGTCTTTTATTGTTTGACATTTAAGAAGAAATTTACATCTGTCAATCAGTGGTCTGGAGATGCATGGAAAGTAAAAAAATTGACTGGCCTCAGAGTAATGAGGAAATTGTTCAGAAGGTAAATTATTTCTTTTAACTGAAGAATTATAAAATCATTTATCATAATGTCCAGATATTTTTCTTTCCAATATTGTAACTCATCCATTTAACTGTCATGGAAGCCCCTGCATCTATGTTTTAATTTAAGTGAATAGGAAATAACTGGGTGGCTATAATGTCTGGTTAAAGCAATAGAGAAATCAAAGATTAGGCATAATGCATTTGCTACAGACAAGAAATGTTAGGCGATTCAGAACCTCACTATGTAACTGACATAATGTGTCTTTCCCTAAATGCTGTTTTTCAGATGACTTCTTTTTATCTACATTTTTCTGAACACTAGAAAGATTTGCCCCCTGCAATTTATGGGTATAAAGAATGACCAGCACTAGTATGTTAACAAAATTCATAATTTTCTTAGAAAATGCAGAATGATGGTTAAATTTGTATATGTAATTTTTCTCTTTTATGTTCTCTCTCTAGATTTTCCTAATTTATTATTTCCATCTAAAATTCAGGATTGATACTGACAATTACTTTGTTTTCCAAAGTTCTATAGAGAATATGAATTATGTGATTATATATTATGTGATTAATTTTTCCAGTTGCCAAATCATGGATATTTAAAATCTCTCAAAATAAGAAGTGTAAATACTATTATGAAAAACATTTAAAAATGCTACAAGTAAAAAACAGAATAAACCCATGGGAAGATGAGATTCAAATTCAATCTTTTTAAGTGTGTGAAACTAAGCAAATCATTTTCAATGTAAAATGTGGAAATACTATATCTCAAGGCATATTCATGAGAGGTTATTAAGATAACATATATGAAGCACTTAAGTACATAATAGATTGTAACCTAAATCTTTAAAACTTGGCTGAGAGCATAACTTAGTCAGATTTGAGGTCTTTCCTTGGGAATATTATACCCTACAGTATTTTCCTGAATATCAATGTATCAAAATTTATGAAAATGCATAGCACATATAGTAAACGTTAAATAAATATCAATAATAAAAAAGGAAGATATAGATAATAAAATATTTAAAAATCTAAGGACAGATATACCTTTTTTCTGCAAATTTCATTTTAACCTGTATTTTATCATTTCCATGCTTTTTTATTTTTTTGCTTAGATTTCAAATAGAAAAATAAAAGAAATCTAGGTTGTGAGTTACTTCACTGGATGGTAGATGTGCAGACAAGAATTCAGTCTTTTTATAGTAACTTCTTTAGGAATAACCAAAATATCTTCTGCAATATGGAGGGTACGAACCAAGCTATGATTTTTGAACTAAATGAAGGGAAATTTAATTTTAATTCTGTATCATTCCTAGTTGTAACAATACTTTAAGTTGTTAGCCAATGATTGTTAATTGAGCTTTTACTAGGTTCTCTGCTTTAGGAGATGAGATGCTGAGATGGATGGCATAGTCTCTTTTCTGAAAAAAACACATACCATTTTGGGATGAGACAGTTGAAATCAGAAAGCACACACATCACACACACACATTGACAGACATACCACTGTCTGGTAGGCTGGTACAACAGGTGCTATGGAAAATACTATAGAAATATTTTGATGTGGTGTATGAGAGTTGATTTTAGAAATTATTCTGAGGAACTCATATTTGTTTTGATACTAAACAAAAATAGAAGTAAATAATAAAGAAGTCTCAGAGAGTGGAGACTTCCAGGCATAGGAAGAAGCATGTTCATAGACAATGACATTTGAGAAAACATGATTAAAAGTAGTTCACTGTAGCTTATTAGTTGTGGTGAAAGTCATTGTAAAGAATATGTGGTGGTATACAGAATATAATGTATTTTGTAAGCTGTGTGAGAGCCATAATTTAATTCTTAAAATTCAAGAAATTTGGTAACTAGTGGAGTGTTTAAAGTAGAGGTTTTTTTTTTTTTTTTTCCTTATTTCACCAACAATTGCACCAGGTGTGTGACTTAAACAAACCTTAATAAATAATTCTTAGTAATAATTAAATCCTTGTAAAAATAAATTAAATAAGAAAATACATAATACAGAGCAAGTAACTAGGCATGACATTCTTTTATTTATTATTATAATATATTGAGGACATCAACCACCATCTTTGTCAGTGGTCTGCTGTCAATGAAAAACAAATCTTATTTAAAATGTACTGGAGGGGGGCTGGGGTTGTGGCTCAGTGGTAGAGCACTTGCCTTGCACGTATGAGGCACTGGGTTTGATCCTCAGCACCACATAAAAATAAATAAATAAAATAAAGACATTGTGTCCATCTACAACTAAAGAATATTTTTTAAAAAATGCATTGCAAGGCTGGGGTTATAGTTCAGTGGTAGAGTGTTTGCCTAGCACGTATGAGGCACTGGTTTGATTTTTAGCACCACATATAAATAAATAAATATCCAACGACAATTTTTTAAATGCATTGAAATATGTGAAGTTTATTTTATAATGGTCCTTGTGACCAAAATTCTCCTTCCTTTTATATGTGATTTATTTCATGTCAATATCCCATATTTCTACAGTATATATGTTGCAATGCAAGAAAAAAAAATCACAAAAAGGTAAGTCCCATAGTTTGCAAAGAGTAAGAGTAGATTCTGTTAAAACATCTTATTTTATTTAGCTTCTGTATTAAGTAAATACTAGGATTTCTTTTTTTTTTAATTTTTTTTAGTTGTAGATGGACACAATGTCTTTATTTTATTGGTTTGTATGTGGTGCTGAGGATCAAATCCAGGGCCTCATGCACGCGAGGCAAGCACTCTACCGCTGAGCTACAATCCCAGCCCCAGGATTTTTTTGGGAGATGAGTACTGGGAATATAACCCAGAGGCAATTTCCCACTAAGCATATCCCCAACTCTTTTTATTTTTTGATTTTAAGACAGGATCTCACCAAGTTGCTTAGAACCTCACAACGTTGCTGAGCCTGACCCTGAATTGGGCAATCCTCCTGTCTTAACTTATGGAGCTGCTGGAATTACAGACTTAAGCCACCACACAGGATAAATACCAGAATTTCAATTAAATTGGCTGCTTCATCATCTGTAGAAACACAAGCACATTTCTAGGAACAGTGGCTGGTTCAGTACAAAGAATAAAATTAGTCTGCTTCTCATCCTGAGAACCATAATGCAGAGATTTATAATTTGACTGAAAGTTGCAACGACTTCTCTTATTTTCACTTTTGCAGTTCTAAATCCTTATGACACTTTCTTGATCATGGTGAAACTAGTAAAACATGCCACCCATCACAGTTTGTACTAGATTTCTTGAGTATGATTAAATATTAATTGATATCCGAAATATATGACTGAAAGTAGTGGACTGAGGGTCAGCAGAACTTTTCCATATCTGCCATTTTAGTGGCTCTTGATCTACAAATTAGTATGATTTCATACTTTATAAACCAAACCAGGACACTTGTGAATGTGAAAGGGGGACACAACTAATAATAATGTCAAGAGAATAGGTTTAAACTGAGACTGCCTCATGTAAATGGTCGTGCTTGTTCATCCTACAAATAGCACATGTTTCCATATGAGCATCATCCTTTAAATATCCAAAGATTGGCATAAATAAGAGACCTTTGATGAATAAAAATAATCTATGGCATTTAAAACAATCATTAAGACATATAAAATTACCCAAACACCACCAAAGACAAACACTATGAATGCTTAATGTTAGACAAACTTGTTCCTTGGAATTTTATCCATCTCAGTATTTTTCTCTTATTTAACTCATATATAAAAATATGAAATTGTACATACTCCTGGGGTACAATGTGATTTAATAAATATTTTCATTGTGTAATAGTTAAACTAGTTTAAATATGACTGTCTCCTCAAATTTTCATCATTTCTTTATGATGTAAACATTCAGAATTCTTCTAGTTTTTTGAAATGTACAGTACATTATTGTTACCTACAGTCATCCTACTGTGAGATGGTACACCAGAATTTTTTTCCTATCAAACCGTAACTCAATACACACTTACAAAGCTTTTTTCATCTCTTTCTCTCCTAATCTCAATGTTGTTAAATTTGACTTTTCCTCCTAGTGCCTACCTTAGAAATGATCATTCCTGTAGAAGGTTTCTGTTCAATATCAAAGCTAATGGTCCTTTTTGAAAAGACCATAAGACCCTGGCTCTGGGAGCTAAAGCTCTTGGTGCTACCCTTAACTATAAAGTAAACCCATAGGAGGAAATGTGGATACTTTTTCCCACTTAGAACCCTATTTTTTTTTAACAGAAATCACAAATCTATTCTGATTCCACCAGATTTTTTGATTACATACCAAGAAGAGCAAATTAAAAGGATATACAAGGCCTAATTTTGTCAAGTAGATCCACTTCCAAATGGGGCACACAGTCCTCAAAAGGGGCCAGAATCATCAGCCACGGGAGATGAGGCAAAGAGTTACCTCCTAATCCATGACCCTTCTTCTGTTCATCCTGACACACTCTGGATAATGTGGATAAGTATGTTTTGTTTAGCTTAGTTTTATTCTTCCAGGGAAGGGAGTTTCTGTCTCTCTGTCTCTCAAATTCAATATTTCTTTCTTTCTTTCTTTTTTTTTTTTTTTTTGGTACTGGAGCACTCGACTACTGAGCCACATCCCCAGCCCTATTTTGTGTTTTATATAGAGACAGGGTCTCACCAAATTGCTTAGCGCCTTGCCGTTGCTGAGGCTGGCTTTGAATTCTCAATTCTCAGCCTCCCTAAGTGCTGGTATTACAGGCTTCCGCTACCGCGCCCGGCTCAAATTCAGTATTCTTTCATAAAAAGTTCTAGTTGACGTTCTTCAACTTTACACTTTCTCTTGGCTGCACTTTCATAATTGCATCCATGTATGTTTAACATGAATGCCTGTTGAGCTCTACTTTAATATTTTAGTCCCCAGATGCTTGGAATGCTCTTAACAATAATACATAGGGTCCCCTGGTTAATTATTTAGGTTTACAATGTTTAAGCCCTAATGTGATTCTGACCCTGAGCAGCCACTGATTAAATTTCAACCCTCACATCGGTTGTCCAGTGATAATATCTGTACCTATACCTTTCCAGATCTTTGTTTTCCACTAAAGATTTACCCCATTGTGACTTTTGTCTTGTTGTTGAGCATTGTGTAAGGATTTTTTGAGACTGACAAATACCTCCCATTAAGATTTAAGGGTTAAACTAAGTGATCAAATTTAGAAACTTACATAATTTATATTATGTATTCTCAAATCACACATAAACTTATGACTGTTTTCTGATTTTCAAACTTGCATCTAATATATGCCGTCTTTAAAATGTTTACTCTGATATTTTTGTCAGAATAATATAGCAACTATCACGTAGGTTGTGTTCTCCAATTTATACACATTTACATTCAACTTCCAAAATACAAAATATGAAGATTTTCTGTAGTCATTCGGATTTTTTAAAGGCCTGGGTACATAAAGATGTACCCCCTTTTAGAGGTGAGCAATGTAAGGTGCTTTCATAAATTACTGTTTTGTATTATTGCATTTCTTAAGTTCCTCATTAATAAAAGAAATCCATGCTTTTATATTGTTATTAAAACACACTGCATTATTTCCTCTTATTTCTCTTTATCACCATATATTATCATGGTGAGTACAGACTGTGAATTTGTCTCCATAGTTTTGCCTTTGAAATAAAGTAGTACATTTTATTTATGAAAAGAAGAAAGTACATGAGGCTTTTGACTGACTAATATAATCATTCTTGAGAGGAGAACAGAGGAGAAATCTTGTTTATTTTGATGTTTGCCAGCATACCTAAAATGCCAACATGGAAGGAGCTCAGAAGAAAAATGCTGGAATCTTTCAGATGTTAAAGGGGAGTTGGATAACAAAAAGCACAAAAAAGACAGCAAAATCAATAGATGTGCTGATCTATTCACTTTTATTACTGAACTTCAGGGTTTTGAGCTGAATTTCAGCTATTTCACATGTCCCTAGATATAATGAAGGGATGATATAGACTTTGGTAAGTTATGGGGTTTATCTCATACATGTGAGTGCCTCATAACTTATTAGTGCCCGAAGCTATAATGAGTTATGTTACAGTTCTCATACAGAGCCTCCAAAACTTGTAACTCACCAAAACCCTGGGCAATTTCATTTATTTAATGCCTTTTTAGTATTGGAGTTTCTAATCCAGAATTTGTTAATTTTTTTCATAGTTACTGGGTAGTGTCCCCTGTGGTATGTTAAATTGAGAAGGTCATAAGTCTCTATATATTTTGCTGAAGTGAACATTCTCTGCCACTACATCTAAAGAATAATATTTGGGGGTGGCATACTAATACATCATGTCAAGCTGACATTTATATCATGAAGTTTACTGTTTTCTGGTGATATTGTTCATAATATAAGCCTTTGACTTGTTTGCAATCATAAGTTGGTAGGATATAGTGTTCTGTTAAGCATCTCTGGTGGTGGTTTGCAATGAATATGTGACTGCTCTACAAATTTTCAGAGATGTTTTGCCCTTTCATTTTGGTAGGAGTATAGAGAAGATGATAAAAGGCTCTATTCATCAAATGTTGTTTCTGTGGGAGTATCTTCAAATTTTCCTGGATTCTCTTTTCAGGTGGCCAGATGTGTATATATGTGGTTCATCATTCTGAACAATCACCCTGAAGAAAATTGCATTTGTTGGAACTGATTCCAAAAACAAAGTTTTATTAAAAGTGGTCTTTTGAACATAATAAAACAAGATTGTTTTTCGTTGGATTTGGTTCTCCACTATTTCGTGGCTTTTAGTAAGCTTTGCCATAGACTGGAACAGACAACAAGTAATGGAGAAATTCATTAAGTGCTAAAATGCAACTCACTTGAAAAAGCAGTTTAGAATTATTTTTATGAGAAACTGAAATTATTTAGTGTAATGAATAAAAGCATTCTTGAATGAATTCAGCATTTTATTACTTACAGCCTTATAATGAAAGTAACATTTTAAGAACTAAAAACAATGATGTCCTTGATTAAATAGAGCTACTGTTGTTTATTTCTATCATTATTGGTTACCTGTGTGGATGAGCTTATGTGTACACTTCTAGCTATAATATATAGCACTTATCCGTGTCACTATCATGGAATGAATTCCTGTCCCCGCTTGGTGTGTATCCAATAAATACTAACCAATTTTACATGAAACTGAAAAAAAAAACATAATTAAGAAGGACTTACTGATTGGGAACAATATAGCATAGTCTATTCCAAAGTCAAACGTAAATATTTTTGGATCCTCTTCTTTCCTGGAAAATCTCTACAACTTTCTCTATTCCTGTGAGTAATTGAGAGATGATGGAATTTCTATATTACATTTTTAAAAGACTCACATTTGCTAATTCTAAAAGTAAAAGTCCATTAAAAAAAAAAGACCTAATTAACATAAAGTAGTTGAAATCCCTGGAGAAAACTAGCTTTTCCCCTAAGAGCTCAGTAGCAATCAAAAAGAGCAGATAAACATCCATGACATAGAACCTGACAGACCTAAGATTAAGTTTCTTTAAAAATTAAAGGATTTTTATAATGGGTAATATATTGTAAATAAGCTGAAAACAATTTAGTATACTATTTTCCTTATTTTAGGTGCTTTCCTTCTAATCACCATTTTGTTACTTTCAATTTTATGTTTGTTTCTAAATTTTGCTCATTTTACATTAAAGAGTAATTCATTATAATATGAATGCCATATAAAACTAAATAATGTAATGAGATGCTGACAAGCCCAAAAGAGAGATACAGGAAAGCATTATAAAGGCAAATGAACAAGGACACTCTCCCGTAAATGCTAAAAACCAAATTACAAGAGAAATGAGTTATTTTTGCAATAAAGTGGCAAACTGTTTGATTTTATTTTCTTACCTCCATTGTCCTCACCACTTAAAATGAAAGTGGAAAAAAAAAAAAAAAAGCTTAGATAGGCCTGCAAAATACTTGTTAGAACCAATACTGTAGTTGGTTTCTTCATTCTAAAGAAAAATAAAATTGAGACAAACAGTTTCAGAGAAAAGGAATGAGATGGAACCTATCTCTGTCTGGAAATACCTGAGTACAAGCTCAGTAATATAATTTTTGAAGTTACGTGAGCTCTTGGTGTAGGGGCAGAAAGTTGATAACTGGACGAACCAAGAAGAGTAGACACTTTAATATTTCAGGGGAAAACAGAAAAATGGCAACAAAAATATTAATCTAAAAGTATGTTTCAATCTTTAGTTCACATGAGCATTTGAGACTTGTTTTTTAAGAGTATTTCATCAATCTGGAATATTGGCTAAAAGAAGTTATACAAAAATTTATACCACTTATAAATGGGAATGATTTATAAAAGTGATTTTTACAAAAGAATAAAAGGCAATATTATTGGAAATTTAGAATTTTAAAAGACTAAATCTGAAATTAAAACTGGGAATGAGTCCTAGAAAAACTTGGCCAAGTTTATATAATCTATTCAAAGCAACAATGAAATAAGGCCTCCCATCTAGGCCTATGATTTTATTTTTTTCCTTTTGGTCTCATTTAGTTAAAATAAAGTCTTATCTCTTGAAACATTATCCACAAAATTTTATAATGTTTTATATATATAGTTTGCAGATCACTAATTTAAAAATTAATGTGTAAACCCTATTTTATGTGTGTCCTTAAAAAGCATAAATGAATGTTTTGAACAGTATATACATATTTGCCTCAATTCTCCAGGCTTAAAGTATTACAGATTGCAGTATCAGTGTAATCTTAATTATATATACCTTATCATTCTTATTGGCACCCAAAGTGAAGATTTGTCCAGGGAGAATTTTAAAGCTTCTCTAGGACCATAAGTACCGACTACTTATTCTCCATGAACAATCATGCCATTCTTACATTTCTTATATTTCCACATAATCCATTTCTATAGTATTTTTATTTTGCAAATTTGAGGTCTGTAAGAGAAAAAGATTGATAAAAATATCCATCATTATGTACAAATCTTTGTTACCATGTCTCCTTCACTGAAGTGTAGCAGTCTACCTCAACTACTCATTTCTCTACAGAACTGACCCAGGTTTCTCAAATCATTGAGGTAGTTAATGAGGATAATTGAATATAGGATCTCATAAGAATGCTGGGACTTTTAGAAGATTCCTAGAAGAGGCTAAATAAGGGAGACCTTCAGAAAAACCAAATTTCTTTATGAATCATTGTTTCACATATATGTTGGAATGACAGAGAATGGTAGGTGTTTTTGAAAACAATAGTTCATGAACACATATCATTTCATTTGTGTGTATAGTAGGGAAAAGGCTATTGCTAAATGTGTATCGATTTTCATTTTCATTCATACACACATATATAACATTTCTATGTGAGAGAAAGAGATGAAGAGTGTTAAGAAATACCACTGAAATCATTTGCTATGAACTAATCCATATTCACTATGAATGCATTCCTGAGCCTATATGAATGATGGTTAAGAATGTGGTCCCTAGGGGCTGGGGTTGTGGCTCAGTGGTAGAGCATTTGCCTTGCATGTGTGAGGCACTGGGTTCGATTCTTAGCACCACATATAAATAAATAAAATAAAGATCCATTGGCAACTTAAAAAATATTAAAAAAAAAAAAGAACGTGGTCTCTAAAACCAAGCTGGCCAGTTTTAAATCTCATCTCAGCCACTCAGTATCTGACCTTTGTTAGCCTCTTTGTGTCTTTGTTTTCTCACTTATAAATAGAAACAATGATAACAATTGTTTCTTCTTTTGAAGTGCGCTGTAATGAAAAGGTTAACATAGGTAAAGGACATAAGAAATCACCTGGCACTTAAATCGTCCATGCTTACTTTCTATGCTTCCACTTAAAGAACAAAACAGGATCTTCAGTAACCTCAAGATATGTATGACTTTTGACTAAGATATGTACAAGGCAAAGCTCTGAGCGCTGAATTTTCGCCTTCTTTGTAA
Source organism: Xerus rutilus (assembly GCA_028644305.1). NCBI lineage: Eukaryota > Metazoa > Chordata > Mammalia > Rodentia > Sciuridae > Xerus > Xerus rutilus. The sequence goes on from CM053404.1 coordinate 88,209,231, forward strand.
TTTATTAACATTGAGTTATCTAAATAAAAATGCTTCACAAGTATCTTCTCATTGTAAAGACTACATTACCAGAAGAAGATGAATTAAAGCCACTCAGCAAGGCTTTATTGAAAATACACGCTCTCGGGCCGAATCCTCCCATCCATCAGAGTGCATCAGGGAGAATGGCGCTGGGGCTCAGGTGTAGGGAGAATTCGAAAAACCCGGTCAGGAAGGGGAGGGCTTGGGGACAGGAAGAGAAGGCCAGAGTCCTTCCTGGATAGTTCAGGAAAAAAACTGCTGATTGACAGGAGTTGTGTCTACTGGTGACTGTCAGCATCTTGGCTAGCCGCTCCTTTTCCCAGCTGCTGACTGCAACTGCCCTGACTGGTCCCTTTAATTGGACATCTTGGACCCTGATCCGACCTAACACTCATCATTTCTGCCTTTTTCCATCATATTTGCTTGCCTTTTCCAAAGTATGTTCCGTCTTCTTTGATTTTTGAGTTAACCTGAATATTCTCACTCTTGGATGGGTTATTTTGAAAACAAGCTTTCTTATTGATTTGTCTTATTGGAAGACAAATTAATTTGAATATATTTTGTATTATATTTGTCAGGTCATTGCTGAAATTATTCAGGCAAGATAAATGGAACCAGGAATTCTCACAAGGGTGCAAACATGGCAAGTAGGAAGCATTACCAGTGGGAGACGACCCTGTGGCTGAATAGCGAGTTCCATTCTTTCCATAGAACTATAAGTGAAGTGTGTGTGTGTGTGTGTGTGTGTGTGTGTGTGTGTGTGTATGTGTGTGTGGTAAAAGTGCTGGTGATTGAACTTGGGGCCTTGTCCACACTAAGCACACACTCTACAGCTGAGCTATATCCCTAGCCAAGTAAGGTAACTTATAATCAGAGGTTTTCAGTTATACCATGACTTTTAACGTGAGGAAAGAACTCTTATTTATTTCTTCCTGCACAATATGTCTTTATTATATATTTTTAGAGTGGTAGTACCATAAAATATTCATGGTTTAACATATAAGTGCTTATAAATGAATTTATATGTATATATCTCATAAAATAATAATCTTATGTTCTAATGATTAAAAGAATTTTACATCATTTTAAAGTAGTTTGATGTAAAAGCTTGCTGTTTGAAACTTTACTGTTTTTCCCCAATCATAAGATGAAAAAATTGCTCAGCACTCATCAGTCAGTGTATCAGAACTATTGAGAATATTGCAACACATTTGGCAGTAGCTTCTGTTCCTCTATTTAGCACACAAATGGGACCAGCTATCTGTGAGCTATCACCTGCTTTAAAAAAGGACACTCATACAATGCTATTTCACTATAATGATAGTTTAATGCATCAGTAAGGAGTTTGATCTTGATTGTTTCAAGCATTTAAATTGAGTTACACTTTGGGGGGTATTTATTTTTCTAGGAAAAAATTTTTGAGTCATAATTTACTCTAATCCTAAGGAATAACTACAGTAGAATTTTGGACGTCTTTCTTTGCTATCATTTTTTTATTCTTGTGACTAGTATAGAGTGGCTCTTTGTTTTTTGAAGGTCAGGTGACAATTACACTAACTATAAACATTCATTCTATTCCACTGCTAAGTGATTTCTACTTTAAATTGCTTCTAAATCTTTTCTCACCCACCTTAAATCCAATATTTATTTTAACCTTGAGCTGCCTAAGACCTTTAATAGGAAGCTTCAAAGCATTTTAAAAATCGTATCCTTTTTAAATCTTTCTCATTTGAATGCAAGTGCCTAGAAAGCTCAAACAGTGTTGGTTGTTCTTATTGAAGTTTATAATGCTTTAGATATTCAAATCAGCTCTATGTCTTCCATTTGTTATGCAAATCTTTAAACTTTATATACTGCATGGTTTATCTACATTAATACAGCTTTCTTTCACTAACAGGTCTTACTAGAGCAGACATACACTCTAAAGGTGCACATTTTTAGTGTCTTGAATTACCATAAAATCATAAAAATAGTGTGTATTGCTTTACTCTAATCAGACTCAGTTTTATGTGGTTGTTGAAAGCCCTTTTACATTCCATTCTGTGTCTGGAGTTCTGTGTATAAAACTGATTCAGAAAAAGCAAAGTGAAGACACCTGCTGGCTTATAGCACAAATACTAAAATATCTTAGAGCCTGCTGAAAGGAGAATTGGAACAATATGTCATTACTGAAAGCTCACTTGCAAGTTCTAATGTATTATAATGAAAACAGTATGACAAACCTAATGAGACAGTGAAGATTTGGGTAATTGTTCCTACAATGTATGGTAACTTTTCCAGCCGTTATTGGCAAACATAAAACCTAATGAGATTTTATTAATTTAAATGCAGTACATCTGCAAAACATTTCCTTCCTTGCATTCTCCTCTGATAGTCTTCTTTCCACATGGACTTGATCCTTTTAAGTTAATTGTCCTGTATAGTGCACTCTCCAAACAAAACACTTGACAGAAATGTGAATCAAACTTTTCCATTTATTTTTGTATATATTGTCCTGAAGCACAATATTACATACAAGCTTATGAAGTCTATCAGTACAATATTCAATAAAAGCATAATATTTGCATTTATGCTTAAACTATGTTTGTTAGAATATTTGAGTGTTTTTCAAAAATGCAGCACATGTAGAAATGCTGTTTCTTCTTAATTTGCGAAGGGAAGAAATTAATTTCCTGTTATTTACATCCATATGTTTTCAATTATCAAAAGACTAAAGATGAATAGGAAACACTGTTCTGCCCATTGCTTCTTACTCAACCAATCACTATTTGCTAATTTTGAAAATATTAAATATGATTGAGAGGCTCAGTCTACTTTCACGAAATCTAACTTCAAAATTTCTTCATATCCATTCATATGTAGCACAAAGATGTTTCCATTTAAAAATAAAAATGTTTTCATCTCAGAGCATTCTTAAAATAGCACTGTTTTAAACATGAACAACCATGAAGAGAATGCTAATTTTCTACTATTAACCTTTAATTCTTTTCCACTTTCAACTCGTTTCGCTTCATTGTATCTTTTCCAAGCTACCATGTCACACTCTTAGCTAGGTGAAATCTTGACTTTGCAGTGGTAGGAGAAAGACTGTTTCTGATGAAGGCACCAGTAACACATTGCCAGTTCATGGTAGGGAAAGCAATAGAGCTGTCAGGAAGTTCAAAAATTATATTGTCTCTACTAGAATAACTGGAAAGAGATCATATTCACTTTCCCCCTGAGTTTTGCAGGTCATTTTGGATTTACAGTATAGCATTTTATTACAGTTTGAAAACTTTATAAAAAACTAAGTTGTCTGGTTCTTTGTTATCCAATGTTTTTTTATGAAAGCAGATACAATAGGATCAACATATATTAACCATTGCTCTCATATTTTTCTTAGCTCTGATGTTAGCAAAACTTAGAGGACTAATTGTCAAGGTTATATTTTAAACTTTAGGCGGTTGCATTTATTATATCATGAATAAGTTAGAGTTTATAAAATATCTGAGATTAAAGTAGTCAGTGATTTTATAATGACTTTTAGAAGCTTTGTCAAAATTTACCCCTCAAAAGTAGATTTATACTAAATGTCAAATAATTTAATAATGAGTTTATAGCAATATATTCTTAAATTTACTGTGTATTCTAAGAATGATGCTTATTTTCTATGTCTTCCAAAATGTGTATTTTTTTTTTTGGTGGAAGTATTTCTTGGAAGGAGTTACAAAAACAATTTCTGTAATAGAAGAGAAGGTAAACATATTTTTCTCTCCTCCCTTAATTTTATGACAGGCTCTTAGGTACATAATTAGTATGATGTTTCAGAAGATGATTTCATTAATGCAATTTATAGAATTTTGTTAGAACATTTAGGGGTTCCTTTGAATTTGTTATAATGTGGGCTAGGGTTATAGCTCAAGTGCTTGCCTAGCATGTATGAGGCCCTAAGTTACATATCCAGCATCTCAGAATAAAAAGAAAATACTTATAATATTATTAGTTAGAGATGGATAATTTTATTTTCAGAGATAATGAAGACAGTATTCTTTTTTATTTGTTCTTTTTAGTTATATATGAAAGTACAATCTATTTTAATATGTTTATACATACAAGGAATATATCTTATTCTACTTAGGATTCCAGGCTTTTGGATGTACACAATGTTGAGATTCACTGTGGTGCATTCATGTATGTACGTAGGAAAGTTATGTCAGATTCATTCCACTGTCTTTCCTATTCCTATCCTCCTTCTCTTCCCTTCCTTCCCTTTTGTCTAATCCACAGAACTTCCATTTGAAGAAAGAATTTTCTATGAATTCCTCTTGCCAACCATATTTTCAATATTGGGATTTTATGATGGAAATATTATTAAAGGTTGAAGTTTTTGTGTCAATATTCAGTTTGTTATCCACTGGTGCTGTTTTATTTAGTTTGCAAACATAGTTTTAAGCCTACCTGTTTGTACTAGATACTGTTTTCTGATGAACACTAGATGTTCTCCTCAAAAAGCTTATAGTAGAAACAAGCATGTCAAATGTGTAACACAAAATTATGAAGCTTATACGAAAATATTCATATTTCCATGGTTTCATAGCTTTATGCATAATAATAAATGATTTTCTAATTTCATAAAAACTTAAAAGTATATTCTACAAAATGTTTAAAAAGTGCAGAATTTACATATGATTTTGAAAGATTTTTTCCATATAATTCTTTCTCTCTCTTTCACACACACACACACACACACATACACACACACACACCCATTCACACAAGTATATTTCAGTTGGATGAATCATTTGGATCTTGAGTGATAATAGTTGAAGTGAGCCATAATCAATTCCTGATTAACCTTTCTTAACCAGAGATAGTAATTCTTCTACTATCAACTAAAATATAATGGATACATAATAAAAAATTACCATTTTTAGCATTGCCTAGTTTTCCCATAAGGAGCTTTTCTAATTTACATTTTTTTACAATACAATAAGAACAAACTTTAGTTGGACTGATCTTGCTGTAAATTGTACGTCACTTGCTATGGGAATTTTAACAAGCTACTTAAATTTTCTGATCTCCAGTTTGCCTACCTCTGAAAGGAAGATAATGATGGATACTTTTCAGGATTCTTGAAAATATTATGTGAAATAGTATATGTTTCATGTCTTCTAGAACTAGAAACAAAGTAGACTGTAAATAAATGCTTCCCTGTTTTAGACATTTTTTGACTTATTCGGTCAAACGTCCAGTTGTATTCAATGCAATTCAAGCCATTTCTTTTCTTCTTCTTTTTTTTAATGAGGAGAAAAATGAATACAGAACCATGTGTCACTTGCATACCAGTTGCAAGAACCCCTGCTCCCTATAAACTGAACAGAATGTATTAAATGAAAACTTACTTTCTGATTTTGAAAAGAACACTCATAAGTTCAGTTACATGTTTCTTTTATTCTTTTTCTTTCATTTCCAACTTTCAGCCACAATGCATTTCTTTTGCTTCTCTACATTCTTCCCACAAATAAAGCTGCAATGCTAAATACATGATAGAGAAGCATTGTCTTAGTAAAAACGGCTTATGTTAAGAGTTGAAAAGTGGTTGATTCAATGAAGAAGGTTGTCAATGGATAACATCAATTTCATGTTTAGCTATTTATTTTTTAAAAATGGTATCTATAGTGTACTTCCCTAAAAAGAGAAGATTTTTCTCTAAGGAAACTAATAAAAAGAAGTCATTGTCAGAAAAGGTAGGGAAAAAGAATGCAGATTGCCCTGGTACAGGCAATGAGAGAGTGAATTGTCAATAGAAAATGTAAGAACAAATAATAGCCTGACTTAATGTCATCTACTTTTTAACACAACCATACTTTGGTAATTATAAACAATGCCAACAATGACGTTTTTTTTGTTCTGGACCAATCATATCTACAATGCTTTTTATGTTAAGGATAGTTTCAATTCCATAATCTCAAAATATGAATAAGGAAAACATTTTTTCTTATGTATATTTAGAACAATGAGTGTGGTAAGTGAGCTGAACAGTATTACTGGAGTGCAAGTTAGGCGATCTTATTCACAATGATAACTTAGGTCATATAAAGCATATTTTACAGTGACAAGCATCATGTACACTCTTTTAAAGAATCATGCACATCATATACATAATATTGTTAGCTTGATTTGCCCTGGGAATATATTTTAGGTTCCATTTTTTGCTAAAGTGTTTGTCCTTGACAGTGAAGCAGGTAACATCATTTTATGCTTAATAAAAATAACTGGCCTTCTTCAACAATAGCTGATCATATGGCTCAAAGAAGACTTCACAAAATATTTTCCTAGAGGACTGGATTTTGTTGTCAATTTACCATGAGACACCATTTCGAATTTATATGGCACTTTATAGCAGCTGAAAAATGTGTAATAAATTCAAAGATTAAATACCACTCCAACTACGAATAATCAATCAAAAATGACAGCTGATTGATTTCTTTTGTAAATGAGAATATACTTATTGTTTAATTGATTTCGATATGCTCCAAAGGTGATTTGAAAGTCATATATTCCAAAGAATATTGCAGCTATTTTAGTGAGAATTTTAGAAGTTCAAAAATGTGACTCATTGAATAATGTGAAAAATTTTTCCCTGTCAAGAGAAGAAAATTTAGATTTATTCACTTATTTTGAATATAGCATGAATGTAGATAATAAGAAAAAAATTAAAACTCATGAAGAAGTCTGTTTTTAATTTTATCAACAGTCTCTTTACTGCAACATTGGAACTTGAATCAAATTATTTCTTTTGAATGAAATGTAGAATGTCTCCTATATCATGAAGAAAAAGTATGTGAAAAATCTCCCTTGAGTCCTATTATTACAGAACTTAGGTACCATAACAGGAAAGAAACAGATGGTTCCTCAATGCAGGAATATTTTAAAATAAATATTAATATAATTTAGAATAACATTCTTATTAAGAATGCAGTTTTAATCATGTTAACTATTGTTGACTTTGCTACTTAAAACTACTTCATAGATTCCAGAAAGAGGAAAAAACTAATTAGGATAGAATATGATGAATGTATGGCATTAACTATATTATTTATAATAAATTCATCTCCGAGAAAAAAATGAGTAGTATTTGGGTTTCATGAGACATGGTCTATAAATATTTTTAATTACTTTCATGGTATTTGAGAAGGCTTATTACATATGTCTACTCATTTCTTTTGTTCTAGTACATTTGTTAGTTTACATGATAGCCTAATATATAAGGGTCCACACTAAGAAATAATCTTTTCTCTGGCTTTGTAATTGTAAGTGTTTAATTAACTATTTAAAAATATTGGTAATTTCTGTCAGGAACTAAGTTATGATATTGTTATGAATTGGATATGAGGTGTCTCCCCAAATCTCCTGTCTTAAATGCAGGAATAGTCAGAGGCAAAATGATTTGATTATGAAAGCTGTAACCTAATCATTCTATCTTAGTTTGAATAGACTGTGTGGGTGGTAACGGCGAGCAGGTGGGGTGTGACTTGAGGAGGGGGTCACTGGGAGAATTCCCTAGAAGGGTGCATCTTCTCTGCAGCCTCTTCCTTCCCATCTTTCTGGGCTTCTTGGCTATCATGAAATAACCAGCTTTTCTCTACTACACCCTATGATGTGCTGCCTCATCTTGGGCACGGAGCAATGGAATTGACGAACATGGACTGAACTTCTAAAACCGTGAGCCCAACATAAACTTTTCCTCCTGTAAGTTCTTCTGGTCAGGTAATTTGGTTACAGTGATAAAAACTCACTAACACAAATATATTTAGACACACATAGAGATAACATCTTTAAATATAATTGTGTGTGTGGATATCTCCTGCTTTTGATGTCTTCAAATGAATATTTCCCTGACATTAACATATGCTATGATTTGGATGTGGTTTAAGTATGTCCCCTGAAGTTACATGTGTTAGAATTTTTGTTTCCAGTGTGGTAATGTTAAGCGGTAATGGGACATTAAGAAGAAAGACCTATTTGGAGGTCACTAGGTCATTAGGGGTACTGCCTTCAGAAGGCATTAAGACAGATCTTGGGAAACTCTTGTTAGATCTTGAAAGGGTTGTTATGAAAGAGCAAGACTGACACCCTCCTCTAGCTTTACATATTTCCCTGCAATATCTTCTTCTCTCACTTGATCCTGTCATAATGCCATCTAACGTGATGTGAAACCACCAAGGAGGCCCATATCACAGGCCAAACCAAAGAGGCCACCTTTTCTTCAACTTATACTCTCTAAAACGTGTAGATAAGTAAGCTTCTTTTCCTTTTAAGTATATATCCTCAGGTATTTTTTAATAATAGCAGAAAACTGACAAATACTACAAACTACATGTACAGATAATACCACATGTATAAATAAAATTATATACAATATTTTTTACTCTGATAGAGGCTTAAGAGCTATCATCATAATTATTTACACATTTGTTTTGGCTTTGTCAGGACTGATTTTCACAAATGAATAGTTTCTTTTAGGTCATTTTAGCATACAATAACTGGACAGAAATGTGTTTTCTTTTTTTTACCAGGTCTTCTACCTTTATATCCTGTAGAAATACTAGTGGTTGCTATATTAGAATATGATGAAAGGAACAATGACTTGGAGTTCAACAGACAAGGTTTGAAAATATAGCTTCCACATTTACCTCTATATGGACTTTAACAATATGTGTTATTAATTAGCCATGCACCTATTTCCCCAATGGTCAAAGGTACCTAATCATAGATTTTGGCCCCATTTTGTGAGGAATAAAAGAGTTATATAGTGCATTTGCTATGTGGTTATCATGTCAACTAGCATTAGTCCTTTGCCCTTGCTTTTACCAGCCTGACATTCTAATGAAAATTTTTAAAAATTTCTGCAAAAAATGTATAAGTTTACAATCTTGAAACTCATTATTCCTCTCAGTTGTATACCCATCTTGGTTCCACTTTTCATACCTTCATATTGAACCTGGAGTTTTCTCCACTGCATAACTAATTTTATGAGCTATGACTATGAGCTGTGTCTATAAATTCAGCATGAATTCTGTGCTTTGCTATCTACCTGCTATTGTTTTGGATCTTCGGTATCCCCAAAGATCCCACATCATGAAAGCTTGCTTTGTTCCCAGTGCAGTGATTTTGGGAAATAGTGAAGCCTCTAGGAGATATAACCTAGTGGGAGGTTTTTAGGTTATTGGAAGCATCCCCTTAACAGGGATACAAGGATTATAGCCACTTTCCTTTCCTCTCCTTCTCTGTATGACCTTAAGGTAAGCAATCTTTTTCTACCATGTGCCCCCCACCATGATGTCTTGTCACAAGCTCAAAAAACATGTCAATGGAAACCTACAAAGTGGTGAGCCAAAAGAAACCTTTTCTTTTTATGAATTGATTAGCTCAGGGATTTGTTATAAGTGACAGAAAGCTAGCATACTGCTGCATTTCTTTTCTCTATTATTATGATAGAATTTTAGTATATTATAAGACTTTAGACATGAGAGTGGGAACTCTTCCACTATAGGAAAGAAAACAGGTTGGAATGCATTGAATAAATTTACAGAAATGTTGAGGGGCAGATATTAAATCTAAACCAGTGTTTTTGTTTTTTCATTCCTCCACTATATTGTATACATGTCTTGATATGATTTTTACCACTGATATACCAAATGTGGAAGAATTGTACCAATAAGATTAGAAGTCATTTAAGCCTTTAGATTCCAATTCACATACACTGTTTTCTGCCTGTGTAGCAATTCCAACTATCATTCAAATAGAGTTCTGTATGTGATAGATATGACATAAATAAATACTTTTGACCTTTAAAAATACTGAGGGAAATCGCAATATTTCTGAATTCCATTAATAGTGCTATTTATAGTGATCTTTACTGTATTTGGAGGGAGGATATTCATTGCTTTGTTGCTTTAATGTAAGCTGAAATATTTTTTATTAAAATTTATATGATTTCTAATTGACATACATGCTCAAATATATGGACCTTTGGATCATGCCACATGTATTTTGCAACAAAAAATTGTGCTTGTTATATCTAATTTCCTTTCTTATACTATCAAATATAAGCTTATGACATTAAGTATCTGTATATTCGTTTCATATATTATTATGAAACAAACAATATATTGTTTCATATATTATTATATATAATTATATAAACAATTTATAAATTATACATCTGTATAGTCAATCTGTATGCATATATGTATATATATATACATATATACACATACAACTCTGTGTCTAAACATTTCCAGACAGACATATCAGAATTTATCTCCATATTTATTTATTAAATCAAAAATTTTATATCAAATTTATATGACACTTTTAAAGCATTAGATACATATTAACTTCTAAATTGATGTACTAATTTACATTAGTTTATTTTTCTAATCAATTCACTATTTTAATGATATTTATTTATCATTGGATATAATTAGAAGTCAATGGATTTATCTAAAGTTTATTTAATAAGAACTTTTTATGCTGATTTCTAAGAAAATGTGCATATAGAACATCATGGAAAAAAGAAGTAGAGAAGTTCAAAGACCTAGGTTTAAGTATTATTTATATTTCTTCATAGGTATTTTGCTTTTCTGAGTCTCAGAGTTCCTTTTGAATAAGAAGGCTAATGTTCTTATTCTTCAAACTGCAGAATGGTTGCATTGCTTGATTTTGAAGGTATAATTAGGTGTTTGATTTTGAAGGAAGACCCTGAAATAGTAAAAGAATCCCATTTCCACAGAGTCAGGTAATTCTGAAGAAGGACATGCTTAGATGAACATGAGGTTTTGTTTTATCATATTTCATTAGTTGGCTGTTTGTTTTTAAAGCTGAAACTGTGTGCTTTACATATTGCATTTAGGTATGTATGATGAAGAATTCTAGCCATTCTAATCTATACTCTTACAAAAATGAAGTTACTTTTAGTATCTTGATAAAAAATAGTTAAACATTTTACTTATAATTTACTATGAACAAATAAACAAATATACCAGTGGTATACGAAATCATTTTTCCAAATTGATAATGCCTGTCTTTAAGAACAGAGTAGGACTCTTGCTCACATATGCCAAATGATGGCTTGCCAACATTTCTTTGTTTCTGACAGCTTAAAATCATGCCAATAGGTTTTCCAACAGAACACAATAAGTACTGATTATAACTTTTAAAATAAAAATACAAAGTAAAAATGCCTAATTTCAGTCTTGTATATAATTTTCACTGAATAATCCAGTTCCTTTCCATGACTATATTAAACTATACAAATAAATGTGCTTTTGTCACTTGGGCTATTATTTTTTTGTGTAAAATCTTTTGTGAACATACCTTTACAAGTACCCTTGTATCCATGATACTCAAAGCACAAGCGATGTCAAAGTTACAGAAAATTGATATGTTAATGGTCAATGACTTAGTATGGACCAATACAACAAATTACCATACACTGGACACTTTAATAAGCATACATTATATCTCATAGTTATGAAGTTTACAAAGTCCAAGATGAGTGTGTTTGCAGATCTGGTGTCTGGTATGGACACTCTTTCAAGTTTGTACTTGTATCTGCACATGGGGAAGGGCAGAGAGAAAGGAAGTAAGGTCTAAAGTTTCTTTTTATAAGGACATTAATTCTATTCACTGGGGCTTCAACCTCAATACCTAATCACCTCCCACAGTGCCCACCTATTAACACCATCACTTTGGGGGTAGGAATTCATCATCTGAATTTGGTGGGGAGAGAGAGCACAAAGGTTCAGTCCCTAACAATCAACAACCTAATTAGTTGATCCACTCAACAGCTCTACAATACTGACACATGTGTAAAAATTGACTACTGTTAGTTTACAATTGTAGAGAATCCATCTTGATTTTAGTTAAATCAAATGATTGCAAAATTCTTACATATATTAAGTAAAATAAACCTGTTTTTAAAACTCTTTACTTTTTGCCTAAATTTCTTGCTTTTCTATAATACAGACACAATTATTTTTTATAATTCCCAATTCACCCATTTAAACCTATGACAATAATAATTTGTGAACTAGAATTTGTTATGGACCAAGCCTCAGTCATTGGTATAAATATCCTTAATTGCTTCAGTGGTTTTGAAATTACATGATTTTCAGGACTCATCATTCTATTTTACTTTTTCTGTGCTGATCATAGATCATAGATATAGGTATTTTGTGACATTCTATTTGCTAAAATTGGACAAACCACGGCTTCATTTTAAAAGTGTTTGGGAAATCATTTACCACTCTGAAGTACAGCATGGTAGGTTATGCAGCCATGATATGTATCTTCATTCACCATTAAATATTATAACTCAAGAATATAGTCTATTTAAAATAATCCTTAATTAACATTACGTATATCAGATATGAATAATATGTAAAAACACAGAAAATCAAATTAAAATAATCAGTTCGCCCTATAAAATCAATTGTCGTTAATTCCAAATAGATTAATCTCAGCTTTTATTTTTCTGCATTGAAGAACTATATCTCCTCAAGCAGTAGATTCCATAAAATCACCTTTGCATCTGCTCTTAGATTGACCACGCTTAATTCACTCACATCTTATTGAGAAGGGTTTTAAGTTTGTGTTTTGACTTAACCAAGTCTTTCATAAACTGTTACCAAAATATTGCCTGTTCTAACTTGCTTTCCTTTTTGTAAGATATTAAAAGAAAATGAATAGAGTGACTTATAATCTTAATAGTAAATGTACTTTTAGCTACTAAGAAAAGAGATTTTGACAATATTACCTATAAATCAGTTATCACACAGCAAAGCATTTTATGAAAACTTGTTGCCAATGGTTTTAAAACTAAATTATGATTAATTACTAAACTGTAATTATGCATTAAAAGTCATAGTCCAATGAAATGAGAGAAGAAACTAGAAGGGAAATTTGTAGAAAGTACGTCACAGGTAGGGTACGTGATTTGACAAGGGTCAGATGCTAAAGCTAAGAAATGGCAGAACTGAAATCCAATCCAAATTTAATTAGTCCCAAAGTACATATTCTTTCACTGATGGCTAGTTACAAAGATTTGGAGTCCTAACAGTTGTAAGAAAATAAATATTCAAAAAACAATCAACTTTGAATTCTATCAAATGGAAGACAGCTATCTAAATATCTAACTATCAATCTAGAAGAAAGACAGAAAGCAGAGGGTGAAGGGAGTGGTTCTGCTGCTGTGCAGCGAGCAAAATTAATGTTCTGACAATGCCCAGTCTACTTTTAAAACAAACCACAGGGAATGGAAAGAACAAAGGTAAATTGATGCAAAGAGGTAGTTGCACCTTAACTGATTGTACTGTAGAGACTCTCTAGGAACAAACAATTAATTAAAAACAGAAAACTAGGGAAATTTGGATTCTTAACTTGATAGTTAATGATATTAAAGAATTGCTGATAATATTTTAAAGTTTCTGTAATATTGTATTTATATTTTAAGAAAAGACTATATATTTTTGAGATACTAAAGTACTTATTACAAAATGATATGACTTTTGGAATTTTCTTTAAATAATTTGTGTGTGTACCAGCATGTTGTTAATAGGTGGGATCTCCATGAAATCAGAGTGGCAGAGGTGATGGGTATATGAAATAACTTCATGTCATACTTTTTACATTTTTGTGTATTTCAAAATTTCTATAATAAAAAGCTGATGATATTTAAAGTGCCTTTGTATGTTGAAGCATTACAAGTCTATTTTTCTATTTATTTCTAAAAATACATATCAGTATCATGATGTAATATGAATCCATCATGTTACTAGGAAACATTTATAATTTTTTAGAGATCCATTGTTGCTTAAGTTTCATTGCATTTCTATCTACAACATTCCTTACTGTTTTGTAACACATAAGGTGAAAAAGCAATTTCAAAACCATTTTTAAGCAACTAGAACATTTCCATTAATAAGAATTTTATATCACAGACATGAAGTCACAATTTTTTTTTTTTTTTTGGTGTGGTGGCGGTGTCACATATTCTGTCTGCATTTGCTATTATTAGAATGAATGTCAACACAGAGGAAAGGATGTTCATGCTGTCACAGGGCGTATACTTAGACTACATCTGAACATTATTTTTCAGGAAGAAGTGTTCAATGATTTGATCACTTGTCAGAAGCGTCTCCCTGAAAGATCTTGCAAAGTCTGTAGGTTTCTTTTCTGTTTTAATCTGGAAAACAATGAACAAAGGCTCCAATCTTTAGCACAGCATCTTGAAATCCAAGTATTTTGTAGAAATCCTTCTGAATATTGGAAACTATATAAAATTTACTTTACCTTTTTCACCTACATCACCCTCAATATTAATTTTGTTATTTTTGCATTATTCTCAGCCTTAATCCAGCTTGATCAAATCTGGGGAGACTTGGAAGAAGTTATCTAAAGGTGTGGTAAGAAAGTTTAAAAAGAGCTTTGCAGCCAAGTTATAGTGTAGATGATACTGATGAATATGTTGTGGGGAATATTTTTTAGGCAGATGGTATCCACAGTGGTATATCTATAATTTCTCCTAATATTGCCTTCTGTCATTGATTGAGTCATACTGTAGCTGAAAGTGAAGCTTCAAAAAGCATTTCCACTAAAAAAGATATCACAGTATGATAAGTGCTTCCACCTCACAGGAATGTTGGGTAAACAAATGTGATAATTGACATGAAAATCTCCTGAGTATTTAGGAACAAGGCACAAAAAAATCCACATATAGTATATATTATAATCTGGCTGCATGTGTGTATTCATGGAGGATTACATATGTACAAATATATTTATAAACATATAAAGATGAGACAGAAAACTCATTTTTAATATTACATAAAATTCCTTGCTGTCTTTCATTTCTCAGATTTTCCAAAGAAATATCTGTGTATTCTATCTTCAGATATGCTATTTCTTTAAATATGGTGGAGAAGAATGTAATTATATTTGCATAGATAGATTAGTCTTCAGCAAGTAATGATTGGCAGTCATGTTCTTCCCTTTTTGATACCGCAAGATTCAAATATGTATGGAGTATTAGTTGAAATATAAAGTTTGGATATATTTACCTATATTCCATTGTCTTAAGTATGTGAAAATTGACATGCTTAAATTCTTTTGAGTATAAGACATAAAAAGCTGATCATAAATCATAAATCATTTTATAAAGCACAAGTTTACAAATGATTATAGCTACAACAAATTGCATATTTACCAATTCAAAAATAGTAGTCAAATTCTTACTACAGACCAAAATGTAGACATAAAATATAAGTCTTTATCTCTCCAAATTGTCCCTGTGGCCTATGTTTTCTTGTTTTTATTTAACTTTTCTTCCTATTGTAGAAATATTTCACTCCAATTTAGTTCTGTATCTTCATTGTCTCTCTACACAAAATTAACTTAAAAAATATATGGGAAACTTTCTCACACTGATGTATAAATCATTGACAAAAACTTCCCTAGGAAATTTGAATACAAAAGGAATAAAAAAATTAAGTTTCTTGTGCTGGATCAGAGGCTAGAGGATTACAGATTTTATTAGAAGTATTATTATAGTTTAATATCAACATGAAGTAACTTAAATTGGAATGGGGGCAAAAAATTAATGCTTTTAAATTATGCCAAATGTTCTTGAATTGCTTAATAGTGTTTAGGAAATTTGGAGGACAGGATGCTTTAAAATTATGAATGAAAGTTATTTTGAACCTCCTATTCTATTTTCAAAAATCTAACCAAATAATCAAAAATTTTCAAAAATACAAGGCTGGAAAAACATATTAACTCTGTAACCTTTCTTACCAAAATATAATTTTGATACCTGTCACATAGAAGACTCTTGGAGTTTATAGTATTCTCACCAAGATTTATGGGTGAGACATTAGGAAACAATAGCTACCAGGCTTTCCTGTGTGCAAACACTATTGTCTTGACCTTTATCCACCCATATGGAATTCTATTCTACAATATTTACCCCTATATGTCTTTGTCTGCCTGAGGAGTGTATGTGGCATTTCTTAGCTGCCCCTGACTCATTCTTATTTAGATGACAGAAAAAAAATTCTTACCAGTAAACTGAAAATAAAATGTCTATCATACCAGGAATCTCCCTCACTTGTTTTTCAAACATTGTGCTGTATTTAAAATCCCAAACTTCACACTTCCAACATATATACTTTAATAAAAAGAGTGGCTTTTGCTAGACGTGAGGGGCAGTAGATAAATTCATCCTGAATTGGGATATTTATGAGAAGCAAATTTGCATGATCTAGATATCCACAGGGGAAAAAAATCAAACAAACAAAAAACAGACAGCTTCAGAAGTTCTTTAGATCAGAGCTGTTGGGGCTTTATTTACGCAGTAAAATCAAACCAAGCAAACCAAACTAAACAAAATCATTATGTCAAAAACCATAGCCACGGTTTGAAGCCTGGATGGACCTAGGCACAGGGAATAAGGCAGTTGCTCTGTCAGAGAAGCATTCTGTGTGTACAAACTAGTCCAATTTGTGAAGGTAAAGAAACAAATAGAAGTTTTCTTCTTTCTTTTCGGATTACATCTTCCATATTTTCTGGCAGTAATAATGATTTATCAATGTTTTGTAATCCACTGATATTTGTAGCTATTTTATACTAACTTGGATTGAAATGCTATCATGTCAGTACCTAATGTAATTAGCATTTTTATTTTGGCCATTTACTGATACAATCATTACCATTGCTTCATGCCACTTCTGTATAAATACAGACACCTTCATGATTTTTAAAGTATAAAATCAACATTCAAATAAGATTCTCTTTATTTAAATAGACTCATTAGAAATTTAAAGCAGATGAAGATGGTTTCAATGAAATGAATAAATAATTAAGGCAAATCTCTATACTTGTCAGAAACTCCATATTAAGAATCAGGTGAGGGGAGACAGTCTTCTGACAGAGCTGTCATTTTTTTTAGTTAAAGGTAATGTTAATTTTTTAAAAAATCTTGATGTTCTTTTCAAGTTTACTTGATCAAACCAAAAGCCCCCCATAAAAGCTGCCAGATAACTTACATAGGTAATAATCAGAACCTTTAATCACACATAAAAAGAGCCATTCAGTACTATGTATTGCAAAAATCATCAGCTGGTTGGGAAGGCAGATTTTTGTACTTCAAGCAGTTTTAATCATTGATCAGGTTGTGAAATAAAATAACAGATTGCATTTTACAAACTGGTCACTAGCAATGCCTCGTCAGCAGACCTAGACAATAATCCCTGAGTGTTGTAGGACTGCAGCCGTTAATAACCTGGCTTGTTAGTTGAAAGCTGGCAAAGTCTCAAGCATTTAAGAGGATTACTGCTATAAACCATATTAATTTTTTTTCTTAACATTCAAGTCCATGGTGATGAAGAGCTTCTGTAATAGACATAGTGAAGTCAAACACAACAGAAACCCGTGCAATTCCATCGGGTTAGTGATGGATTTTACAGGAGGAAAATAAAAGTCAGGCTTCATGATAGTAAATTGGAATGTTAATTTTTGATGAAATAATTTTAATTGCAAATCTTGAAAAATAAAATGAAGACATTATTTTAGAGAAGGCTGCCAAAAGTATTTATTTTTATTAAGACTTATTCAAACAGATTTTTAAAATTGGTTTCTCTTTGTTCCTATAGAAAAAATTAGGCAAAAAGCCCAATGAAATCAAAGCTTCCAACCTTTGACCTAAAGAAATTAATCAATCTCAAATCACAGCAACAGAGTGTGAGAGTTAAACACTGGGCTAGACTGTCTGGGTTTGAATTCTGATTTCATCCTCTTGGGCTTCTAGCAAGATCTTTAATAAATTATAAAACCTCTCTAACTCAGTTCCTCACTATGAAATGGAAATAATAATAGCACCTAACTCATAGAATTGTTCTAAAGATCACATGATTTAATACTTGAATAGTTTATGAAATAGTTCCTGGCATATAATAAATGTTGCATAGTTATCTTAAAAATAAGGATATACATTAAAGAAATTTAAATCAAAGATAAAATGTATAAGATTGATGGTGTGTTGACATTGCTGATAGGATACAAATCTAAATTATAAAATATTTACTCAAGTATTCAAACAACTGGTGTTTCCAGATATAGTCAAAGCAAATTTGAATATATAAACCTTTGAAAATTCTTACAAGTATCTATGAATATTAGCATAAATTATCAAAAAATATGCAATTTTATCAGTCAGATTTTTTATTTCTATTTTTTTATTTTTGGTACTGGGGCTTGAACTCAGGGGTACTCGACTACTGAGCCACATCCCCAACCCTATTTTGTGTTTTATGTAGAGACAGGGTCTCACTGAGTTGCTTAGCGCCTCGCCCTTGCTGAGGCTGGCTTTGAACTCGCGATTCTCCTGTCTCAGCCTCCCTAAGTGCTGGGATTACAGGCTTGTGCCACCGCGCCTGGCTCAGTCAGATTTTTTGACAAAGTGTTTTGAGAAAGTTACTGAGAACAATATATACTGTACCCAACATCAAGGTTTTGATGAAGAGAACATTGTTCTTTGAAAACTCAAGCTCTTGTGGGTCAGAATGCCATTGATTCTTCAACGTAAAAGTGCCTAGGAAACAGAGCAGCAACTTGTTAAATATGTATTCTTGGAGATTCTAATCTAGGTTTAATGTGAGGGAGTCTTCAAATCTGCATTTTAGTAGGTCACAGAATATTTTGGAAGTTCTCTTGAGAACATATTTTGAGAAAAACTCAAACTTGCTGCTAGTTGAAAGCATTAGTAATGTTGCTAATTTTATATCAAGCTTCCAAAATACCATGTGATTTAAATAAACCATAATATCAAATCATTTCATTAATCTTTGTCTCTTTTTCAAAGAGTAAACTAAACAACATTAGTAATTAAAGAAAACATACATACACACATACACATACACACACATTCTCTCTCTCTCTCTCTCGATAATAATGTTTTCTGGTAATTTAGATCACAGCTACATTATTTTTAGACTTTTGATGAATAGAGAGCTAAAAGGAGTTTAAATAATTAAATATTTTACTAAAGATATGACAAGAACCATTATTTTCTACCAAAGTAATTAAAATCTTCATTGTTATAAACCAGGCTATTAGGTGTTTGTACTCTTGTACAGTATTTAAATAAGTTCATTTTAATTGAGCATACTGGACTGTAATTTTAAAATTATCATATTTAATTCAAATGATATTTCTTTCTTTTTTAATTAGGATTAGTATATTTTAATGCAAAGTATTAGAAAGAGTTAAGGAAATGCTTAAATCTTATGGTTACTCCACAATTCAATGGAGTAAAATCAATAAGCTATTAAAGGGGTCAGAAGAGGGAGAATGAAAGAGATCACATGCAATGGAGCAAACAAATTTAAAGTGCTTTATTCTTATTGTTTAAGAAGTTAATTTTTCTTTCAGTTCTTTTAACCAAATAGTGTTTGTATTTAGAAGAGAATGTAAGCATTAATTAATAATTAAAATAGTCATAAATGCCAGCAAGACTGAATTAGTGTATTTGACAGAGGGATAACAAAAATAGGGAGGCTCAGATACTACATTCTCTGTACCAACTTACTCAATGACTTCACTAAAGTCATCTTAGCTCTTTAAAGATATTTCCCAGATCATTCAAAACAAAGTTAATTCTTAAGGTTCTTATCATCTTTGTGATTCTTAGTGTCCAAATTATTTGTCATCTGCCCTTGATCCACAGCAATAGCTGTGATCAGTTCTGTGATTGTGACCAGTTTTCTGTAGTTTCCTTTTATATCATGCTTAATGTAATTACTTTGCCAAATTTTAAATAAAATCTATTGATAGGTATTGAGTCTTCACTCTGCCTAGATGTGCTCTCTAGCATTGCAGTTCTTTTTATTTTTTTTAGTTGTTGATGGACTTTTATTTTTATTCATTTATTTCTATGTGGTGCTGAGAATCAAACCCAGTGCCTCACACATGTGAGGCAAGCACTCTACCACTGAGCCACGACCCCAGCCCTGCAGTTCATTTTTACAACTTTAAGAAATGGTTATTATTATCTGTCCTTTTTTTTAGATGACATGAATAAGTCATTTGTTCAGGGTTATATGTGTCATAAAATTGACAGTCTAGGTCTCAATCCCAGGTCTGACCATATTCTCCTGTAACTATAAGACTGAGAACCAGTCTTATTGTATATTCTAATCTTCAGCTTGGAATTAAAAGTAAGCAACATTGTCTTACTATATCACAAAGTCAAGTCAATCTTTTGAAAGAATGGGAATTATATTTAAGACTCAATTTATCTAAATGTGCTAATTTAAGAAATTTTCTTTACAATCTCTTGCTCCAAACCACATCTCTAGTGTCAACTTCGAAGGCACTACAGTGTACATCTGATGCTTCAGGAACAAAGAATTGTTCATCAATCCATGAACATACATGTGCCTCTGATGACTTTTTCCCCATGGTTTTGTATAGGATAGGAGATATTTTCTATGCACTTAATTTTTTAAAGATTTTTTAAACATTTATTTTATTTATTTATGTATTTTGTATGTGGTGCTGAGGATAGAACCCAGTGCATTGAATTTTTAACCTGCTTTTCACATCAGCACCACCAAACTTTACCTTCCAAGTCATTAGTCTACTTTTAGACCAAATTTAGATTCCATTTCAAAGAAGCACCTATTTAACATTGTATTCCTTCTTTTCTTTTTAAGTTATCCCTTTGCTTTCATAACACTTGGTTCGTAGCAATGTTATCCCCCTTTACCATCATTCTGTAAACAATATTTTAAGGTGCTCACACACTAGATTGTGACTAACTTTAGGACAGCTATTATATTTTATATACAAAGCAATTAGCATGCTTCCTGACACAGTATTTATAAGAGGGGTTAGAATAAATAAATAAATGACTAATAAATATTTATGTAACAGTTAAAACACCTTTCATACTTAAGATATAATTATTTTGTAATTGTTATCATTGTTTGTATAATTATTTGTGATAGTGACTCAACTTTCCTTCAATTTTGTGATTTCTAAATAATGTTCCAATTACATTCTAATAAAAACATCTTAAAAATTTTTTAAAAATGAATTTGTGATTACGTGGTTATCCAGTGTTAGTATCTTTTTAAACTTTGTTGGAAATACCAATCACTCAGGTCTACTTTTCTGAACACCATTATCTGCTAAAAGAAACTACAGTTCCTTGAAGTAATAGTTTTGATTATAGGATTGGAACAATATAGGGAATGTATAGCATAAGCCTTGAACAGCTTTCTTACTGGGAAGCAAGAAAGTGCTCAAGATTAGCAAAAGAAAGAAATAGAAAAAGCATGAGGGTATGTCAAAGAGACACAAGCATGAACCTGAGGTTTGAGAAAAAAGATACTACAATTTGAGCATCAAAATAACTAGATTGGGACAGGATTATAATTCAAAGTATATAATAAATATAGATTATTTTATACTATTAAAATGTGAATGAATAAAATATGTGGAAGTAAGACAAATCTCCCATGCAGAAATAGTTGAAACAATACATAGAAATACTTGTATTGGAGCCTAATTCCTCTGCTTTTGAATATGGACCAGACTCAGTCCAGACTTATTCTATTACAAAGAATAAAGTAAGAAAAACAAACAAACAAAATACTGCATTTGCCCTGGAGAAACTTGGCAAACACCACCTTAACCATTGTCAAGATTTACATCATCAGGATAAGCTATGCTGATGTTATATACTGCCTGACATGTTGCTGGGGAAAGCAAACTTCACGGCATTTGTTTTATTCAGCTTTTTTCATCTCTGTGACCAAACAGTCTGAAAATAAAAACGTAGAGGATGAAAACTTATTTAGACTCATAATTTCAGATGTCTCTGTCCATAGATGGCTGACTCCACATATCTGGGCCCAAGGAGAGGCAAAACAACATGAAGGAAGGGCATAGTGGAGGAAGGCAACTCAGAACATGGCAACAAGAAAGCAGATAGATTGTTCTCCTGAGAGGGAAAATATAAACCCTGGAAGTACATTCCCAGTGAACTACTTCCTCCAGCCACGCCCTACCTGTCCACACTTACCAGTTAATGCATCCATCAATTAAACCACTGATTAGGTTACATCTGTCATAATTTAATCATTTCTCTTCTGAATATTTTTGCATTGTATCAAACACTAGTTTTTGGAGAATACATCATATCTAAACCATAACAGCATTCTTTGCCCCAAATCTCATAATGCCAGGCTCATCATGAGAAATCAACAGCTTAACCCACATGAGAGAAATTCTATCAAACTTTGACCAGTGCTTTTAAAAATTGCCAAGATCATGAAAAATAATACAGAAATGTTCTTACAGACTAGAGAGGACTATGATGACTAAATACAATGTTGTTTTCTTGCGTGAATTATGGAGAAAAGTATAATTAACAGAGACTGTTGAAATATGAATAAATCTGTAGTTTACTCAGAAGAAAATTAATTATGAATAATTCTCCTGCTTATTTTCCTCTTTATTTATTTTCTGTATGCAAAAATTAAAGTCAGAGGACATTTAAGGAAGTGACTAATTTATCAAAAGTTGTAACCATGATTGACCCATTGGCTTGACTATCTAGATCAGGCACTGTTCTTCCCATTACTGAACGAGTGCAGATAATATCTGTTATTTAGAAAAAAATCACAATGGCCTACAAATTGAAGATATTTGTTTCATGTCAAAACTTCTTTGGAGAAAGCTTAGATAAATAAATCTTGCAAAAGTTAAATGAGATCTTATTTTCCTCTTGCTTTCTCAAGAAAGTCCAAGATTTCTAGGCCCAAGATTTACTGATAATAATAAGAATTTTGACTCGTGAGACAGAGGTAGCGTCCCTAATTTTCTGTTTCTTAAAAGATGATGTAAATGTTATTTTGGATATAGTTTTAAGTCAGTCAGTGATCACACATTGAAGACTTAAGTTAATGAGAAAATTCTCATTAAGAATTTTGTAAACCAGGCGCGGTGGGACAAGCCTGTAATCCCAGCACTTAGGGAGGCTGAGACATGAGAATCAAAGCCAGCCTCAACAACTGCAAGGCGCTAAGCAACTTAGTGAGACCCTGTCTCTATATAGAACACAAAATAGAGCTGGAGATGTGGCTCAGTGTTCGAATGCCCCTGAGTTCAATCTCCAGTACCAAAAAAAAAAAAAAAAAAAAAGAATTTTGTACATGTGTGAATGTATACATAGTAGTATATGACTCCTAAATCATGTTATTGTGTACTTTTTAAAATTTCTGAGCAGGTATTTTCTTTAGGATAGCCAAAGAACAGGGGTCAATCTGTGTAGGGATATCCATAACCACATATGAGTGATTTCTATGCAAAATCCTCCTCATGGTGATGAAAGTACTATGGCATTTTATTTGTTATGCTAAGCAATAATAATAATAAATGAAGGTACAAAGTGGTTACCTGTGAATTAAATTTCAGTTAAAAATAAAAGTGATGTGGTAATATTCTAGTAATTAAAATTAATATAATTTTCTTGATGATTTTAAAAGACAAAATACACATATGAAAAAACTTAACTTTTTGGAAAATTTCCACTTTGCTTTAATTATTCCTAAATTATTAGACTGAATATTTCTTATGAAAATATGTTATGAAGAGTAGATTGGTAAGTGGAAAACTGTGTTTTTAGTAAATTATTTTTGGCACATAAAGATAATATAATGCAAAGTTTCTTTAATACATAATTTGTAATTAATATTTACTTTTAAAAAATTCTAAGTTATATTCCCTGAAATCCCCCTAATGTTGGTGGAATTTATTATACCCACTGAACTTTTTTTAAATATCAACAGTTAATGAACTAGACAAATGAATATATACAGTATGTCTATTATTGTTATCCATCCTATTTTATTTTAAGCAATTTCAAAGGCAAGTTCTTCACTAAATTTTGAGTCAACCAGTTTGATTATTTGTGTATCTCTGAATATTCAAGATTTCTTCTCTTTATTGGCTAAGCATTGACATTTGTGCTAGGTCTACTTCTATAATATAAATATATGTAGATATTTATAAAAGATTATAGAGAATGTAAAAGTTTGTTAAAGTGCTTGTCTACAATCTATTACATATTTCCCAAATCAGAAAAGTTGTTGATATATTTTTTCATATTTTAAAACCAATCTGCCTATTTGACCTAATATTTTAATTTTTCCCATGTAATATTTGTTACTTTTTCTCTGTTTTCTTCTCTAACATACTGTTATTTTAACAATATTTTTATATGGATTATTTATTTACCTAACCAATACATGCTCATTTCTGACAATACAATATAGTACTGGAAGTAGTTTTAACTTTGAAATTGGAGGTTTACCTTGTAAGCCCTGATTCTGTCACTTAGCAGCTATGAGGCTAGAGTGAGTTAATTACTTCACTAAACCTCTGTTGTTGGTTGTTTTTTTTTTGGTTTTTCTTTTGCAAAATATGAGTAAAAATCAACTCAAAATAATAGGGTTTTTTTAGATTTATATATATATATGTATAGTAATTTCAGTCCATGTTCTTCTATATATGGCTATCATCCATTTAGTTCATAGGAAGCTCCAAAAGCAACATTCCTTGTTTAATTTATTTACTTATTTTTACTGCAGAGAGTTTGAAAACCTGTTTACTATTTCTTATACCAGATTTTTAAACAACATAAGAATTGTGACAGTTTCCAAAATTTTTTCAAAGACTGTAGTTTTCAATGGTATAAAATTTCTCAGAATTCCCAATTGCTATATTTTGATCTCTTTGATCTCTTGATGGGACTTGCACCAATACTAATCGACAACTTTAAGTATAATTTACACCAGGTGTGTGTGAATATGTACTTGGTTAATTCAAGTGGAAGAATGTAATCTGAAATATATTTTCATATCCTGTAATAAGTGTAGTGCCCTCCTCTGAGGATATTCCATAAATGTTTGTTGAGAGTGATGACCACAAGATACTTTTTAGATGCTCTCATTTTCTAAAACTATTTAGTCTTACATATATTTAGAAGTATATGTCACTTTTAAAATGTTCTCATAACTAATATTTTTCTTCATTGTTAAGTAAAAATTAAACATTTGCACAGCTGTTTCTCTAAATTATTCCTAAGAATAAACAATGTCTATATAATACATTTTAATCAATCTTTATTGATATCATTATAATAGAAAGATTAATACATGTAGTTTTCTTTCAACATCCAAAATAAAATCTATCACAATATATTGATAAATATTCCATACATGCACACCGCAAATACAATTGAAGTTCTTTTTCTCCAGAATCTAATTTAAGAATTTATTGATAACTCCATTTTAAACAATATTAAATACAACTGAAATCATAAATGATAGGGTTGAGTATTAGTAGATATAGATTTATAATATAGCCTTTCACTTCTCAGTTGGAGGTCAAATATAATTCCATCCACAGAATATGATATATTATTCAGATAAATTTTATCTAAAATAGTTCTTTACTGATTTAAGTACAATGTATTTTCCTGTTCTCTGGGGAATCAAGCACATTAAAAAAAAAAAGGTTAACTCTATATCAATAAAAATGTTTCTTTGTAAGTCAATCTATGAAAAAATCCCATAAATGATATGCAATGACAGATTAATATGCAGTAGTTAAAAGAGTCAGATTACCTTGAGCCTGCAAGTCTGGAAAATAATTAAGCGATATATGGAAGCATTCTGTTGAGGAATTCAAAAATTCAGTTGGGTCTGTGGATTAGTAATGACATCTTTACTACTAGTTTAAGTACAGGGAGCCTAAATTCTCAGCCATCTGCTGTTTTAGATCTGTTTTCCAAGAAATGCTGACATGATAGCTAACAGATTTAGAAAATACATTCGGCTTGCGTGACCCAGTGTGTGGCTACGTTCATATACTCCACTACAAAGCACCGTTAGAAAGAAATGAGGACACTGTAATGAGTGTTAGATTACCTGTGAGAAAAATCACTGAAATAATATCACTTCAAACTGACTTTTCTTTATTTTAAAATATAATTTCCAAAAACACAGATAGAAGAATTCCAGAGATGATATTAGGGAGTTATTTTTGATGTTTTTGAAGTGTGTTGAAGAGATGTCTTGTTGCTTTATAATTAATACAAAGCCAAATTTCCAGAGTCTCTCCTTTCTACAGGGTACTGTAGGATTCATTTTACTTATCTGTTTCAAAGCAGGTTTCAGTGAAATAGCCTAAGACAATTACTGGTGCTATCTTCCATAAAAAATATAAAGAAAATGTTTTTGGCTAAGTTTTACACAATGGATATTATGAGACAAAAATCAGTCATTTTCATTAAGTTGAATATTTAAAGAAGACAACAGAATATGCTAATGCATAATGGTCAGTATTTTTGCTAAGTTAAATTGAATTAATGATTTAATTTGAGCTAATTTGGCATCAGAGTGAGTTCCTTGTATAAAACAACAATAGTAACAATAAAAAAAAATAGACATTCATAGCTCTGTATCTTTTCTTCATTTGTCAGAAGGCCTGACAGGACCGAATTCTCTCTGAACTGGTCAATGAATTAGCAACATAACAAAAAATCATAACCAGATAGCTTTACTCAAAACAAGTTCCCTTTTCCCACCCTATGTCCATTAATATCTTTTTATTGCTTTATAATATAGAAAGTTATGTTTTACTTGTTTGTTGAAATACATATTTTCTTACATAGTCATACTAAAGGTACTCTGCTGGTCAAGGGAGTAAAAGTAAGAGAGAGTGTTCTTACTATTCCTATATGAAAAGAGGATTAGGTAGGAATCAAAAAGATGTGGTTTGGGTTATGTCATTCAACACACTCTGTTATTTGTTATTTCTTGAAATGAAAATTATTGCTTTCTGCAGCTAGAAATAATAATAGCTTTGACAAAGGAAGTGCTCACTAAATATGTTCTTTTAAAGATATAATCATTTGCATTTTAAGAGAATAAAATTGAAATCTAAAAACTTTTGAGTACTATTTTATATTAATATATTTTAAGTTTTTATATACCACTTAATATTAATTAACTCTTTAGTCATTATAATACCTCTGAAGGTCAATGTCACTTTCCCCAGTGTCCAAACAGCCTCTAGCTATAGCTTATGAACTAGTTGTCAAAGGTTTTGAAATGCATTAGGGCCTAATGGGAGTTCTTAAAACTGTTGCTTCATATTGGTCTGTTCCTGCCACCTTATAAATAATAATGAATTTTACAGTTCTATAACATTTTTACTCAAAAAGGAGACATATATTTGGTTTTTATTTTAATTTTTAAGTGATTATGGCTATACAAAAATACTTAGAACCCATAAGAGCAAAATTCAAAATTTCTGAGATTCATTTAAAGATTTTATCAGCCATAAAAAGGGACAGTAAAATGGACTAATAATAGTAATAAAAATAAATCAATAAGCTAAATGAAAACAGATCATAAAATAATAGATTCAGATTTTAGAAGAAAATATGTCAAAGAAAGCAAGAAAAAGTTTGAGCACATTAAGAAGATAAATGAATGATATTTAAAGGTAAATCTAAGTTTAATTTTACAGTAGCTTGGATGAAACATACATTGGGTAAGAAACAGAATTATATATTACAAAAGAAAAGGTAAAAATTTGAGGAAAGCACAAGAGACAATTAAAGGGTTAAAAAAAATGTAGGGAGGAAATAAAGGGAGAAACAGTACCAGTAAACTGTGGGACAACTTTAAGGAATGCAAAATACATGTAACTGGAGTCCAGGTAGGATGAGGAAGAAGAAAAAAATACTTGAAAAATAATGTTTAAAATATTTTATATTTGATGAAAATAATAAACTCATAAAACAAAAAGATTAAATAAACTTCATGCACAAAGGAGCATGAGGAAAACTATAGCAAATATTAAAATTGAAGATACAGAAAAAATCTTAATGCATCAGAAAAAAATGTATATATAAAAGAAGATAAAAAACAACAATAAAAACATGAAATTAAAATCCTTTACTCAAGAGAAAGATATTTAAAGAAAACAATCAAATGTGAAAAAACGTTTTTTCAGGCTTACAAAAACCTGAATTTTCAACAGCATGTCTGAATTATACCACGTATTAAATAACTTACTTTTTGCAGAAGGAGCATATCAGATGGAAATCTGAATCTACTCAGATGAATTAGAAGACAAATACAAAAGATTCTTTATTATTTCATAAATAATTGTCTAAAGCAAATAATAATGTACATTTGGAATTAAAACATGTAAAACTAAACCAAATATAAAATAAATGCTTGTAAGGAGGAAACATAAGTACTATTGACATTTTATTTT
Organism: Xerus rutilus; assembly: GCA_028644305.1. NCBI lineage: Eukaryota > Metazoa > Chordata > Mammalia > Rodentia > Sciuridae > Xerus > Xerus rutilus. The sequence goes on from CM053404.1 coordinate 88,237,650, forward strand.
ATTTGTTATTTGTTATTTTTGGTACTGGGGATTGAACCCAGGGGCGCTTAACCACTGAGCCACATCCCCAGCCTTTTTTTATACTTTATTTAGAAACAAGGTCTCGCTGAGCTGCTTAGGGCCTCACTAAGTTGCTGAGACTGGCTTTGAACTTTCAATACTCCTGCCTCAGCTTCCTAAGCCACTGAGATTACAGGCGTGTGCTATCTTGCCTGGCTACTATTGATATTTTAAAATTCCACTTATAATACCATCAAAACATGGAATATTTGAAAATAAAATCAGGAAAGACTGTATAATAATGTATCCTTTTGAATGCACAATATTTCAGTGTACAATTTTCAATGCAGTGCTGAGAGAAATAGACTACCAAAATAAGAACACTGCTTATTATTTAAAGACCCAAGATGTCAACTTTCCAAATTTATCTATAGATTAATCCAATTAAAAAAACTCAGAAAGCTTTTATTTTTACAGAAATTAAAATTGGCTTCTGATATTTATAACAAATGCAAAGAAGTAAAGAACCCTTTATGGAGAACATCCCAAATTTTAACACTATAAAACTATAGTCTTGCCATAAAGATAGAACATTGGCATAGAGTGGAGTCTACAAATAGCCCTTAACATTTATATGAGAAAAGGATAATCCTAATGATAGCCACATCAACTTTTTCTGCATACCATATAAAATATGAATTACACTTCTAAAAATTCAACCTAAAACTATTCAATTTCTGAAAGAAAAGAAAGAAGATCTGACTGGTCATGGGTTTTTCAAAAATTTCCAAAATACAACAAAAGTAGCCTAAAGTCTAAAAGAAAAAATACCAATAAATTGGATTCATCAAAAGTAAAAACTGTTGTTCTTCAAAAGACACAGATAAGGAGATGAAAAGTCACAGTTTGGATGGAATATTTGAAAAAAAAAGCAGATGACAAAGGCTTTGTACTTGTAATATATTTATAAAACATATATGTCAATATTAAAAGACAAACTAACCAATGAATAAAATAGGCAAAAATATGAACAGACAATTCCTAAAGAAGATACAGTCATGAGCATTTATGCATCTGCTAAACATCATTACTCATTAGGAAAATGGAATTGAACACTAAAATGCCAAAGTAGAAATCTCCTATACCTTTGATGTAAACATAAAATTGCATATCCACTTGGCAGCACAATTTGGTAGTTCCTTACAAAGTTTACTATGTGCACACTATACATCCCAGTCATTCAATTCTTAGGTTTTTACCTAAATTATGAGAGCATATATTTAAACAAGAAATAAATACAAATTTTCATAGAAGCTTTGCCATATTAGCCCAAATAACTCATATCCATCAACAGATAAAAGAATAGATAAGTACTAACCAGCTGTAAAGTAAGTGTATTATTTATATATACTACACATGGTTAATCTTTAAATAAGTATGCTGGGTAAAAGAAGTCAAATTAAAAAATGGAATAGAATCAGTTTTTCCACAACTCTTCTTTAATTTCTTTTTAACTTAACTGTGGTATTATTTCACATAATTCATTGGTCGAAATTGGCAGGAAAAAAGTGTAAGTGGAATGAGTCATCCTACATATATTGAAATATACTCCATTAAGAGTTCATTGCGATATTTTGAATAAAACAGGTTAGATCAAGGGAATAGCTTGTGAATTGAAACAGAAATTAAATTTTAAGTTCATTCAACCAGTTATATATTTCTTCAATTTTTCTCCAAAGTTGTTTGATGGAACGTGAACATGTTATCATCTATGCAGCAATGAAGATGTATTATTTAGATGGAATTGGAAAGAGAGTAGAATGAATTGACATACCTTGCCTATGCTCATATATGAATATACGACCAGTGTAACTCCACATCATGTGCAACTACAATGATGAGAAGTCATACTCCATGTATGTATGATATGTCAAAATATATCATATTATCATATATTCCTGAAAAGAATAAATCTTAAAAAAATTTAAAGGTGTTTTGTTTGTTAATTGAGACATTGTCTAGTTGAATTGACAAGGAGGGAAAAGTGGAGGCATCTTCCAGAATTCTTTGCTTCTTGTTAGTGAAAATGCTAAAAAGTGACTTCAACAGTTTGTATTATCCTTCTGGTTTAATATTTTCTTTGACGCTCATATGGCTTTGGCTTTAAATACATTTCATTTCAAAGAAAATAGATCATATGTATCAGCTTTTTCCAGTAGCATAAAATGTTTGGCATCCCTCATATTTAAGAGAAACACTTTTTTTGCTTTGGATCTTTGTCAGCAAATAAAAATAAAAGGTATACATTATGTCATAAAGAACACTGACCATTAGCCAAGTAATTGTTGCAATCAGATACAACAAAATATATTGTTTTGGGCTTTTTTTGGTATTGACAATTGAAACTCAGGGGCACTCAACCACTGAGCCACATCCCCAGCCTTATTTTGTGTTTTATGTAGAGACAGGGTCTCACTGAGTTGCTTAGCGCCTCACCTTGCTAAGGCTGCCTTTGAATTCGCGATAATCCTGTCTCAGCCTCCCAAAGTGCTGGGATTACAGGCATGTGCCACCATTCCCGGCTCAAAATATATTGTTTTATGAATTAATAAATAAGTTTCTCTTTGTTGTTGGAGTTGGGACAATGTACATAAGTTGTGTTTTAAAATGTCTTTAATCTAAAAATGGTGACTTATTTATCCTGTTCCAGAAAAAGATCTTAGTCTGTTTCTTTGAAAGATACAGCAAGATAGTGTTTAAGACATTAAGAATATGGAAACCAGAGAAAGAATATGATCCAATCTGCCTTCTAAAAGCTATGTGACCTTATCTACAATTATTTAACTTCTTAGGCCTTATTTCTTCTTCCGAAACATTGAAATAATATGTTTCCCTCAGACTTATTATAAGGATTAAGTTACATGGTTTGGGTTCCACCAGGATAATCGGAGAAAAAGAATCTAAAACAAGAAATTTATCAAGGTACAGGTGATTTCAGCAAACAATGACAGAGAACAAGTAAGGTGATACAAAGAAGAAGGTGGCTAATAAAATTTGTACTATATAATATCACTGAGGAGTTCTGCAGCTTAATCCAGCTGTAATGAACAAGATCTTCAGAGTTATGACACCTGAGGAGAAAGGAGTCAGACCCCTAGTTGAGGGATGTTGGTGTGTGTGAGTGTGTACCTGTGTATCCATGTCTGCATGCATGTATTCAGTCTCAGGCAATTACATACCAGCTGAATTGGCTCTGGTCTGGAGAAATTCCAGTGACAAATGGATGCAGATGACAGTCTGATCTGCATGCCTCAGACAGGGCAGGATATTACTCAAATCACCTGTTACATATTGTACAATCCCATGCTTAAATGAGTAGTAGCTCTGAGAATGATTTCTGAGAGTCTTGTCTCTGGTCCTTCTTCTGGGAATAGGATGATAACAAGGACTTGGACTTTTTGAAAGTGCCTGTGTAATTTCAAAGATAAAATACACCACAGGTTACTGGTAGAGTTGAGCAATCTATGATATTTTTATTTAATCAGTATTAATACTTTATTATCAAAACATGAATTTGAAATTTTATTTCTATATACATTATATCATAATCAGTTTAAGCTAATTAAGAATTAATTTAGCCAGACAAGGTGGTGCATGCCTGTAATCCCAGTGACTGGCAGGAGGATTGCAAATTCAGAGAGTCTAATACAATTTAGGGAGACCTTGCCTCAAAACAAAAAGTAAAAGAGCTGGGGATGGAGCTCAGTGGTTAAAATGCCTTTGGGTTCAACTCCCAGTACAAAAAAAAGAAGGAGGAGGAGGAGGAGGAGGAGGAGGAGGAGGAGGAGGAGGAGGAGGAGGAAAGGGTTGATTTAATGGAACATGAATATGAATACCAAAATTTTAAGGATTATATGACAATGTTTTTAGCACTGAAATTCTTGGGAATATTGCTACGTTAACCACTGCTTTTGTACCTGATTCTAGAAGTATACAGGCATGAAAAGTATCAGTTTTCCAACAACATTTATCCTATTTAAAGTATACCTGTAAGTCCTGTAGGTATAACCACTTCCACATTTCTCAAAATCTTTGAACTGCAAAACTGCTGAAGAAAATTCCTGAATTTATTTATTTTAGGTGATAAAATAATGCCCATTGATTTTATTTTAATTAAAAATAACAAAATTTCTTATGTGCCACTAAATCTTTTTTTTTAAAATATTTTTCAGTTGTAGATGGACACAATGTCTTTATTTTATTGCTTTGTATGTGGTGCTGGGGATCGAACCCAGGGCCTCAAGCATGCAAGGCAAGCGCTCTACCGCTGAACTATAATCCCAGCACACCACTGGATCTTTTATACGAAGTTTAAATGAGCTCCTTTTATGCTGCTTGTGATTTTGACAAATGTAATAACCAAATACATACTTGGACATTTTGATCTTTTGGAATTTTTTATAAAATATTTTCTAATTTTTTTCACTGAAAAAATGTTAAGCAGAAATTTTTATTTGGAGTTTAATGATACTAATTAAATTCCTAAAGTCATAAAATCATAGACCCAAGAAAAATCTTGGTAACTCTCTGGTACAAACACACCATTGCACAGATGAGGAAATTAAGGTCCAGAGGGGGAGCATGCCTTGGCCAAGGTTACATGGCTCATTGGCTTGTGTACTTTACTAAGTTGAATCTGCTTATCCTATCTTTTTAAAACTATAATTAATATATTTGTTTCCTTCACCTTGGGAGAATTATTTAATATTTCTTCAATTTAGATGTCTTAGCTTTTATGTAGTAATAATTTTATTAACACATACTTTGTATAGCAGTTATTAGGTGTTGGACATTCTTCAAAGTGTTTTATAAATAAGTGTTTTACAAGTGTAAATGCTTTACAAGTATTTACAAGTATTTAACACTTACACCAACCCCATGAAGTTGGTCCTATCATCATCATCTTATAAAGGATGTTATTAGTGAGTTCTAGGGAGATTTTGTGACTTAGCAAACAGTCACACCATTTGTAAATCACAAAAGTGTATATTCAGCCCAGGCAGACTGGCTCCAATGACTATGTTTCTAATTATTAAAATGGGCTGAATCTCATTACTCATAACAAAATCATAGTAATATATATAAAGCCAGTGGAAGCAGGGATAGTCAGTACTATTATTTTAGAAACATTTAAAACAAGGTATCTAGACTTCACCTTCTAATATTTTAATACTGGCACTATCATTTATTAGGCAGAAGGTGTTAGCAGAGTCACAACTTTTTATTTTCTTTATTTTAAACTTAATATAAATATTAGAAGTACTTATAGTACCTATGTCATGTAATTAGTCAAGAATATGTTAAAATATAAATGGAAAAGTTTTACAAATTTAGAACACTAAGGTAATAGTTTTTTTGGGTGTTTTTTTTTTTTTTTTTGGTACTGGGGATTGAACTCAGGGGTACTTGACCACTGAACCACATCCTCAGCCATATTTTGTGTTTTATGTAGAGACAGGGTCTCACTGAGTTGCTTAGCGCCTCACCGTTGCTGAGGCTGGCTTTGAACTTGCGATTCTCCTGTCTCAGCCTCCCAAAGTGCTGGGATTACGGGCATGCACCACCGCACCTGGCTCTAAGGTAATATTTTTTATAGTAAGAGAAGTATAGTGTATGATATACAGTTGTGTAAAGTGATGGTAAATTTTTGTGGGACCCAAATGAAACCTGCATTTTTAATAATTAAGATAAAAGTTCCATTTAAAAATCCAAAGATTGTAGAAAACATGAACAGAAATACTGGAAAGATAACTTATTGTGGGAGTAAACTGTACCTCTCAGCTCAATTTCATGACAACTTGCTGTGAGAGCAGAGTTGACTGACAACTCCACCTGCTGACTCTGACTGCATCTCTGCCTTCATTCAACTCAGGTCATGCTTCACACAGTCTAGCTCATGACTGAGCACAACCTAAAGACGAATACTGGCATTACTATATGACATGAGTGTCCTCTAGGTAACTCATTTTGGGACTTCCCAATGGCCTCGTAGAGATTTTTCTCAAAACTGTATTTAGATGTGTGGTCTAAGACACTTCCTACCTAGTTCTTTCCTTCTACTCTTCTTTTATTGGTGGAGACTTACCCTAGAGTCTAAAGACTCTTCTTAAATTTTCTAGCCTCCTCTCCTTTAATCCTTTATAGACTACCCTTCAGTAAGTAAGTCTATAGTACTTTTAAATTAATCTTGGCAACTGCTTTTTACATGACTCAAACTAACACACTTATTATCTCACCATCCAGAGATTATTAGCATTTAAATTTAGTATATGTCTGGAGTGTTGGATTCTGCTTATTCTGGCTTGCAAGAGCCAATTGAGTGTATTTCTTCCCAAAGCTGGTGCTGTGACCTGCATGGCTGTTAATTCAGGTAACTGAACCAGGTGATAAGGGGATGGAGACAAGACAGACAGACACATAAACAGAGAAAAAGCTAGGTCCCAGTGGTTCACTAATAACCCTGGTAGGGAAGCAGTGATCATGAACAAACTTGGCACATTATTTATATAGCTTTTAACATCAAAATTGTTTATTGTGAGAAAGTTTCTTCAAGATAAACAGAACTGAAGTTGAGGGTATAAACAGCCCAATTAAACCTATCAGCTTGAGCCCATAATTCTGTACCCCCAAGCAGCTGGCATTTGAATTCAAGGTTAAGAACTGACAAACCCTTAGCTGGTATGGAATATCCCTTTTCACAGAGCATAACTACAGCAGCTGGGCAGTCTCATATCAACACCTTTGTGCCAAGAGTTCCCAGGAGAGGCATCACCTCTGTCATTGGGCAGCTCAAAGACCATAATTAGTCACTGCTCCTGATAATCGTAACTTCCCAGAGTTCACATCAGTAGATTTATATCATCCACAGAGAGAATATTCACAACATGAAAATATTTTTCTTTCCAAGTGAGACATCAAGAAAACATTTACCAGCATGCCATCATTGCATACCTTTTATGTATATAAAGTATTATTTGGTGAGCTATGCATTATAATTTCAAATGCATGGAGAATACTTTTCCCATGCAAGTAATATTCTACTACATTTATCCTAAGTAGTTTATATTGTCTTATCTTACAGGTAAAGCATAATATATTTATCGAATATTCTACTGCGAATATTTATTTCCAATATCATTTTACCAATATATTGGCAGGATAAGCAATATTAAATAGTTTTTTTAATTATTGTATTTATAGTTTAGTTTTTAACATTTAAATTTCAAATAGTAGAAACATACTGGAGACTTTTACCATAAATTCTCATGATTACCATGTAGCATGTATCAACATAGGACATGTATCTTAATGGTTAAGATCAGAGAGAGAAGAGAAAGAAAAAGGGAGAAAGAGAGAGAGAGGGGGAGACAAAGAGAAATGGAAAATACTTATTATTATAATACTTATACTTGACTTGAAATAGTATATACCTTGTAAATTAAATAAATAATTACTGGTCACTTCAGTAACTCTTTTTCAGGAAAGGAAGAAAGAAAGAAAGAAAGAAAGGAAGGAAGAAAGAAAGGAAGAAAGAAAGAGAAAGAAAACAAAGAGAAAGAGAAAGAGAGAAAGAAAGAATTATTATTATTCCTACTGACAGTAAATACATTTAATTGGAAGTTGTCACAGATGATGGTCTGATTACAAAGAGTGGAATATTGTGAGCTTCTCAATATTCAAAAAAGGAAAGATATTGGTATATATTTGTAAAGTATTCACCCTCTTACAGACCAATTTTTCCAAATAAAATTTTGACCCATAAAATTGAGGAAAAATGTTTACATTTTTTGAGTAAAGTGAGATAGTGATCTTAATTATGATTATATCCAGATTTTTATATCAGTTTTAGTATCTGTAATGATAGTTGCCATTAATTTGTTTCTCATGGGAAAATGCATTCGTATGAAGAAAAATATTGATAACTTTTTCTTTCTTTTTTTTTTAAACCAATAACTATTAGGGTCTGGAAACTCTATAAGTGCTACATATTTAAAAGAAAAAGTTCTATACATTTTTTTTCCGATCTGAGGAAGTTCACAAAACCTAATACAATTTTCAGTAAACTAGAAACTGTGGGCCAAATTCATCAAAACTGCTACTTGTTTTTGTAAATAAAGTTTTATTAGATCACTGTGGGGAGCTAGCTCCATGCCACGCCCTTAAGATGGCAACTAGCCATTGTGAAAAGTGTGTAAACAGGAAGGGCATGGAGGAAGGAGGAACTATGTGATTTGTTTACTGTTGGTTCCGCGAACTTGATCAGCTCATGGACAGAATTCAGGGGGCTTGCGTGCCTTGCAACATGGACAGCTGCTGGCTACATGCATTGTCTCTGATTGGCCCAATGGCCCTATAAGTTGAATGCTTGTTCTGCAAATAAACGAGTGCCTGCTTTGACTGGTCTCCCTCATGCGTCTGATTGTCCTGCGCGGAGGGCTAGGAAAGGGCGGCCAGTCAGCTCCAACTCGCCCTGACTTCCACTGCTAGGTGAGTGTGAGGGTGCCTCTTCCGCCTGCTGGTTCGGGACAGATCATAACCCCCGCAGACCACATGCAACAATTATTTGTTTCTCTATCATGTATGGATGCTTTTATCATACAAAAGCAGAATGGAATAGTTGCAAAGCATGAAATATTAACTGCCTGGCTTCTCAGAAAAACTTTTATCTACTCCTCTAAAGACTCATTGATTGGCAGCATGGAAATTAACCAATGAACATACATACAAACAAAACATAATGAATTCATCTAAAATTTCTATGAACAAGGGTAAACTGGTGAGGCTAACATAACTCCAGTTGGGTGTCAATGAGGAGGACCCAGTTTTTTTGTATCAGCAAACAGTGCAACCTAATTATAACATTGCTAGTCACTTCAGTAACTGTAATTCATAACTATTGTGTGTTAAAATTGCTGGTATAAGCCACTAGATTCACAAAATCTGCAGGATTACTGAAGTTCCGAAGTTCCAAATTTCAAGTCTATTTTACAAAGAAACATGACCTTAAATGCTGTTATGCTGGGATTTTACAGAAAAGCCTAGTGAAGACTAAGAGTAATTATGTGGAAAATTTGGGTAAAAACCACACATTTGCTTCAGTTACAAGCAATTTTCAGAATTATATTTCATGTTATAACTTGGCAATATGTGATATTTTTAAAACAGAAATAGCAAAATTTCTAGTCTAGAAATGCTTAAAACTTGAGTTGATTTGTCATGTATTGGGTGAAGTAAAATCCTGATCTTTAAAGCATATTAGTATTTTTAATGGGACATGGTTAAGGGTAAGAGGCAGGGACTGGTAGGGTATCAAGTTGTAAATTATTTCACCATATCTCTTCTATCATATTGTTTTATATTTATTAGATCTCTGATAATTAGACTATCTCTGGTAATTAGACTAATTAATAGATTGTGTTTATCCCCAGCCAGAAACAAAGCAGAATGCTTTATAAGAACAAGACTTTGTCTTCCCATTAGACTTCTTACTTTTATAGTATACACACAAAGGAAAAAAAAGTCACTGCTTGTAAAACTCCCTGGAGGCAATCCTAGAAACCATATATCTCTATATAAGTAAGTTTTCATCATAGTTTTAAATTAATAAGTTAAACTAACTCAAAAGCTTTAATCTAGACTGTGGTATTGAAGAACATGCATTAGGCATTTTCTGTTTTAATTTCAACAGTGCTTGATATAAAAAAGGTTTCCCCTTTTACATTTGTTGAAGAGTATTGAGGACCTTAATGCGCCATATTGACAGAGTAATAAAAATAGCAAATTGCATTTCAGGCCTTGTGCCAACATCATTAAACTCCCAGTCATACCCAAAACAATAATGAGGACAAAACAAAAGCTGTAGCTCTTCTCCAGCTCAACTCTGATCCCTGTTGACTTATAGTAAGTAGCCCCTGCCTTGAGTTCTTTCTACATGGAACCACTGAATCAAATATGTATAGTATTTTGATTATAGAGCTACATATATAAATAGCCTACCACTCCTTTGTTCCAGGTTTGTTGTTTGTTTTAAAAGTTCCTTGATAATACCTGTTCTGTAAGTTGACTGTTTAAATTCTACTATTATGAAAGAATTGAGTGTCTTCTCCCCTACCCAGTCACCCAAACTCTTTCAATTTACGTGTGAAGAATTCAAATGTGCCAAAATTAACACCCCTTTTATTTGAATCAGTGACCCAATATAACACATCCTGCAATTTTAATACTGCACTTGTCCATGGCAAATTGAGCAATAGATGAGACTATTTGACCCATTCTACAAAAATATAACTCTCTGAGTTATCAGAATATTATTAAAGAGTAAATCTTCAAAGTGGGCCACTCCATTTGAAATCAGTGTGAGAAAAGAACAACATTTTGTGGCTGCATGTAAAGAACACTAAAACTTTTATTCACATAGTACAAAATAATAAAGAAAGCAAGCTTTTATATTCTTTAAAAAAAGAAGTTTTTAAAAAAGAGGTTTTAATATTATAGTCCTTAATTAAAACCCCATAATATTATAAATTGATTGTATTCATTTTTAAATAAGAAAATATTAAGACTTTTTATTTTTATACATTCCTTTTACATAGAAAACATGTACTACTTATACAGAAAGATTTTTAGATTAAATGAGTAGAAACCAGAGGAGTTATTTTTAAAAGAAAAAAATGAAAAAAATCATGCCATATATACTTGGGACAAAATTTTTATCTGTTACTTTTTTTGAAATTTCTGTGTAATAGAGAATGGTTGAGTATTACTGTTCAACATTACACCATGCCATCTTCAATTGCTTTACACAATATCTCAGGAAATGGTCCAGCAGGTTTGTAGTAGCTCAAATGAGATTCATCTCCAATATCGATTCGCTTATCCCATGACAGCACTCCCATTTTGAAAGTCCTCAGATGCTTTGAAATCCTCATTTTTGTTCAGTTGACTGTGAACTTAGCTGCTAGTGCTTTCACAATTGCAATATGTGGGCAAGCTTTCACTAAATTTCTTCATGAACCATTTAAACCAACCTACATTTAAGGACCTCTGGGAACTACAAACTCAAAGTATTCAGGTACTTTTCTTCCTTCTTTTTAAATAAAACTAATTATGAAATAATTCAAACATAAGGAAAAGTACAAAACTTAGAAAATGGTATGTGGAGTAACATACATAATGCAAAACTAGAATTCTAATTTAACATGACAGGACCATCATGTACGTCAAGGCGTGTGATTACTATGTGATAAATCTGGAATGAGGAGTCAGGCTTTTATGCAGTCTGCACTGAAAGCCTATTTCTACAGACTACATTGTTTGAGCTTAAACTGAGTCACAATGGAACCAAGATACCTTAACTAGTCAGGAGATAATTATAAAATATAAGATCAAATTATAAGGAAGACAACTGAAAATTCAAAATAAAATTACTCTTTAGGTAATCATGGAAAAAGAAACAAGAGAAAAATCTGAAGATAAAGGATTTAACTCTAGTTTAGAGAAGCAGAAAAGGTTATCCAGGTTTTAGTTTGAATAGAGGGCTGGATACAAGAACTAAGTAAGAGCTACTGCTTCCATTGGATTGGAGTGGGAGTTAAAGGCGTAGTGAAATTCAGCCTTAGGAAATCACTTTTTCACAAGACCAAGGAGAAGAAAACAAAACCATCCAGACTAAAGGGATAATACATGAGACAATCCCCTGGGTAAAATATTTAGTTGTCCAACTTAGGGAACTTAATTATAAAATTTTTAGGAATTTCCTTGAAAATATTTTATTAAAATTAATTTTTTTACTAGGGTAGTTGGACATATCTACGGATATTACTTGTGTTGGATGATATTTTTAGGGTACTAGATAAATATAATGAGAATGATATGTGAGAAATAATCCTGTTGGTCAAAATAGAGTAGAACAAAGTTAGATTTCATCAAACGGAAGTATAAAACCTTGCGAGGTAGGCTTGTACTGACTTTCCCTGACATCTATTGACCTTGTTCATGTAAGAGTTCCACTTTTTACGTGAGGCCTGGTCAATATAACCCTTGCAATTTCTGGCCACAGTTCAGTATGACCTCAAGTCTTAATCACAGAAGGAGTGAAGTGATGTGTCTTTTACTGATATTTTAGAAAAAGAGGATTGTTCTGTTGATTTAGAAGAATTAAAGGTGGAGTTTTCACAGGCCACGCTGCAAAATACAGACAATGCAAAAATACAGACCTGGTGTTTTAAGAATTTATATTTGTTAAGATAAAAACCTACATTTTAATATGTAATGTAATTTACATTAAGACATGACATAATTTGATGTGAAGGATTGTAATTAGTTAACGTATTTAAGAATACTGTGTGGACTTAAGTTCATGTGGTGAATAGGGTAGTGGTTGCAGACCAAACTGCCTCAACATATACTGTTTTTTTTTTTTTTTTTAATTTTTTTAAATGATGTGCTATTATTTTTTTATATCTTTATTTATTTTATGTGGTGCTGAGGATCGAACCCAGTGCCTCACGTATGCGAAGCAGGCGCTCAACCGCTGAGCCATAAACCCAGCCCCTCAACATATACTGTTTTGAAACCTCTGGGAAAAGGGGTCCCAAAAATTCTTTACAATCTCCACTGAAAATAAGCAAAAAATAATGTTCCTAATTTATTGCCATGGAGAAGAGGCAAATTCAGCTGTGGTAGCAAAGGGCATAAAGACAATATTTCTACAGGGCCATGTAGGAGCAAATTGAAATACGTAAGAAGTAATTACTTCAAAGTCTAGAATTAGTTTGTCAGGATTGCAGTTGAATCTTGCTTTATAATAATCTTTCAATGAAATGATTTGAAATTTAATTTCACTTATTAATATTTAGATTGCTTGGGCATGGAAGAAGATCTATTTCTCCATGCAGTATCAGCATGGGCTATAGTCATATGGAAGATCCATTGATCTAAAATAACCCAGAAGGCTCACTGGCACAGCTAGTATCAAGTTTTAGCAGTTGAGAGTTTAGCTTCGGCTGTTCTATATACTATTTGGCCTTTCTTTATGTCATGGGCTTCTCACTACATGGAGCTTGATATCCAAGAGTATGTTCTGTGCATAGAAAAGTGATAGTTGTAATTTCTTAAATACCTGCCTTAACACACTGCCATATTCTCTTGGCCAAAAATAATAATACATCTCCCTATTTACAAAGAAAAAAAAATACCTGTTTTGGTACAGGGAGAGGCAAATAATTTGCAACCATCAGGAAATTTGATTAATTTAAAGCCTTGCCTTTCTTTCTTTTGTTTTTCTTTCTTTCCTTCTTTATTTTATTCAATTAATCAACACACATATATCAATTGTTCACAATGTTTTAGTAACTTCTGTAGAGAGTGGAGATAAAGATTTAAATATATAACTGTGGTTTTATGTCAAATACATAGTAATTCATAAATTTTCTTTAGTTTTCTTAAGAAACTTTTATTCTAAATCTGGGCTCTGCCTCTGGAAAACTTCTGATAAGAAATTAAATGCATAAAGAATAATTGCCAATTGGGAGGCTAAGACAGAAGGATCGTGAGTTCAAAGCCAGCCTCAGCAACGATGAGATGCTAAGCAACTCAGTGAAGCCCTGTCTCTAAATAAAACACAAAATAGGGCTCAGGATGTGACTCAGTGGTCAAGTGCCCCTGAGTTAAATCCCTGGTACAAAAAACAAAAAAAAAGCCAAGTTGTATGAGATTTAATAAGCTACTTTTTAATATGAATCCACAAAAGTTTATAAAATGCTATGTATTACTTATTGCTACAATAAATGCAATGAACCAATTAGCTATTGCACTATAGCATAACAAACTACCCCCAAAATTGAGTGTTTTAAAGCAAGTATAATTTATTCTTCCATGAATACGTTTTTTTTTTTTTTCCACTTTATTTTAGCCATTGTGGGTCAGTTTGGACTCAATTAACTGAATTGAAATTGACTGGCTTTGACTCCAAACTGCAATTTGTGTCCAGACCTTTTGTATTTGTCTCCTATAATGCTAGTGCAGTAAGCAATTGATGCATGTTCATCACATGGCAGTATTAGAAAAGCAAGAAGGCTAGTTCCACTGTGCATGCAAATTTTAAGCTGTTTACAGATGTCTGATAATATCCCTTTGGTACAAACCAGACATGTAATCATTTACAATACCAATGGATCAAGAAATTATACTCTACCTCTAGTAGAAAAAATGAAAAGACAACAGGAAAAAAAAGAATTGGAAACAACAGAGCAATTTAGCGTAGATGAAAATTATTTGTTAACCTCAGACTTCATTCATCAGTATTTCACTAAAATTTTAAAAAGCCTGACATGGATTTAATTTGCAGCATATTCATTACTGGGCTATAGAAAACCAGAAAAGAAAATTCCATTGACAACAGCCTCAAAAAAAAAATAAAAATAAGAATACTTGGGAATAAATCTAACCAAGGAGATGAAAGACCTCTTCAATGAAAGTTATAGAGCACTGAATAAAGAAATTGAAGAAGACCTCAAAAGATGGAAAACTGCCCCAAGTTTTCTATACGTAGAATTAATATTGTCAAAATGGGCCATATTACCAAAGGGGCATAGAGATTTAATGTGATCTCCAGCAATATTCCAATGACATTCTTCACAGAGCTAGAAAAATATCCTCAAGTTCACATGGAAGAAGTAAAAAAAAAAAAAAAAAAATTAGCCAAAGCAATACTGAGCAAGAAAAGTGATGCTGGAGGTATCAAAATGTCTAATTTCAAATTATACCACAGAGCTATAGTAGCAAAAACAGCATGATATTGGCCTAAAAAAGCATAAAGACCAGTGAAATAAAATAGAAGACACAGAGACAAATCTAAATATTTACAGTCATGTGATACTTGACAAAGTTTCCAAAAACATATGTTGGAGAAAATAGCATTTTAAACAAACAATGCTGAAAAAAACAAAAAACAGAAAACTGGATATGTATATTTAGAAGAATGAAACTAGACTTCTATTTCTTACCCTGCACAAAAATCAACTCAAAGTAGATCACAGACCAGAAACACTGCAATGGCTAAAAGAATACATAGGGCCAACAATTCCACAGGTTGGTGCAGATACCAACTTTCTTAATAAGGGTCCTAAAGCCCAAGAAATAAACCCAAGAACCAATAAGTATGATGGCTTCAAATTTAAAAGCTACTTCACAAGAAAGATAAGAATTATAAAGAGAACGCCTAACATATGAGAGGAAATCTTTGCTAGGCTTTGCCAAAGTCAAACTCTTCCAATGGGAGATTGGTATTCAGAATATATCGAAAACAACACCAACAACAAAACTAAAACTGAGAAACACAGTCAACAAATGGGTAAATGAACTAAACAGACATTTCTAAAAAAAAGACCAATGACCTATGAATATATTTTCAACATCCTTAGCAATCAAAGGAATGCAATGCAAATCAAACTACACTGAAATTTCATCTCACTCTAGTTAAAACAACAATCATCAAAAATACAAAGAACAAAAAATGCTGGAGAGAATATGGGTAGGGGGTGGGGGGAGGTACACTTATGCATTATTCATGGGACTGCAAATTAGTACAACCACTTTGGAAAGCAGTACTCAGATTCTTGAAAAAAATGAGGAATGGAGTCACTGTATGACTCAGCTATCTCACTCCTAGGTATTTATTGCGAAGAGCTAAAATCAGCATACCATAGTGATACAATCACATCAATATTTATAGCAGTGCAATTCACAATAGCCAAGTTACGGAACAAGCCTGGTTATCCCTCAGTAAATGAATAGATTAAGAAAGTGTGGTATACATGCACAATGAAGTTTTACTCAACCATGAAAAATATAAAATTTTGTCATTTTCTGGTAAATAAATGAAACTATAGGATATCAGAGTAAGTGAAATAAACAAGACTCAGAAAGTTAAGGGTTGAATGTTTTCTTTCATTTGGGTAGCTAGAGAGAAATAAGATATTTTATAAAAGGAGTCTTGAAAATATAAAAGGGAACAGTAGAGAAAAAGGGATTGATGAGGAGGGAGAAAGAATGGGAAAGGGAAGAAGCTGAAAATTATACTTTACATGTACTAATATATCACAATGAATTCCACTTTTATTTATAACTATAGTGCACCAATAAAAAAACAAATTAATAGAAGAAAGACTAATAGGATAAAGGAAAGAGATCAGAGGGAAGGAGGAGGGAAAGGAAAATGTTAGTACTGGGCATTGAAATAGAGCAAATTATGTAGTATGCATTTATGAATATGTCAAAATGAACCATACAATTATGTATAACTATGATCACTAATAACATATAAGTAAAAAATAAATATATTAAGATCAGTTAAAAAAAGACTAACATGAAGTGAACTCTATTTCCTATCAGGTTTTAGAGTCCACAAGCCAATGTCTAGTCTATGGATTAGCTATAATTTTATATCAGGTTATTAACATTACACAAAAACTTCATTATTTTTCTGCTCATATAACTGTTTATATGAAGTTCCATTTTATGTTAAAAATATGAATGAAAATTGGAAGTCCGACATCAAGTTTTGACGTCATTTTAGGTCCTTAATTTGTAATATACAGGTAAAAATTAAGAGGAAGAAGAGAAAAATGTCATTAAAAAGTATAAGCATTTTATAGAATTTCCTAGTTAGTATATTCATATTTATAGTCTTGAATTCCTTTATAAATCTTTGTAATGAGATAAATTTGGTCCTAACAGTCTTTTGAGAGTAATTGAATAGTGTTTTCATGAGTTCAACTTCTAAATTCGTTTATTTCCCAATCTCTTTCAATCCAACTGAATTTACATAAAGCTGTAAAACTCATAAACATTTCCTTTTTTTTTTTTTGGTACTAGAGATTGAACTCAGAGGCACTCGACCACTGAGCCACATCCCCAGCCCTATTTTGTGTTTTATGTAAAGACAGGGTCTCCCTGAGTTGCTTAGCACCTTGCTGTTGCTGAGGCTGGCTTTAAACTCGCGATTCTCCTGTCTCAGCCTTCCTAAGTGCTGGGATTACAAGCTTGCACCCCCGCGCCCGGCTTCATAAACCATTCTTAAGTGTTTAGAGATAGGAAATTTAGGAGTTTAAATATATTTGAAGCCCTTAAAACATATTGTCTATCAGTAAATGTTATTTTGCTTTAAGTATAATGTTCAGTACAAAATGAGTATGCAATTCTGGATACCAAACGTCAATAACAGTGCAAGTGTACAAGTATCAACAATATAAACCCATTTTAAATATTGTAAAGTATAAAAGAAAATGCAGTCACAGTTTTTATCCTGTACAATTCTGTAAAACTTCATTGGTTTCATGATTTATCCTTCTACGGATATGTGCGCATGCATAATACTGATAACAGTTATAATTTTTTTGCATGTTTATATATTATATAACATAAATGAAATATTATATATTATTATATAATACACAATAATATCTTATAAAACAATTGAAACAGTAAATATTATTGTACTGAAACTAACATATGTATAGCTCAAGAATAGACTTAGAGCTGGGCTCAGTGGCGCATACCTGTAATCCCTGCACTTTGGGAGGATGAGACAGGAGAGTCCTGAGTTCAAAGCCAGCCTCAGCAACAGCGAGGCACTAAGCAACACAGGGAGATTCTGCCTCTAAATAAAACACAAAATAGGGCTGGGGATGTGACTCAGTGGTTGAGCACCTCTGAGTTCAATCTCTGGTGCCAAAAAAAAAAAGACAAAGTTTACTAAGACACAGAAAGTTTTAGTTTCTGGCACTAGATAGTTCAGATATTTAGTGGAGGAACCAGGATATAAATTCAACAAGTCTAGGTTACATATATCCATATTTAATAGCTATAGTATCACATTTTACTGTTTTTTAACCACTTTCTGTTCTTGGATATTTTTCTGTAAAGTTTCACAAAGTTTCTATAGCTTTTCTATATAAATATCCTCACTAGTAACCACAATAGTGTGGTCTTTGTATGTATGTAGCATAAATTATTAAGTCTTTTCTCATTGATATATATATTTTTCCAATACTTTGGTAATACATGTAATAATGAAATAAATAAATCTTTATTTACAACATTTTTTACATTTAAAAAAGAAAATTTGTAAGAAAGTGTTTATTAGACTAAAGAGAATGTTTAATTATAATCTTTTGTAAAAATTATAATCTTGACTAATATCATAAGTTATCCAAAGCAGTATAAAGGACTACTTGTTTCCCCATAGCTAGAGAGTCATTAATCAGATTTATCTCTTATTTTTCTGTCTTACAGATGAAAAACAGGCAGATGGGTTTATTTAAAAATTCTCAGTCTTGAGTGAAGTTAAGCATGCTTTTCTTTCCCTCTCATTTCTTCAAATCATTTGCCCACTTTTCTACTTATCACATCTATTTTTTCTATTATTTATACTTGAAAGGAATTAGCCTTTTTATATGTTGTCAGTTTCTTCCCCCAAGTTTTTTCTTTTCTTTCTTGATTTTTTCCTACCACGTGAAAGGTTTATGTTTCTTTGCTTTAATGTAGTTCACTCTATCAATCTCTGAGTTATAACTCTAAATTATGTATTTTGTTTTGGAGAAGAGGTTTTTCTCAATATGAGCTTATGAAATAATTTCCCTATGGGTTTATCAAACACTTTTATGATTTCATTTCCTCTAAAACATTCAGTCCATTTGAAATTTACTATGTAGTCTATTTCAGAGTTATCAAATGTTTTATAATTTTACATGTGATATTTTTGGTAGGGCCCAGGTAGGCAATTGTGTTAATTGAACATTAGAATCCTCAACACTTTTTATTGAATCTTCCAAATTGTTCTTAATTTACTGGCATTTTAAGTTATTTATTGTACTGTGCCTTTACTGACACAGTAGTGTGAATTGCTCTTGTTAGCTTTTCATATGATGAAGCATAGACTTTTACAGAAAATAATAGCTCTGATTGCATTATAGGTAGTACAATACTAGTAATTTAGTAGTTTAAAATTTTATATTACTAAAGAAATTGCTGTATTTTATACATAATTTTCCATATGTTATTTACTGGATATCATTCTTTTCAGTCTTTTATTCATTCACAACTATGAATAGAATTCCAAATATATTATATATAATATATATATTACACACATATATACACACACACATATATGGACTATACTTTTACAACACACACACAACACACACACACACACACACACACAGACAATAATTTTACAAATGAAATGTCAGAGCTCAATCATGTCAAAGGCAAGTGAACCAATAGCTTCTCTTTCTTGGTTTCTATATCTCTATAAATTCTATCTTATAGACATACTCAAAATTAGATTTTGATAACAGCATGCTAGATAAATTCACCAAAATATCTTATAAACAGAAGGCTTTATTTAATCTCTTAAGATTATTTAATTAGAAAATTATAAAGCACTAAAATGGTATTTTCCTAGACTTGCAACCAACCACAATTGATGGCAAATCCAAGGAAATCCTTTTATATAGTATAATAAAAGCTCTATTATTTGGTGTTGATTTTCTTCAGAGCTATGTTTCTGATGGACTGCTCTTTCTCTTCATCAACCTAACATTAATATATTAATCATCTCTAACTTAAATAGGGATACAAAATTGTGTGAGATTATAAGAACTCTTGAAAATCCTGCAGGATTTGGGTTCTAAACCTGATGCTGTGTCATGTGAGTTTTGAAACCTTACGTGTCAGATCCTTTAATTGTACAAAGAAATTGGAATAAATGACTTCAATATTCATTCTCAGTTCTATAACACTATGGTCCTTTTCTGCTTTAAACATTCATCTGGAAGCATTAATTACTGTATAATTGAATCTAAACAGCAGAATTTAACCGCAGAACAAAATTGTTTTGATATCTAGTTTTCCCAAACATTGCAGAAGTGTCTTTTGCCTTTTTAAAACAAGATCTAAAATTATCATTGAAATTCTACTTCTTGAGATGAGGCATACATTATTAACCTATAAAAAAAGCAAATGAAGTGGAGTATTGGGTAAAGAATAATGGAGAATCACTGCATTAAAATACAATTGAATAATTTGTTAGCCACAAACACCTATAACCAAATATCAGCTCAGAAGTTCTCAGTTTGGAATCATTCAGAAGATTCAAACTAACAATTTCTACCACATCAATTTACTCTGTTTGTTGGAGAGTAACCTTGGTGAACTTTGGTCAATCTATAGCTCCAAACCATCTGCTTCCAAAGGAAAATGATGCTTTCTTCAATGAAAGACATAAAAACACCAAGTATATGCCTAATTGCCCAGCTGGCTGGGTTTAGAATAAAACATTGCAAAGTTGATTGGTGAATTGATTTTGCCATTTGCTGTGGTTTTCTGTAAGCATCTAATCAATTGGCTAGTTCGTGCTGACCCATTTTTGGGTTATTGTGTTCTCTGTAATATTTATTTTCAATACCATTTTTACCTTATGTATTTTTAGACATTTGTCAAATGAAAGCAATCTCCTTATGCTGATTCTAGAGCTTTTGTATGCCAGATATATATAATGTAGAGGCACATATAATTTTAAAAATTAAGCCAGAGTTCAGCAAGAAGAAAAAATTCTACATCCAATATACTCAGTATAGAAATATTTAATTGAATTAAACTAAGGCAAAAAATTCTTGAGATGCAGGGATTTGAACACTACATCAATTACATATTTGAGACTTTTTCCCCCTATATATTTGCTTCATAAATTCATAGATTCAAGAATTTAGAAGTAACCTTAAATGTCCTCTATTCCAACAAACCACCCAATGCTTGAATTCCCTCTACAACATCTCCACCATGTGGTTATTTGGCCTAAGTCACCACCAGTGACAGGAAACAACATATATCCAGAGGAAATTAATTTTATCTCTTTAGTCCTAACTGTTGCATAGTAACTCTTTCTGTTAAACCCAAACTGATATTTCTGAAACTTCTAACAATCACTTAATTCTACTTAATAGTGCTGGATACACTGAGCCAAATCACATACTACTGATGCATTCATATTAAAGATCTTGAAGAGAGACATTAGTACCGTCCAAATCCTGTACAGTGTTGACTGATCTCTTCTGAACATTCCACAGTGTGTTCATGTTCCTATTGAAATGTGAAGCTTGAAATTGTATATTATGTACTAGTTGGTAGCTCATTACAAGAGTAAAGACAAATTATTACTTCATCTGCCAACATTCTTGACGTGATACTTCAATTAGCACAACCCAAAGGGACATTAACAGAACTGCACACTACTGAACTATTGTCTATAGCCCTAAGTTGCTAATGGATATATACTTTTTATGTTATGCAGTTTGATTTTGGTTTTCAGCTACTGGAATACATTTAATTTGCTCATATAAACTATATGCTTTCAACATTTAGCCTTTTATTCAAATCAACAGCTAAATAAATTTAATTAAAATCTTCAATATTTAAAGTCTGCAATTCTACTAGTTCATAACAATTTTTAATAAGAGTGAATGATAAATTTGGCTTAAAAATAAAACTTTATTCCTTTTTCATGTGGAAATCATCATGTAGTCCAAAGATGCTATCTGTAACACTGCTAGGTTTATTAATGCATTTTTAGTTTTTAAATATTTTTAAGTCTGTGGTTAAATATAAGTGCAAAGAGCACAAGAAAATGTGCTTTTTATTCTGGATGTCAATAGATTCAACTAAAAAATGCAACTGATCTTTCTAAGGAGAAATAGGAGAATATACACTAAAGAGGAAATAGAGAAGACACATTCTAAACATATGTTTAGATAGTTAAAGGAATTTTCATCTGTAGACCATAAATCAAATCAAAACAAATGCCAAAACATTGCAACTCACAAAAAGATCATGTTTCATATTCACAAAAATTAATACTTAAAATACCTGGTAATGAAAACACTTACACTCCTAGGGGAAGTGCAAATTTAACAATTTTGAAAAATAATTTTATTATTATGTAGTAATATTGAATATTTATAACTTGTTATTTAACAACTGTATTCCTAGTAGACTTTCTTGAATATGTTCATTAGGATATATGTACTAAATATTTGTAATAGCATGATCCTGGGAAAATTCTAACAATACAGAGAAGCATAAACAATTTTTTTACATAGCAATCACATCCACAAGAAGAACATTTAAACACATCATGCATCATAGTAATACAAAATTGATACCAAAAAAGAATTGTAAGGCCATTTGTATAAACAAAATAAGAAAAAAATTTATTGTTGATGATAAAAACATGGACTGCTTTTAAAATGTAATGAAAATGAGTGATTATAAACACAGTGAAAGGGATTCCCTTTGAGGGCAAAAAAAATGGGGAACACAAAGTTGCTGATAGTCCACATCTCCATTTGAGGATTCAATATATTATTAAAAACATATATATATATACATTACATATACTCCCTAATATACAACATGCTTTACTGAAAATATATGAAAGATAACATAGAGCTATGTTTTAAAAACACATAAAACAAAGAGATACAGAAAATTTTTTTTTTAAAAAAGACAAAGACATGTAATAAAAATAAACCAAATATAAGGAGCAATTAACCTAGAGACTATATGGCATTTAATATTTAAATAACTAAAGTCATTAAAGGGACACATTATATAATAATATAAAACACAACTTATAAATATGTGATAGTCTTAATTCTTTGTGGAACAAATAACATAGCCAATAAAATAAAAATTGTTAGGAAGGCAAGAAGAGGTCAATTTCAATACTTTATGTGGTTGCTCGTGGTCCAAAATATCTCAAGCAGAGTTTGTAATAATAGTCATTAAAATCTGCTTTTTAAAAATGTAAATGTAAATATTGTTAAAGGAACTTATATTTTAGTTGCTGAATTCAGAGAGGTTTACTATAAAACACTAAGGTTAAAAATTCTGGAATATACATTTATATTCATATACACATACATATGTGTGCACACATTTTTACATGCATTGCTACATTTGATTATCTAGATATCAGAAATGTAAAATATTAAGAACCATAAGTGTTTTAAAAAGACTAAATGTGGTGACTGTAATCTAATAAATTTATAAATAAATAATAAAAGATTCCCAAAAAGAAAAAAACAAAATACCACTCTATTACTCCTAAATTAAAGACAGTCAAAATGGCATTACAAATTATTTAAAAATCAATGAATGTATATTTTATATAAACTACTTGTTAACAAAATAGTATTCAAAGAGAAATGTGAAGGTTTAGTTACATTCTGTATTAAATTAAACAAATAAAGAAATTAAGAAAAAATTTGTTTTTTAAATAAAGTGGATAATCATAAAGAACAAAATTGAATGCAGAATAAATAGATAAAAAGCAAAAATAAGTATAATCATTGTTTTTCTGAACATGAAAGTGACATTTAGAATCCCGTGAAATGAAGTAAGAAAAAAATAGGATGAAAATAAAGTATAAAAGGAAGTAAGACAGATAGATAAAAGTTAGAATAAAAAATGGAAGTTTATAGCAAATGTATCATAACTAAATAATTACTAATGAACTAAAGTACCAAAATTTATATTAAAATCACTGGAAAATAAAATAGAAAAAAATTAAACTTTGATTTAAAATCCATCACTCACTAAGAAAGACACTAGAGTAATATATTATTTCACAATTAAATTCTGTATGAAATTTAAAGATCAGATCATTTCAAGTATGAAAAAGGCTATGAAATTGCCTGCCTAATGTAATGTTACATGCATAAGTTACATAAAAATATAAAGACAAAAAATAAATTTATGTCTCCATAAAAATTATTCAAAACTATAAAGCACTAAAATCATTTTACTGATTATCTGAAACTAGATCAAAATTTTTCCTATTGTTTTTAAGCCAATACAACACAAAATATTTGTCTAATAAAATAAATAGTATGTTAAGGCAAGATTTAAATATATAGTAGTCATAAATATATAGTAGTCATAAATATATAGTAGTCATAAAATGTAGCATTTTACATATGTTATTTTACAAATAACATATGTAAAATGCTGTAGGAAAATGAATGTCTTTAGTCTCTGTGACTATTTTATGGAAACCTGAAATTCTACAGGATGAAATTACAACAATAATGTCTAACTTTTAAAGCATTTAGTCAGCTTTCTTTCATTATGACAAAATACCGTAAATAGACAAATTAATTGAAGAAAGGTCAATTTTAGCTCATGGTTTCAACATTTTCAGTTCTTGGTAGATCAGCACTAATCTAATCTGCACCTGGTACAATGCAGCACATCATGCTAGGAGCGTGTGGCGGCAGAGAAAAGCTGCTCTCCTCATGGAAGTAGGAAAGCAAAAGAGAGAGAAGAAAGAATTGAGGTCCCACTATTCCTTTAAAGGGTATACTCCCAGTGACCTAAGTTCCTTCCACTATACCACACCTCCTAAAGGTTTTACTACATCTGAAATCACAGGCTGTTAACCAATCATTTGGTAGATGGATCTTGGGAGTCATTTAAGATCCACACTATAATTATTTTTGCTCTTCTAGTCTTCTGGGTCTTTTGTTACTTAATAGGCATTTTATGAGTTTTTTTGTTATTGTTTCTTCTCCCTCTAGCCTTGTGAAGAATATCATTGTTGTTTGATGGGGGATTCCACAGAATCGGTAGATTGCTTTTAGTTAAGATGGCCATTTTAACAATATTAATTCTACCTATCCAAGAACATGGAAGGTATTTCTATCTTCTGAGATCTTCAATTTCTTTCTTCCATACTTTATCATGTTCACTATAGAGGTTTTTCCACCTCTTCGTTTAGAATTATCCCTAGGTATTTTATTTTATTATCTTTTTCCTTAGTGGATTTATTATTGGTATTGATTTTCATATGTTAAAGTACATTCTTCTGCTTTGCTGCATTTGTTTATTAACTCTAGAAGCCTTTTAGTGAATCTTTTAGGGTCTTTTTTAGTAAGAGAACATATAATCTGCAAAAAGCAATTATGGAGGGTACCACAATACCTGATTTCAAATTATACTACAGAACCATATTATTGGCATGAAATTAGCATGAAAACATACATGTAGACCAATGGAATAGAATAGAAAACACAGACAAAACCAAACAGTTACATTCATTTAATTCTTGACAAAGGTATCAAAAGCATACATTGGAGAAAACAGAGCTCATTTCATAAGTGGTATTGGGGAAAAGGAATATCCATATGTAGAAGAATGAAAGAATGAGAGATTCCTACCTCCTACTAGGTACAAAAGTAAACTCAAAATGGCTCAAAGGCCTACCTGTAAGACCAGATACTTTCCAAGTGTTAAAAGGAAAAGGTAAAAAGAAAAAAGGAAACAGTTAACATCTAGGTACTGACAAACTTTTCCTGAATAAGTTCACTCTACCTCAGGAAATATTAGAAAGAATCAATAAATGGCATGGCATCAAATTAAAGAGTTTTTATACATTAAAAGAAACAACAGAATGAAAAGACAACCAACAGAATGGCAGAAAAATTGTCAGCTGTTTCTCCATCAGAGGACTAATATGCAGAATATATAAAGAGTTAATAAAAACCCTCAACATTAAGCAAACAAATAACCCAATCAGAAAATGGACAAATGAATAGAATAGGCACTTCTCAAGAGAAGTACAAATGGCCAGTTATTACATCAAAAAATGTTCAAAATTTTCAGTGAAATGCAAATCAAAACTGCACTGAGATTCCATATCACTTCAATTAGAATGGTGAACAACAAGATTATAAGTAACAATGAATGCTGGGAAAGATTCAGCATAAAATGAATTCTTATACACTATTGGTAGGAATATAAATTAGT
Source organism: Xerus rutilus (assembly GCA_028644305.1). NCBI lineage: Eukaryota > Metazoa > Chordata > Mammalia > Rodentia > Sciuridae > Xerus > Xerus rutilus. Next base: position 88,263,576 of record CM053404.1, read on the forward strand.
ACTCCCACTACGGAAATAAATATGGAAGTCCCTTCAAAAGCTGTTGGTAGATCTATCCTATGACCTAGATATAAGAATACCTGGTATTTATCCAAAAATTTTTAACCCAAATATTTTAGAGATACAGGCACATGTTTATTGCAGCAAAATTCACCATAGGCAAGCTATAGAACCAGCTTTAGGTATCTGTTAATAGATGAATGGATAAAGAAAATGTGATATAAATAGACAATCGGGTTTTATTTAGCCACAAAGGAAAAAAATGTCATCTACAGGAAAATAGATGGAACAGAAAATCACAATTTTAAGGGAAATAAGTCAGGGGAAAAAGCATTACATTTTCTCACATATGTGGAAGCTAGAAGAAAAAAATTAGTAGGAAAAAAGATGCTACATGAAATTTGAAGGAAGAACAGTAGGGCATAGAAAAAGAGCTCAGGGGGAGGGAGGAGAGGAGGGTGAGGAAAGTATATGGGGATGAAACTGATCAAATTATGTTTTTATGTATGCATGAATAGGCCATAATAAAATGCACCATTCTGTATAATTAGTATGCACCAAAAAAAATACAGAAAACTGAACAAAAAATTTGAGTATAAGTTGAATGGAATCATCATAATAAAACATATCTCCACATAATAGAATATTGTGTAGCAATACAAAAGTACTGATTCATGTTACATGGATGAAGCTGAAAAATATATGTTAAATAAAATAATCCAGTTAATAAAGACCAGATATTTCATTTTATTTATTGAAATGTCAAGAATAGACCAATATATACAGAGAGATGTTGAATTAGAGGTTTCTTAGAGTTTGGAGGATTGGGAGAAAATGGGGAGTCACTGCTACTGGTTAGAAAATTTTTTTTCTGGAGTCATGAAAGTGGTGATTGTCGCAAACTGTGAAAATAATGAAAGCCTGGAATTGTACATTAAAAATGATCTAATCCATTACAAATATGAACACAAAATGCAATCATATGTTTTATGAATGTTTACCAATAAACACACATTCAACACATTATGATGTTTCTTTAAAAGTAGAGCATAAAAACAACATTAAAAGGAAAAAATAAGAAAAAAAGTGAGAGAAGATAGGAATAGATGAAAGGGAGGGAGCATTGTAACTTTAGATGGTAAAATGAGAATTATGATTAATACAATACGTTGCACCTAATGCGGAAAACATTGACGATATATGTTGATATCATAGAGAACATATTAAAGAGAATGGGTGGTCATCTGAGTAGTTGCCTTTGACATTGTAGTCATTCATTAAAAAGTATTGGAATGAATGGATTTGAAAAATCATTGTTAGGAGTAGTATATTATTTCTCATAGTTAAGCAGTAGTAAAATTTATGAAAGAAGTTGAAAACAATATTATTATTTCACATATAATTATTATAAGGTATTCTGTTCATTATTACTGTCATTCTCCTGTTGTAACAAAACAAGTAAATAATGAGTATGTAAGGTATAAAATCTTTATGGAATCCTGTTTCTATGAACTTTTTTTATTCTCATGTAGAGACTCTCATTGAAATACAATATAATTTGATGTATGTGTATTTTCCTTTAAATAAGCTAATAACATGCCAACTACTTTGATTTTTTCTTTAGTGCATTTTCCAATATGTTTAAAAAATGATCAGCCATTGTTTGAATTCCACAGACTAAGGCAAATCTTTATCACTAACTAATGTGGTATTTGCTCTCAAAAGACAAGAACAGAAACTATGGAGGCTGCCTCCACATCTGTCTCCTCCAGGTGGCAGTTGTGATCCCTACCCCACTGTTTTCTTCATTAATGCTAATCTAGTTTTTTAGGAATTGGCAACTGTTATGCAAAATCTGAGCACTTTTTCCCCTTAGAGGAATAGATCTGAGAATTTGCAAGACTGATTAAATTTTTAAAAAATAGTTATGAAGGAAGCCTCGTGGCTTCAAATATGTTGCTCAACCTACAAGTGCAGTTTACTGGAGTAATCTTCAGCCTTGTAAACAAAATTCCTTTCCAAGAAATATTATTCCCCTGAAGAATTTGGATAAGTAGTTTAGAAAATAAAATATGTATGTTCTTTTACAAAAGCAAGGAAATCTGAGTCTTGTCCTAGGATAAAATGCATTTCCCTTATCCCACGTCTTTATAATAGGTAAAAGAGTGCCTGTCGTATATGGGAGAAATAAGTGCAATTGCATTAAATAAGCCATAACAACATCATAATTCTATGTTAAAAAATAAAAGTTTTGGGTGCGGTGATGCTCATCTGTAATCCTAGTGGTTTGGGAGGCTGAGGTAGGAGAATTAGAAGTTCTAGGCCAACCTCAGCAATTTAGCAAGACCCTAAGCAACTTAGCAAAATTCTGCAAATAAGTAAGTAAGTAAATAAATAAATAAATAAATAAGGCTGTAGATGTGGTTCAGTGGTTAAATGCCCTGGGTTAAATCCTCAGTACAAAAATAAATAAATAAATAAATAAATAAATAGGTTTCAAACTAAGAAAGAATGTGAAAGTGATTTTTCTGTTTTCTTTCTGAAAAATAGGAAAAAATAATATTATTTTATTTCCATTTATTCTTTGCTTCACTCAACAATATTTGCTGAATTCCTTCCATGTCCACAAGACTCTGCTAGCTACTGTATCAAATATTGCCTCTGTGAAATTTAGATTTTAGTCTGACTGATTATATGAATATGTAATTTCAATAAAAAATGGGCAATGATAAGAATTTAAAAACAAATACTGATTGGAATGCAAAGTACATTCATGAGGTAATTCTCAAAAGATAGAATGACCTGTGATAAGCAGCTTCCAAAATGTTTCCTTCTGGAATTCACACAGTGGGTCATCATCTGTTCTTGAGTATAAGTTGGACCTAGGTTCTTGCTCCTATCTAAAAGAATAGAGCAAAAGAAAGAGAATGTCATGTCCAAGGTAAGGTTAAAAGAGTCTGGCTTCCATAACCTCCAATGCCTCTCAGGTGCTTCTTTCTTGGTTTCTGTTAGTAAAGCAAATGACAAAATTCTAAGGTTTTCTATGGAGGGACCCCATATGGCAAAGAACAGGGGTAAATTTCTGGCCACAGCCACAAAGGGGCTGAGGTCTTTAGTCATTGAGGAACTGGATATCGCCAACCACATAGATGAATCTGAAAAAGGATTCTTTCTCAATTAAGAGTTGATATGACCATGGTCCTCATGGACAACTAGATCACAGCCTAAACTCTCAGCCAGAGATAATTATTGTGCCTGGACTCCTGACCCATAGAATCCATGACATTATAATTTTTGTTTTTAAACTGATATGCTTTGGGGCAATTTGTTATGCAGTACTAGATTATTTAAGCAGGACTGAAAGAAAGAAAGAATTCACTAACTCAAATAATAATTGTGAGAAACTCTTATTTTCTGGACAGTAGATATACCTCTGGGATAGGTATAGACAAAGGCCTGAACTTGTTGATATTATGGTTTGTTAATAAAATATACACAATAATTATATTGATTTACATTGTAGTTAGTTCAACAAAGGAAATGTACAGTGTATGAAGGAGAATGTATGTGGATACTCAGTGTAGATGGAAGGGTAAATAATGACCTCCCTCAGAAAATTATATTCAATCCTATGGTATTTGGGATTAGGGTAAAAAAATCTCCCAACCGAGCAGCAAAAACACATGTAAAGATTCCCAACTAAGGAGATACCTGTGTTTAACCAAATTTAAACATTACACAATGTAAGCATATTATCAAAACAATATATTAATAAATAAAACATTAATGGGATATTAATAAAACATTAATGGGATATTAACATGGGATACCCATTAATATATACTATTTATGTTTTATTTATTAATTAAGAAATTTAAAGTAAAATTTTTAAAAATTGAAAAAATATCAAAAGGCTTTGGGGACAGAAACATGTTGAACCTTTCATAACATAATGTGCTTGAAGTTACTTCCGAAGAGTAATAAGATTTTCAAGAATTTTAAGCAAGAACACCTTATAATCATATTTGACATTTTAGAAGAATGACTTCTATAAAGTATTTTCATGAGGAGACTCTAAGGACTCTAAGAGGCCAGTTGGGAAACAGAAATTCTGGTGATTTTACCTCAAGTGGTAGCTGTGATAGTGACAGAGGGTAGAGAGATAACAAGGTATTATATAATGTAATCAGGTGTGCCCCTACAGCATTTAAAACTATAAAGTCTTTAGATTTTACACACACACAATACTTACGACAATGCATGTGTTTCATTTAATCATCAGAATTACTTAATAGTGATTTGCTACATATAAAATATTTTTCACATAAGAAGAAATAATGCAGTGGTAGAAAAGTAAAAGAAATTGATTCTAGTTTGCTACAAATTTCACTAATATATTATTTCTACTCCTTTGGGGAAAATGTTTATAATAACTTATAAGGCCTTGATTTCTAATATTTAGGTAATAATGTTTCTATTTATATATTTATCCTTTTGAACTGCTTTTGTTCCTAGCATGACTAGAGATATCAGAGGAAGAGGTAAGAATATACTATAAAATAGCAGTTATTTATCTTTTCCTTTCCAACATTTTCTCTCAGAGGATCAAAGCTCAGGTAATCAGTGATATAAAATGATATAATGTCAGATATATTAAAAAGTAAAATCTGTCAATAAAGATTTGAAGGAAGATCAACTTCTATTTTAATACCATAGATACCAGAACACAATACTCCTTAGTCACTTGAAGGAAAACATTTTTTTCCAGTCTAAATTTGTGCAATGAATATTTAATATTATAGAACACCACATATTATTCTGTTATATGTGAATATTATAGTCTAAAAAATGTTTTCTAAACTATAACTCTGATGATGAACATCTGAAGCTGGATTTTTTAAAATCTTATTGACAGTTAAGAAATAATTTAAAGGAAAAGTTAAAATAGTATACTTTACCTGATATATACTCTGATTTTCACCTCATACTCTACCTCAAGTAGATAAAGAACAATTAAGGATTTTCTCCAGCTAGATGCTAAATTGTAAAAATGAATATGAAGCAGAATATACTGTAAAATTTATAAATTATAGTATATGAAACAGAATATACTATAAAATTCAGTCAGCATTGTGCCTACTATAAAGGATTTTAAAAGATAATATGCATTCATTCCTCTCCAGGGGGATGTGAAATTAACTTTCCTAATATACCTACTTTTCAGTACAGCAAGGTTTGTGGAATTACCAATGCTGCCTTGCAATGCCAAGGGGCACCACTCAGAAATATCACATTATTTTGTATTTGATGCCACCTTCAAATTTGAGTTTTGTGATTTTCTTAATAAAAGCACATCATGTTTGCCAAATGCTGTTGCTTTCCCAGGAGTCTAGTTCCCTGCCTTCATTTAATGATTATTGGGCTTAATTGTTCAGGTTGCACTGATTAGCGTCTGTCACCTTGACAGCCATTTTAACCTTATTCTGATAAAGGGCAAATACTATCTCATCATCTTTGGGTTATTACACTTGGTTCATACTCAATGATTATTGTCTCTGTACCTCCAACTCAGATTTAAATAAAAGGCCACTTATACCATATTAGATAATCCATGCTTTAATTTTATGAAGGTTATGCTTATGGCAGGAGCTGTTAAGCCATCAACTTACACTCAAAACATCTGCTTGGGTTAGCATTAAATAGACCCTCAGAAATCCACAATAGAAATACAATGAAACTATGCATGAAAAAACAATCAGAACATACTGTTCTATCAAAAAATATTAAAGATAAAGCTATTTAAAAACTTTATTTGGTAAATGGTTCTAATTATTCTAGATATCCTGTGCAGGATACACAGGAATTTGGTAAATAAATATTTATTGATTATCTACAGATTACAAAAAATAAAAAACAGGATACTAAAACAAGAACAAAAGATAATACTTATATACTCTCTTCTTCTGGACATAAGGAGTTTCCTTCAAACAAACAAACAAACAAAAATAAAACATGGTGATAGGAATATTTGTAGATTCACTTCATAAATTCATGATGCTAACTATCATATTTTACCTAGCACCTTAGAGAAAACACTTATACGATGTTTTCCACATGAAAATATAGTTCTGTAATCATGCCAAAGACCAGGAAGTAAGTTAAATAAATATCTTCTTGCCCAAAACTTGGCAGGAGATCTGTGCTCTGTTCTTAAGAGAAATAGCTGTCATGAAAACATCCACCTTTATCATTTATAGACCGATTTACTTCTTAGAATTGTTTCCCAATGGACTTCTTAAGTGAATGATAACAAATAGAAAGAGAAAAAATTTCTTCCTAGGGCACAGATACCACTGAGTTGGTGTTTCTTCTTTGGGCTAATTAACAGTTTCCACTCATAACAAAATTGACTAATAGATATTTTTATTTTCTTTTTAAAAAGAAGGAAACTGAGGGCTATAAAACTTCCGAAATCAACTCAGAGATGAAGCTCTAGTTACTAATAAGCTCTAGTTACTAATAATGGAAAACTGGTGAAAATACTGATCTTTAAATATCATGTCTTTAATAGGTTCTCTTTCTTAAGAAAAAAAAATATTATTTACCTGACCTCTAAAACCTGAATGGGATACTTTTATCCTAGTGTTCCAAGATATAGGCTTCTGATTTAGTTTATTTACCAGAGCATTTAAATTACACAGAACGAACCAAACATTTTGATATCTATGTAAGACATTTATTGAGTTTTCTTGTCTTAAGGGACAAAAACATAAATATATAGTCAGTACATATTTTTATGCAAAAGTTGTAAAATTTGAGTTGTAAAATTTTAGTTTAGTTGTAAATTTTAGTTTACAAGGTATTATGCAAAACAGAAACTAATCATAGCTTACTAAGAATCATGTATTTAAGAGGTCATGATATATAAGTGATGCAACAAATTAGTAGGAGATATAAGGGCTGTTTTGTAGCAGCTTACTGATTTAATATCTGGAAAAAACAACAACAACTAGATTTCTACCTTATATTTTACAAAGATAAATTATTGAAAAGATTAAATACCAAAATATGAAATGTCAAATCCTAAATTTAATACAAAGAAATATAAAAATTAGTGAAGCAAAAATCTTAAACTTGACATGCACAGTATAATCTGAAATGGTAAAAGTGGATGGATTGTAAATTGTTTTGAAATGAAATACTTTTGTTGAATAAGGAACTATGATTAGATATAGGAATCAAGTCCTAGACTAGTATTTTGTATATTATCAAGAATCCACAAGCTGGTAAGCTACTTTGGCTTTATCTTCAAAATATTTCACAAATCCCATAGCATCTCAACCTCTCCACTGCCTACACCAAGCTCAAGCCATTTTATCTCTCACCTGGATGCTGCTGGTTTCCTTTTCATACATTTCTCTATCTACTGTCTTTTCAACATGGCAGTCAGATTGTTTTTTTATTTTTAAATTATAGATCAGTGATGACATTCCTCTGCTTGACAACTGCCACTTGTAAACCATGTCATTGAGTGAAAGGCACATTTCTTAAAACAACAACAACAAAAAACAGCAGAATGCATTTCCATTCATAGTACATATATGGTGTACCGTTTTTCATTCCTCTGGTTGTCCACAAAGTAGAGTCACACCATTTGTGTCTTCATACATGTACCAAGGGTAATGATGTCCATCTCATTCCACCATCTTTCCTCCCCCAGTGCCCCCTCCCTTTCTCTTTTTCCCTTATCCCCTATCCAAAGTTCCTCCATTTCTCCCATGCTACCCCCACCTCCATTATGGATCAGCATCCACTAATCAGAGAGAACATTTGGTTTTGGGGGATTGGCTTACTTCACTTAGCATGATATTCTCCAACTCCATCCATTTACCTACAAATGCCATGATTTTGGTCTCTCTTAATGCTGAGTAATATTCCATGTGTATATATGCCACTGTTTCTTTATCTACTGAATAAAGAAATGTCCATCTACTGAAGAGCATCTAGGTTGGTTCCACAATTTAGCTATTGTGAATTGCGCTGCTATAAACATTGATGTGGCTGCATTATTGTAGTATGCTGTTTTTAAGTCCTTTGGGTATAATCCGAGGAGTGGGATAGCTGGGTCAAATGGTGGTTTCATTCCAAGTTGAA
>CM053404.1:88272229-88288352 GCA_028644305.1 Xerus rutilus
ATAAAGAAAGCCATGGAAATAGTGCATTTATTGGCTGCCACTAGAAACATTAAACAGTTGCAACTATGTTGCAACAAAAGTATGAAATATGCCATGCTGATACAGAGAAAATGATCATGTACAATCCAGCACTGTCTATAGTATATAGATCAATAATTGCTTATATAGCCAGGCACGGTGTCGCAAGCCTGTAATACCAGCACTTAGGGAGGCTGAGACAGGAGAATCGCCAGTTCAAAGCCAGCCTCAGCAATGGGGAGGGGCTAAGCAACTCAGTGAGACTCTGTCTCTACATAAAACACAAAATAGGGCTGGGGATGTGGCTCAGTGGTCGAGTGCCCCTGAATTCAATCTCTAGTACCAAAAAAAAAAATTGCTTATATGCTAAGTAATCTCATATCTAAATATTGTGTAAAGACATTGTCAACTTAATTCTCCCAAATTATTCAATTTGTTCAATTATTAAACTGGCGTTTGAAGGAATTAAGAAAGAGGTAGAATTTAAATCGGGTTTGTGAGGTATAAGTAGAATTAAATGTGTGAGTAACAGAAGTACGAAAGTGAGAGAAATATACTCCAAGATATATGGAGTTGAGCATTTGTAACTGTTGCTTAATATCTCTGTTATAGGTGAGTTTGCCTACGAACAGACTCAAATTAGACATAGAACACAGTACATTCCTTAGGGATTATCCTTGGAGTCAAGACCTGTGAGAAGGTAAGAACAAAAGCAAGATTTCTAAGGGAAAGCAGCAGAGCTTAATGCATTACCCATGATGAGTAAATCTCAGCTGAGCTTATAGGAAGTGTAAGGTTACTTCACAGTTGTACTAAATTGAGGGAAAAGAGCCAAGATTTTATATACCTATTATGACCACTGATTGGATGCCAGTGGCCTGAGTCAGGAGGTGTGACTTTAATCATGGAATATGGATTCATTTAAGTAGCTCTCCAAAGCAGGTAGACCCTGAGAGTTATCTTTTGTCACCAGAGGTAGGGGACCAATGACTTCATTTCTGAAGGGGAACTAGGGAGTACATCACAGTCCACTACATTCTCTAAGGCCATTTTTCTTTTTTTGTTGTTAATGGTAACATACACATTTAAATGGGATAGTATTTTTATAAATCCAATGAATGAATATAATATTGCTGAGAATTGAATGGGATAGATCATGATGGAGTTGAATGAAGAATATGCCTTATCTTTACTCTTAGAACCAGATATTAGGGTTATACAATGTGGAAGAGGAATTTGACTTTGATTCAAGAGGGCAAGAGGGGTCTCCTACTTTCTTGACTGGATTACTTCAAGTGGAATGCTGATAGCTTGACTATCCAGCAATAACTTAGGCTTTTGTGAATATTGGCCTAAATTTTTTAATATGGATGAAAAAATGAAGAAAAACAAATATTTATAAGAAATACTTCAATAAAAAGGTAAAAAGAAAGTTCAGCAAAAAGTAATAAAGTTGTATTTTGTTGTTATGATAGTAAGAAAATATAAAGCAATTTAACATTACTGAAAGATATTTGTAATTTTATAGGCTTTTATTTTGGAAAATGAAGTTCTATTGTTGAAACTTGCATTGCCAAGAGTATTTGGGAAATTGTGAATATCCTAAAATAATATTTTTAATTGGCATAATATCATTAGACCTCTACAGCAAGAGGGTATGAGTGGCACTTCAGTAAGTTGATTTTATAGGACAAGCAACATCTAGATTGATTCACTTTCAAGAAAAGACATGAGTAGATATTAATACCTTGTGCCTTAGATGTGATACATCTAGAAAGATATATACCAGGCTCAGTAGTTGACAAAAAGAAAAAAATTATCTGCAGGCCCACTGTGCTCTGAATGCGTAAATGATAACAAGTTTTGAAAGCAAGTTATGCATTGAACTTTTCCAGAATCTTCAGCTAATTATAGGAGCTATTGTTCTCTTGACATCATGCACTAAACCCTGAAAACAACACTGTTACACAGTCAGAAAGTGTTCACCTTGCAATACATTTATCCCACAGAGTGAATTTAAATTGGATTTTCATTCAAGATTCAATCTGTTCTTTGCATTTTTAATAACTGTCTTCATATACAATACAGCGTACCAATTTAAACATTCAACATAATTTTTATTCATAGAGTTGTTCAATAATCACCAATATGTAATTTTAGATTATTTCATAACCCCTCCACCAAACCCCATAACCATAAGTAGTCACTCCTTGTTCTTCCTTAACTCCAGCCCTTGACACTCACTGATATGTTTCTTTCTCTATGAATTTGCCTTGTCTAGATTTGTCCTATAAATTAAATCATACAATATGTGTCTTTTATGACTGGTTTACATCATTCAGCCTGAATGTTTTGAGGTTCATCCACATCATAGTATAGATCAGCATTTCATTTATTTTTATGACTGAATACTATTCCATTTTAGGATTATGCCACATTTTGTTTATCCATTCCTAAATTATTGGCCATTTGGGCTGTTTTCCACTTTTGAGCTGTTATTGATAATACTGCTATGCAGACATATATTTTCATTTGTATTGAAAATATAGCTAGAAGTCTGCTGGACTGTATGATAACTCTATGTTTAACATTTTGAAGAACCATCAAATTGTTTCTCAAAATTCAATATTTTATATTACTCCAAGCAATGACTCAGGCCCCAATGTATTTTTTGAATAATATTCAATAATAAATTTTGAGATTAAAAATGTCAAAAAGAGAACTGCAAATTCTATTGTGTTTTTTGAGTGCAATTATACATATTAATACAACTAACAGCATTATATATTGTGGTGGTAAGAAAGAAAACTAGAGAAAAACATTACTGAAAATTGTCATCAAGATGTATTGGTAATAATTTTAATTCAAAAAATTGATAAAACACTTTAAAAACTGAACATTAGATTAAAGATTCATGAAATGACATTCATAAAATGGAATCATCTTGAAAAAATAATTTTGAGAGCCAGGCGCTGTGGTGCACACCTGTAATCCCAGCACTTTGAGAAACTGAGACTGGAGAATCACAAGTTTAAAGCCAGCCTCAACAATGGTGAGGCACTAGGCAACTCATTCTGTATGTATACCACATTTTCTTTATGAATTCATCTGTTGAAGGGCAGCTAGATTGGTTCCATAGTTTAGCTATTTTGAGTTGAGCAGTTATAAACATTGATATGGCTGTGTCACTGTAGTGTGCTGATTTTAAGTCCTTTGGGTATAAATCAAGGACGTGGGATAGCTGAGTTAAATGAGGTTCCATTCCAGGTTTTCTGAGGAATCCCCATTCTGCTTTCCATAACGGTTGCACCAATATGCTGTCCCACCAGCAACATACAAGTGTACCTTTTCCTTCACATCCTTGCCAACACTTATTGTTGCTTTTATTCTTGATAATTGCCATTACGACTGGAGTAAGATGAAATCTTGGAGTAGTTTTGATTTGCACTTCAGTATAAGTTTTAAGAAATAATAGATTTTTAATTTTCCTGCCAAAGATAACAGATGTTCAACATCGGTTGATGTGTGAAAGGAAGGTTACCCAGGATTCTGAATACAGAGGCCAATTCAGCTACAGCCTGTTTCAAACAGTGACATTACTTTGGATTTTCCTGCCTGCTGACCACACTGTGCTATGATTGCCAGAACACTGAGTGTTCCAAAACTGTACAGACACTGATTCAATGCTTGTGGCAAAGATGACATTCTAATGTTACAAAAAAAAAAAAGAAAAGAAAAGAAAGAAAAGAAAAGAAAAATAAAGGAACAAAGAAAGGAAGAAAGGAAGGAAAGAAAAGAAAAACTGCAGGACCCAGGAAAATAAAGGAAATTTAGTAAGATAAAATTTTTTAAAAAATGATGCTAAAAGCAGACAGAAAAAAGAAGTGACAATCACTGTAAGGAAAAGGCATTTCATATATTTTAGGTTTCGGCCAGTACCTATGCAATAGCTTGGGTGGCACTGAAATGTCAATACTGCATGTATGTGCAAACATGGAAAGAATCTTCCCTCTGCCCGCTCATATCATCATGACACTCTACACTGTCATTTACAAAAGCAGTCTCCTAATCTTTATGAAACTGAACCATTATGAACTTCCATTTACTTGTTGATAGATACTTAGAAAATCCATAACTTAGTTTTACTTATTAAAGTTGTTTAAATTGTTCTTTAATTATGTAACAATTTCTCTTACAGAAAGTGTGTTGGTTTTGTTTTGGAGTACTTTTGCTCCAGTAAATTAAAAATTATTTCTTGAAAAGATTCAGAAAAAATATTAATAATGGGTTATATTAAATGTTGGTTGAACTTTAAGTAGTGATCAAATCAAAAGCATCAACTTTATTAAAAAATATCAAAACACATTCTTATCTCCCTTAAAAGAGACTCAGATAAATAATTATTCTAAGAATATTAATATGAAAATAACTGGCTGTATCTGTTCCAATTTTGTTAACCATGGTCTACGTATCACTTTACACCAGCATTATTAAAAGTACTTTGTTTTTAGAGGAATATACAGGTCTGCATCACCATTCAGTGTTTTTCCAATGTCGTACACACCTACTTTTTCTGTCCTACAATCAGCATCATGACACATCACTCTCACATTTTATCATTGACCCTTCTCTCATCCTTCATATATGTGCACAGAGAATGCCACTTCTTGTTTCATTTCTGTATAATTCTTTTGGATACTTCTTTCTTACTACAGCAATATCTAAACAAACTTTTTCATGTTCAAATTTAATACTAATAACGAGTAATAGTAGCTATCATTTTTAGCATTGGAAAAACTCTAGATATCCATCAAAAAACAAATACATTACTTTTCACAAAACTCTCACTTTAAAAAATGAAAAATAAAAACAGAGTAACTAGTTATTTTGAAACAATCATATAGAACTCATAAGATGTAAAGGATCATCTGAATTCAAATCCATTTCATACTAGGACAACTCACTCTTTCCCGATATAATTCTGATTCATTCAAAGCAACTAACTTCACAGACTTAATGCAAATAAAAATGTATACTGTCAGGTCTTCCTCCTCTAATGGAGGAGAATATGAATGGAAGCCAGCACACCAAGTAACTACATGTTTACAGTTATAAATGAAGTTATAAAGTTATAAACCAATATGGTTTAACCACAGCCCAATCCCCTTCTCTTCCCTTTTATGGCTAGTCCTCCATCATGAGTACCTCGTGTAGATGTATAGGAAATTCCTGGCTTGAATTTGACCTCCTTTTTTCCCCAGGGGCTTCTAATGCATATTCCAAAGATTATTTCCTCTCATTTAGATCTAGGGGCAGTATAGGCAATAATCCTATTCTAGAATAATCTCTTAGAAAGAATTCCACATTTTTAAGGGCCCCTCAAGTTCCTTAACTTGATCCATACACACACTTGTTCTAATTCAAGTCATATATGAAAAAAGATTTATCTCATCATTCATCTTATAATTTTTTTTCTCACTTTCTATTTCCTGAAATAATGCTGAAACGTGAACTATGTAAAGGTTGGTACCATAGTGAAGGAAGCTGGGGGACACTAAATAATGCACTGATGAGGTGACCATTAGTGATCTGTTGGGATTTTATGTAAAATCAGGATGATTTGGTTTATTTTCTAATTCTCTTTATGGTTGAAAAAGTAGTTTGCAAAGGAAAGAAACAACCAAAGCTAAATCAATACAAACAAAACTCTCTTGATTTCTTGATTTTTAGAGTGAGTTGAAATCAGGGAAGACAGATGAGGGAGAGGATCTTACAATAACACCAATATTACATTCTCCTCAGGTATAGAAGGTGAGAGCCAGGCTCACCTAACACATATGTCAACAGTGAAGCAATTCTGATTTTTTATCCCTACAGCAGTTCAGAGACAATGATATATGAAAATGTATTGACTTGAAAGAAGAAATTAATTAAAAATGAGAAATTCATAAACGTGGAGGTTGAAGAATTCTCCGGGGTCACTGCCTTCATGCAAAGTAAACTTTCTTTGGGTTCTCTGAGTGATACTCCCTCTTTGCCAACTTAGTGTGACTGAAATGAATGTCTCAGCCAGCTTTGTGGCTTAAATTTTTTTTGCTACCTGTTCAGGTAATCAGTCAGAAAACAATGTGAACAACATTGCTTCTGTCAATTAAATTAGGTCAAAAGTGTAACAGCAGCAAAAAAAAAAAGAGATCAGACAGTTAAGCAAATGCCCAAGACACTAGAGCACCTTATGGTATGAGCAAACAATTCACTGCACAATTTCTAGAGAGAGTAAGCTCACAAACTGTTAAATACTGTTTTCCTTTGGGTAAAATTTTAATTAAAAAAGCAGCATGGATGCAGATTTCAGATCGTCACTATTCAAATAGCTGAGAAAGCTGTTAGAATTTTAAAACCTTATAGTATATCATTTAAAAATATTTTTTGCATGTATTTAAATATGATTTGATCAAAGTTTGTGAGAATACTGTGGAACAGTAGAAATCCCGGATAAGGTCAATCCTCCTGTGATGGTGTGGGATGCTCTTAGAGGTTTGCTCCCATAGGTTTTGTTAAGTTTGGTCATTTCCTGAGAAATTTATAATGATAATTAAGTAATTTTAAAATTGGTTTGAATGTCATTTCTTTGTAAAGCAGTGAAAATGAATGATAAGGAATCAGTTTCAAGGAGATCTTAGAAATGAACTAAATAACTGATACTGAGGAAAAAATACAAAAACAACTAAACAAAAATTGACTAATTGAAGTTGTTTCTTTATTGTAAAGATTATAACCTACAGCCTTATTTATAAAACTGAAATGACAGAAAAGCTTCTAAGAAATTTTTAAAAGAAGAAGCACCTTAAATACCTAGAATTGCTCTTCCACAATTCTACATTGTTTTATATTGTGCATTTAAAATACTATTTCCAGAAATAAACCATACAATAGCTTAAGCATAGGCCTTATTTTTCTGCTTAAAAAGTTTCATTATTATGCCCAGAGCAATATTTATCATTTCAAAAAATGTAGTATATAAGCACTGTATTTATTACATATATTCTAGAGCTTTCCTTGTTATTCCTTTGATATTGTTGCTAACAAAAGCATTTTCCACAATGGAAAGTGTAGGTAGTCAAGAATTTATTTATATGAATTATACACATACATAAACTAGGCATACAGATTTATGTTTTGTGTGACCCTTTTAACTCTCTGTACTTGCTGTTAAGTTGTATATTTTTCCATGGGAGCACGTAACTCATGAGAAAATGACTAACATTGAAAACTCAGTTAAGTCTCAAAAATAGGCATTAGTTCTCAGACAATCTCAGACAAGACTCTCCTTTTGGGAAATCAAAGTTTTTATTGCTGGATAAATTAATGTTTCAATTGTATGAATACAGATGCTGTTTGCAAATTTGTCACAATCTGTCTCCCGACAGAAGAATTTATACTGTATACAGTAATAGAAAACAGAAAACTGCATATTTCACTAAATTGCAGCAGTGTGTAGATTTATGTGATTACTTTTTGTCAGTGAAACATGTAGTGAAACACCCATGTATTTCACTGGAGTATTGTAAATGGATACCATATATTTATTTTTATACTTATTCTACATTTATTTCACAAAATATATAATGCCCTCATTGCATTAAAAAGTATCATATTAAATCTCTCCAGAGTAATTTAAATGCTTCAAAAGCTAGTTTATATTTAAAACTCTAAATAGAATTTTTAACATTCAGTTTTACTAGAGTAACCCATATGATTTTTCTATCCAAATGTTTTCTTAGACCTTGAAACTATGTCAATACTGTCAATTGTAAATATATACAATAAGTTATGAACTGGATTATGAGTGGTAACTGCACATGAACATTGCAGTCCTAGATGAAATCATTATATACTAGGCAAATTGCCTAATTATTTATGCCATTGTGTGTATAACATTGTGCATATGCAAAACTCACAATGTTTAATCTTGGGTTCTTATTGTATGGGAAAATATTATACAGTATGTCTCATGGTGAAGCATAATTAAAAATTGTTTGTTCTTATTTTAAACTGGAAGAGAAGAACAGACTTTTTCCAAAGAAGTTTGTTCTCCTCTAATTTTCCATAATAATAACCTTAGATGAAATTGATGTCATCTGAACACTAACCCAACAATGTGATAATATCCAAGAGTCATGAAGCATTGCAGTTGGAGAGCCAATAACAAAGTCATTTCCAGAGTTAAAAAAAAAAAAGGCCAGAATTTTTACTTTAAATCAAATTGAAACCAAGCTTTCAAAAAATTAATTATTAATCTGTAGTTTGAGAGGAAACTTTCTGGGAAAGCTAGAAGAATAAATTGGGTCATAAATATTTCTTGCTCCAGTATCTAACAGAATAAATTAAAAATAGTAGTAAAGGGGAAAAAAAAACATGAGGACCATCCATATGAGGAATGGTGCAACTTTATACTATAAAACTTCAAAGACTACAGCAAGAGAAATAGAAGATTCTTTTTTTTAAGAGACAAGGCTCATTTCTCAACATAAACTTGATTCTCCAGAGTACAGGCTAGAGAGGCAACAAAAAAAATTGTGACAGATTTCATTAATGTCCTTAATTTGGAAAGAAGTAAATCATCAAGGTTTCTCATCTTTTCCTTCTATAATCTTGAGTGAGAAGGGAAAGGCCAAAAGGAAGAAGAGACTGATAAAATAAGGGTTGTGACCAACTTAATTTTAATTCACTGATGAAAATCATAGGATAAAGAGAATCAAAATTAAAAGAAATAAATAAAAACAACAATTCATAATGCTAAACATCCTCTTATGAAATAAGATACAAGCCACACCAATAGATTTAATCATACCAGACAAATTAACATGATATCACAAAAGAAAAAAAGCTTAATACCTCAAAATGAAGCATTCCTCAGTCTGAAAAAGAAGAGTGGTTTAGATTAAACTTGATCTCATAAGATGTGTGAACCAAGTAGATTCTAATAAATATATCTTCTCAGGTTAATCACAAGCTAGATGGAATGTATGACATGACAATTATATGTACACAGCAAAGAAATGAGGAAAATGAGAAAAAAATGAAGGAAGAGCACTGGGAGAAGGGAGAGAAGGAAAAGGAAGAAGAAAAAGGAAAAGAAAAAAAAAGATGAAGAGAAAACTGCATGCATAGTGACATCCGCTAGATGCCAAAATAAACACCTCTGAAGTCTTCCTCCCATGGCAAACACTGACTCAGAAATAATTCACAGGCAAATTCCCTCTGTGAGAAATCCAGAAACAAATTAAAAGACTGAAAATGTATCTCAGCCACTTTTTTTCTCTTTTTTTCTTTTATATAGCTTAAGGATAGCTTTCCTTTGAGATCTGGGTTTCTTCTTTTTTATAGATATTACATTAACAATCTGGTATGATAATTTTTTCTCTGGCATTGCTTGTATCCTATTTCCCTGAATACATTTGGAATTATAAATGTGAAACCACATTCATAATAGCTGGTGGGTAGATCTGGAACATGTTTGCACCAGAATCTCTACCCCTGGCAGGGGTCATAAAATTTGGAAGAGAATTCCTTGTTCTCAGCTTCTCCCAGTTCTGGGGAAAAGTTAGTCTTTATGAATAGCATCATAACTTTTCTGTGTGAGATTCTCAGAAAACTGACTTCTGTCCTGCCAGTCTCCAAGCATGGACAGGACCAGCACAATCCATCCATTTTGTGATTGGAGGAAATAAAGACAGTAGCTTAGCTTGGCTTGGAAGTTGTCATAGCTTTTCCTCCCAGCTTACCAAAGCAAATGGAGGAATAACTTCCATCTTGCAGTTTTTCCCCATGGTGGAAAAGAGTTAGTCCTTATATAGTCAAAGCCTCAACAGTTTGGAGAGCTGCCCAAAGTACTTGCTTTCATCTTGCCTGCCCTGAGGTACTAACAAAATCTGGCATAATCTTGTTGTCTGGAGGGTAGCAAGAACAGAGAAGATTCCAACTGGCAGTTCAAATAGCCCCTCCTCCTAGCTGAGCAAAGAGTGAATAGATTGGGAAGAAAGGAAAAAAAAACCAGTCTAATTTCTATCTTCTCTTTGAGTAAAGAAAGGTGATCCATCTTTTCTGGGTCCGCTCAAGAAACATGCTTCATTTTAATTTGTTCTAGTATACTGTTTGGACTTGGAAAACTCTATGTATCTGGGGATAAGGAGAAACAAAGAAATCAAGTTGAGTCAATACAAATCATTTGAACAGTCTCAAGGATTTCTGGATATAATGACTGGTTGGGGTCTTTTCCTGTATTAATACAGTCTTGATGACTGGGAGAGAAGGCTGCTTTATCTTATGCACAAACAAAAATAGAGATTCAAAAAAAATGATGAAGAAACTGGTGAATATCTTGCAAACAAAAGAACAAGGCAAAACTCTTGAAACTAGTCCTAATGAAATATAAATACATAATTAACTTAAGAAACAATTCAAAACACTCTTCATAAAGTTATTAAGGTCAAGACAAAAAGTCATAAACACAGTAAGAAATTCAACAGGAAAAGAAAAAAGTAAACCAATTCAATCTTAAAAAAATAATAACTGAGCTGAAAAACTCACAAGAGAAATTCTATTGCAGACTAGATGAAGAATATATCAGCAAATTTGAAGGCAAAGCATTGGAAATTATTCAGTAAGAGGAAAATGAGGTTGGGGAGAAAAGAAAAAGAATGAAGCTTATAAAATTCCATCATTGACCAACATATATATTATGGGATTCTAAATAGAATAAATCAAAGAGTAAGGAACCCAGAACTTATTTTAAAAATGACTGAAAATCTACAGTCTGGGGGAGGAAATGGACATCCAGATTCAAGAACTCAAAGAGTCTCAAATCTAAATAAATATACTCCAAGACACATAAAATTTTCAAAAGTCAAATAGAAAAATTTGAAAGCATTAAGACAAAAGAAACTCATTATGTGTACAAGGGATGCCCTATAAGAAAGTCTATGAGCGGATTTCTTAGCAGCAATGCTGTGGGTGGTAAGAGTGGGATGATATGATCTAACTTCTGAAATAGAAGAAGAAGAAAAAAAAGCTCAACTGTCAACAGGCATAACAACCCAGCAAAACTCTCCTTCAGAAGTAAAGGCTGTAAAGTAATGGCTGTAGGTGTAGCTCAATGGTAGCATGAAAAGGACCTCCAGGGGTTCAATTCCAAAGACCAAAAAACAAACAAATAAAAATAAATAAATACAAATAAAGGAGAGATAAATCCTTTCCCAGACAAACAAAAAAACTAAAGGAGCTCATCATCACTAGACCTGCTTTATAGGGAATGAAAGGACATTAAACAGCAGCAAAACAGCATAAAAAAGTATAAAAAATTCTTAATGGCAAATATATAGACAAATACAAACTACTATAATGCTGTCATAATGATAGATAAAACTTTTCAGTATTGAAGTTAAAAGACAATATTATTACAAATAAATGTAAATAAATCATGCACTAGATTTATAAATAGATATAAATTGTAGCACTAATAGCAAAAAGTGGAAAGAGGAGAAATCAAAGTATGAAATTTTCTATTATTCAATTTAAGTGTTATTTTAAAATGGACTGTTACAACTGGAAGATATTTTAGATGAAACCTATGGTACTCAAAAAGTAAAGAGCTATATATGCTAGTTAGGTTTTGTCACTGTGAAAAATAATGGAAGAAAACAACTTAGAGGAGAAAATATTTACTTTGGCTCATAGTTTCAGTCCATGGTTATCTGGTTCTATTGCTTTGGGTCTGAGGCAAGGCAGAAGATAAAGACAGAAGGGCAAGGAGCAAAGCTCATTGTTTTATGGCAGCAGAGAAGCAGAGAGAGAGATGCAGAGGCAGAGATAAACAGAAAGACAAAGACAGAAAGAAAGAAGGAGAGAGAGACAGACAGGAAGAGAGAAGGAGGAGGCCAGGGGCAATACATAGTCCCAAGGTCATAGCCCAAGAACCTACTTCCTTCCATAAAGTCCTAACTTCTACAGATTTAACCACCTCTTAATAGTAAATTCAACTGTGAATCTCTCGGTGGATTAATCCATTGATGAGGTTAGTCTTCATAATCAAATCACTTCCAGAATGCCTCACCTCTGACAAATATTTTGCACTGGAGACCAAGCCTTCAACATACCAGCTTTACAGAGGCACTCCAGATCTAAACTATAACACTGCAGAAAACAAAGAAACAAAACTAGAAATAGGTTTTTTGAAAAGAGAAACAAACCATGAGCTGAAATTACCAAGAATAAAAGAAAAAAGACTTGAACAAAATAAAAAGTCAGAGAAGATATAACAATTGATGCCACAGAAATAAAAGGATATTAAAAAACACAAACAATTGAATGTCAATGAACTATGTAACTTCAAGTATATAGATAAATTGATAGAGACATACAACATACAAAGACTAAACCATGAATAGAAAGTTGGAGCAGACTTGTAGCCAAAATGGAGTTTGAATTGATTATCAAAAATTTCACAACAATGTAATGCCCTGGCTCAGATGGCCTCACTGGTGAATTCTGACAAACATTTTTAAAAGAATGAATACCAATTTTTCTCAAATTCTTTGAAAACGTAGTAAAAAACATTTCCAATATATTTTATGAGGCCCAGCATTACTTTGATACCAAAGCCAAAGACATAAGAACAGAAAACTGTATTCCAATATCCCTCATGAGTACAGATGCACAAATCCTCAACAAAATCATATCAAATAAAGTTCAAGAGCGTATTAAAAGCATCACATACAATGACCTATTGGGATTTATCCCTGGGAAGTAAAGATAGTTCAGCATACAAAAATCAGTTAATGTGAAAGACCACATTAACAGAATAAAGAAGATAAATCACATGATTACCTCAACAGAAACAGAAAAATATTTGGCAAAATTTAACACCACTTCATGACATAAACTCTTAACAAGTTAGGTATAAAGGAAAAGCACCTCAATATAGTAAAGCCTCATATGAAAATCCCACAACTAACATCATACTAAATGGCAAAGTAATGAAAGCTTTTTCTCCAAGACTGAGAACAAAGAAGAATGCAAAATCTCACCACTCTTATTCAGGATAGTACTGAAAGTACTAGCGAGAAAAATTACAAAAAGAAATGAAAAACATCAAAAAACAGAAAGAAAGAAGTAGAACTATTTTCTAGGAGAATGATCTTAATACAATACTCTCCAAATCCTCCATTTAAAAAGCTATTAGAACTAATAAATGAATTTAATGAAGTTGTAGGATATAAAATCAACTTGTAAAATATTCGGAGCATTTCTATAGCCTGATGACAAACTATTTCAAATGAAAATAATTCAATTTTAATTAGCACCAAACCAATGAACTATTTAGAAATAAACTTAATTGAAGAGGTGAAAGTCTTTAGACTGGAAACTACAAATCATTGATAAAAGTAAAGAATTAAAAGCAAAGAGAAAGACATTCCTTCTTCATGGTTTGAAAGATGTGATATTGTCAAAATATCTGCATAATCCAAAAAAATCTTTAATGTCAATTCAACCTCTCTCAAAATCTTAATGACTATTTTTAGAGAGATAAGAAAAGAATTTAAATGCATATGCAATGAAAAAAGAACTTGAACAGCCAGTTTTGAGAAAGAAGAACAAAGCTTCATGTACCATATCTTCTGATTTCAAAATATATTTCAAAGCTACAGTAATGGAAGCAGTGTAATGCTGATACAAAGAAGTTTAGGCTAATGGAATAGAATAAATATCTTCGAAATAAGTTCACACATATATGATTAATTAATCTTTGTTAGGGTGCCAGGAATACACAATGGAAAAAAAGATATTCTTTTCAATAAATTATTGAAAAGTTGAAAAAACTGAATATCAACATGCAAAAAAATGATATTGCTTCCTTATCTTTTCCTTGGTGTGGGAGGGTACTAGGCATTGAACTCAGTGGTACTCAACCACTGAGCCACATCCTCAGCCCTATTTTGTATTTTTTTAAGAGGCAGGGTCTCACAGAGTTGCTTAGTGTCTTGCTTCTGCTGAGGCTGGTTTTTTGAACTTGTGATCCTCCTGTCTCACCATCCTGAGCTGCTGAGATTGCAGGTGTGCACCACTGCACCCAGCAGCATCCCATCTTATGCCACTCATAAATATCAACCCAAAATGGATTAAATATTTATGCATAAGATGTAAATTTGTAAAACTTCTAGAAAAAAACTTAAAGGAAAATTTTCATGATTTGGTTTTGGCAAAAATTTAATGGATATGATACAAAAGTACAGGCAGCAAAAGCAAAAATAGGCAGGTAGAGCTACATCAAAGCAAAAAGAATTCTTCACAAAGAAGCAACAGAGTGAAAAGGCAACCTATAGAAAGGGAGGAAATATTTAAAAAACACATCTGATGAGAAGTCAATCAATAACCAAAATTTATAACACTCTTCATCTTGATAACAAAACCCCTAATAATCCAATTTAAAAATGGGCTATAGAATAGCAATTTCTCCAAGAAAAGATTTACAAATTATGTTTAAGAAAAAATATTCAACAAACTTGTTAAAGCACAGTAGAGAGGACTTTATTCAGGACCATCTCAATTGGTATAAGGAGCACTGTAATGGGATTTTGTACTAGCAGAGAGATTGGGCTGAACTTAGAACACACAGGCAAGTGACAATTTATAGCCAAATATGGGATGGGGGTCCCTGGATTGAAAATTACTAACAGGAATCATCAGAGATAAGGCAATTACTGGCTAAATTGACCTAATAGGATTCTTGCTGAAGACAGGACACAGTGATCAGGTGTCTGTCACCTGGGTTCGCCCAAGTCCAGCCAGCATAGGCAAGAGAGTGGGTGACCGTGGGAGGTGTGAGCTGGCTGTGAAATAAAAGCTATGGAAGTAGTATTACAAAATAAACACAGAAAGCCAGAATTATTTTAGAGGCAGTGGCATGACGAATTGAGCCAACTAAATGGGTCTGACTTCTAACAAAGAAAAAGTCCGCACTTGCTTTATTTATATTGATACAGACCAACAGAGATCAATAGGGATTTCCTTCACAGGGCACAGGATGAGAGTGGAGATCAACAGGTTTATTTGTGCTTGGCAGGTTATGCCCATCTCCAGCGGCACTGTTTGAACTTGGAGCTGTAGCTAGGTCAGGGTACCAACACAACCTGGGCTCTGCCATCTAGGGAATTTCACCCAAGAGTTCACAGAAGAAAGGCTTCCCTGCCTGAATGGCTCGAACATTGCCCATAATTCACATAGGGCTTCCAACAACCTGGGGATGGCGGAAGACAAGGAGCCTGATTGGCTATTGAGTGTACCCGATATTAAGGATGGGGTGTCCTTATTTTTCACAGCAGGTTTCTTTCCTATAACAAGACTTTTATAAAAATTACTTAAATGGACATAGGAGAAAGTTTAGGAGGCTTACTAATGTTGGGTCAAGCAAAGACTCTTTGTCATTGGTCACCAAAAGATGTTCAACTTCAGTCATCACCAGAGAAATACAAATCAATACCACAGTATCACCTCACTCCTATCAGCATGGCTACTACGCCAAAATAAGGAAAGACAGCAAGTGTTGCTGAAAATGCATAGAAATTCCAAGGGTATGGAGGCATTTTCAAAAATTAAAAATAGATATACCACACAAACTAACAATCCCAATTATAGGTTTATATTCATAAGAATCAGGATCTTGAAGAGCTATTAGCACTTTGGTGTTCATCAAGCATTACTGATAATAGCCAAGACATGGCTATTATGATGGAGTACTATTCAGCTTTAGAAAGGAAGGAAATTCTGCTCCATACAACAATAGGGATGAACCTTGAATATGTTATGCTGGGTAAAATAAGCCAGTCAGAGGAGGTCAACATTGCCACAGATGTGAAATATCTAAAATAATCAAATTCTTATTTGACTGAAATGGTGGTTTCCAGGGCATAGAGGGAGGTGGCATTACACATAAAGTTTCAGTTAAGCAAATGAATTAGATTTAGGGATCTTCCATCAAACATTGCACCTATATTTAAAATATTAGACACTTAAAATTTTGCTTAGAAAATAGATCTCATGTTAA
>CM053404.1:88288852-88456803 GCA_028644305.1 Xerus rutilus
GGCCAAGGAGCTGAACAGAAACTTCACAGAAGAAGGTATATGATCGATCAACAGACATATGAAAAAATGTTCAAAATCTCTAGCAATTAGAGAAATGCAAATCAAAACTACCTTAAGATTTCATTTCATGCCAGTCAGAATGGCAATTATCAAGAATACAAACAACAATAAGTGTTGGTGAGGTTGTGGGGAAAAAGGCACGTTCATACATTGCTGGTGGAACTGCAAATTGGTACAACCAATCTGGAACGCGGTATGGAGATTCCTTAGAAAGCTTGGAACAGATCAGTTCTGACTCTGATATAAATCAGTTATGTGACCAGGGACATGTTATATAACTTTTCTCATTATTTTAAAAATAGATGTAATATTTGACCTTTATTTTGGTAGTGCTGTTTTTATATTAATAAAGTGTTTTATATTGCAAACAGTATTTAAATATGTAAATAATGCAGATACAGTAGAAGTCTTTGAAAATGGAAATGTGAATAGAAATAATAATAATCATTATTTATCTCCATAGGCCAATATAATCTATATCACCTGGGAATGGTTAAGAATGCAGAATCTCATCAACAGACAGGTAATCCAAAGTGGGTATAACAAAGCTATCATCAGGACATTTCTTCGAACTATCAAAAGAGATTTTTTTTTTTTTGTCTGAAGCTACTTGTTAGAAGAAAAACCTAAGTCTAAATATGTAGGTAGCCTTTTACCTTCTGCCCAGAGAATTTTCTTAAGAGTGCAGGCACTACAGAGATCAGAGGTAGAAAGAGGGAGAGAGAGACAGAGTATCACAGGTTCTTTTTTTCAACCCAGATTCTTCTTTTGAACATTCTGTTACATTAATAAATCAATAGTTTCACTTCAGTTGTCACTGTTATATTAGCACTGGAATTTTTTTTTTTAATTCCTGAGTTAGAGTCAGTTTTCTTTATAAAATTTTCTTCATAAAAGAATCCTAAATCCTGGAAGAAGTCATCAAAGATTCCTTGAGATTATGATTTAGCCATGTATTATTACATAAAGTTGTCACCTCTAAAATCCCATCCCATAAAGTAAGCACAAAATTAAGACATACCTTTGGCAATTTTATTCTGCATATCAGTCACTGAAAGAGAATGTTATTGGAGAATGTTATTGGATACTTTTCAAAAACATGTGTTCTGCACTAGAGAAATAATCAGCGGACACACTGCACTACACACACTGATAATTAATGAATGGAGAATGCACTTCAAATAGAGGGCTTGAGAGAGCCTTCTTTTTAGGTCATATGTGTCTTACATGTGTTTGGTTGCTTCACTTTACTGTTTGGGTATAGTAATAATCAGGAATAGATGAAGTTTAGCTCTGGATATTTATCAAAAAGCAAAAATAATACGTTGCTTTGGTCAGCTTTTTTGCTACTGTGACAAAAAGACCTAACAAAAAGAGTTTTAGAGGAGAAAAAGTTTATTTAGGACTCATGGTTTGAAAGGTCTCAGTCTGTAGATGGCCAACTCCATTTCTTGGGGCTTAAGGTGAGGCAGAACATCATGGCATGAGTGTATGGCTGAGGAAAGCAGCTCAAGACATGGACATTAGGAAGCAGAGAGAAAATAAGCTTCACTCACTAGGCACAAAATATAAACTCTAAAGGCATGCCCCTAGAAATCCATCTCCTCTAGCCACCTTGAGCAACTTGCCTAGGGCAACTACCAGTTAATCCAATCAAACAGATCAGTGCACTGATGAGGTAAAATGTCTCATAACCCAATCATTTCTCCTCTAAACTTTCTTGCATTGTCTCACATATGAGCTTTTGGAGGTCACCTCATGTCTAAACCATAATATATGTCTGCTTCTTTTGATGTTTCAGAATGCTTTAAAAAACACTGTTCAAATATCCATAGGTTCAGAGAAGCTCTGCTAGAACATCAAAAAATGGCATATAACCTGACAGCTTTTATCTTAATCTCAAAATGATTTTTCATGGCCTCCCAATGTATCTTAGGAGGGGAAAATAAGCAAGGGCAGCACAAAAGGGAAGAAATATGTGTTATCCATGAGCAAGTCATCAGTAAATAATGTAGATGTGAATTACTACAAGATTTCAAAGATTTCCCAAGTTTTGAGAAATTCACTAGAAATATTTTCTTATAGACATTAGCAGCATGCTAAGGAATGTAGATTTCACTTTTACATGTTTTTAAACATTCATTTATTTTAAAATACAGAGAATTTTCTAAAAATTTGCACATTAACATATATCAATCTCTGCTCCATTCAAGTTTTTTTTTTTAATTTTTTTTCACACTATTCACTGAAAACATTTGTTGAGGCAAATAGAAAAAAAATTGTTACAATCATAATTTTTCTAACTTTGCACAAAATTATAAGCAGATTACATTCTTCATATTAAACATCTTTATATGCACTTTCAATGAACAGTATATATATATATATATATATATATATATATATATATATATTTATATATATTTTTTATCAACCATCTTTACTATACCCATTCCCCTTTCCTGAATTTATGCCCTATGGAAGTATTGTATCTATTCCTATTTAATGGCTAAGGAAATTAAAACTGGCATGGTGGCGCACACTTGTAATCCCAGCACTTTGGAAGGCTGAAACAGGAGAATCGAGAGTTCAAAGCCACCCTCAGCAATGGCGAGGCACTAAGCAACTCAGTGAGACCCTGTCTCTACATAGGACACAAAAATAGGGCTGGGGATGTTGCTCAGCGGTGAGTACTCCTGAGTTCAATCCCCAGTACCAAAAAAATAAAAAATAAAAACTTGGAGTAGTATGATAATTTAATTTTATGTAAGTTCTATGGATAAGAAAATCACAAGAAAATGCACATCATAAAATACCTTACAAAGTTTTAAAATCCTGGATCAATTGCTAGTCCCTTCTTAAAAGAAGTTAGTAAGAATCCAGGTGCCAATAGTTTAAAACTGCAGGATTTATGAAGAGGAAAGTTAAGAAACTCAACCTTTTAAGCACAGGAATTGCAATGGACCCAGATGTAATATAAAGTAAAATGAAATGAATACAAAATTATCAGTGCTATATTTTGAAAAACTGCTCTTATGCATCTGGGAGTAAATTTTCCTAATTCCTATGAATTATATGTGTGTATAACCAAACATAGGCAATAAAAATCATAATGACACTGCATAGTTAGTACTCTTTTGGCTTTGCCCTAATGCATAACAATGTGACTTTGTTTATAATACCCTGATAAAATAATAAATACATTCAGGTAGAGTCAGATCAATTCAATAAAAATCAGTTATAATTGCTATTTGGTGTTAGAATTTAAAAATGATAAGTTTGCTAGACACTATGGCACATGCCTGTAATCCCAGTGATTCAGGAGTCTGATGCACAAGGATCCTAAGCTCAAGGCCAGCCTCCACAGCATAGCTACACCCTAAGCAAATAGTAAGATCCTGTCTTAAAATAAAACAATAAAAACCTGAGAATGTAGTTAATGGTAGAGTGCCCCGGAAGTCAACACCCTGCACCAAAAAAAAAAAAAAAAAAGAAAAAGAAAAAGAAAAAAATAAAAAGGAGATTTTGTGATATTCTACACAGAAGATCCAAGATCAGTGAGTAAAAGACATGTAAAATATGTTTTAAAAAGAACACATTAACTCCAAAATTAAGAATTCCCATCTCTGAATTTAAGACTGTTGTACATGTGATTCACACACAAACTGAGAGGTGCTTAGAACTTCTCCAAGATCTTTAACAATTCAAGATTACTTCAACACGTTGATGCCTTTTTTCTGAGAAAAAGGACAACTGGTAGCACAAACTTGTAATTTGGTACCCTGTTTCAGGAGTGACTGCTACAACTTTTCTATGATGTAAGCTAGTTCCAGGAAATAACACTTAACAGAATACATTATTTTAAAAAGAAGTGAATATTTAGTTGTCTGTAAGAGCTTCTGGCCATTCAATGAATGAAACTTGAACAATGTAAGCTTGTTGAATGCAATCTCTGCTTCTAATTAAAAGAAGAAATATATTAATAGAGTTCTTTTATTAAGAATATTCAGCTTTTGAATTTTCTTAAAACATTTTTATTTGCTTTTCACTGTGAGTGATGTTGTTAAAAACAATGGCATAATAGCACACACACTTTGGTGGTTTCCATAAAGTGATCATTAGGGAAAGTTCAAGACTAATTATGGAACTTTGCTTGAATAAGTTTTAAATTCTGAATAGTTTGTTCATCATAAGTTATGTACATATTTATTCTTTACAATGTTTCATACATAATTTAATATTTAAACCACTTGCCATCTTTGGAAATTTAGCTTGACATTTCATTCATCAGCAACTCAAACCTTTGTTTCTAATTACATTTTTCAAAACTCTTGCTTGTTCTATTTTCCACTTGCAAAATTATTTCTGAAATTTAATTGACATCTTAATGAATACATATTTTTTCATATCCTTTGAAAGTAAGCCAATTATAGAAGCTTTCCTTAAAAGGTTGAAGGAAAAAATGATTATAATTTTAAAAGTTTGAGAGAATAATAGCAATTTTCTCATAAAATAATAATGTTTAGAAATAGAATTTAGTCATTTGACTTTCTGTTGAAGAAAGAAAAGCTTTGTAAATTATTGCTAAAATGATGCTTTTTGAAAATGAAAAACATTGAAAAATAATAGA
Organism: Xerus rutilus; assembly: GCA_028644305.1. NCBI lineage: Eukaryota > Metazoa > Chordata > Mammalia > Rodentia > Sciuridae > Xerus > Xerus rutilus. The sequence continues at coordinate 88,293,543 of CM053404.1, forward strand.
AAGATAATGCTTAGTGATATATTTTCAAAGCACTTGAAAATATGCAGAATTTTCTTTAAATGATTCTCTAGTTTACAGGAAATATATAAGATTAAAGCTAATAGTTCTAATAATACAAGCAATTTATAACTATAACTTTACTTTTCATATTAGTTTTGTGGAAAAGCCATTTGAAATTAGTTTTCATCAATTGGTAGTTCATATTTGTCTTGTATGCTTGATGGGAATATAGTGCAAAAGAAATATTATTTCTTGTAACAAGTATAAAGTAGACGCAAATTTTATGGTTAGTCCAAATGACTGTTAGGTCAGAATATACTTTCTGTTCAGATCTATTATTATAGACTTATTAAAGTTTCTTACTCAAATAACAACAGGTTCCTAAAATACTTATGATGGTAATTACTGTTACACACACATCCACACACACACAAACACACATGCACACATGTTTTAAGGCAGATGATGCTAGTGCTTTATCAATCCTGGAAACAGGAAAATATTCTCCCTAAAATAACATGAGAACGAAGTTTTTTGATTCTGTTAACAGTTCAGGAATAGGTTTTTATTAGTAATATTATAATTGCTTCCAAATGTATAGAATATCACCATTTATTCTGTTTTGCTTTATGTATAAAATATCACCATTTATTTTGTTTGCTTTCTAAAAATAGAACAGTCATGGACATGGATAAAATTTTGTTCTTAATGTCATTTGTTTCTAACAAATGCCTCTTAAAGAATGAATAGTGTTGCCAGGTGGAAAAGATATGGCATTAGACAAGTGATTCTCAACCAGCCTCAATTTGGCACTGCAGAAGACATTTGCCAATGGCTGGGGTCGTTTTTGCTGCCAAATTGCCTATAACATTCAGTAAACTCCTCTTCCCTCCCATGAATGAAGGAATAATTTTGGCCCAAAATTTCAGTGGTACCAAGGTGAGATACTTTAAGATAGGAGAACTATAGGAGAAAGTGGTACAAGGAGGAAAGTACTCTATAAGCCTGCATGCAAATTTATATAATTGATTTGATGTGCATAGAGGGATTGGAGAAAGGAGGACTGAAATTGTCCACTGGATCACTGGAAAGAAGAGCAAGCCTTTGTCATTATGGATGTGGAGAAAGACACATTTATGTTTTTGTAAAGTACAGTAGTTTATAGAAGTAGAAAACAAAAGCATTGGTTTTTTATTTTAAAAAGCATTCACAGGTAATTAAACAGTTCAATGAAAAAATCCCATTACCTGCAAATATAAAGAAACTAAATAACAAGTTAAGGGCTGGGGCTGTAGTTCAATCGTAGAGCGCTTACCTAGCATGTGTGAGGCACTGGGTTCGATCCTCAGTACCACATAAAAATAATAAATGAATAAAATAAAGATCCATCAACAACTAAAAAAATTTTTTTAAAAGTTTAAAATATTAACAGATTTATGTGTGTGTGCACAATTACATAAATTTTAATTCATTTTATCAGAAAATGAGAATTATCATATAACATGTTATCATATAACATGTTAACCTCTTCTCCCATTTCACAATAGGGAAATTATTGGGAGCCTGATAAGATGAATGTCAGGTATCAGGCCTCAGAGTGGCAATTGTGGAATATAGATAGTATTTTGGCCTACAAAATGAAAACAAAGTAAATTATATTAAGAGGTATGTACACTTAAAGCCTATAAGTTGTCTGAGATGTTATTGTTTGTTAGTTCCTTGCACAGAGCTTAGAAAATATTAATAGCTGTTAGTATGAATAAATGAATGAATTTTAAAAGAGGAAAGAGAAGGAAAAGGGATGGATGAGAAGGAGAGAGGGAGGAAACAGAGGGTTTAGACCTGCTATATACTCATCTGAGTTTTATGAGAGCAAGGAGTTTTCAGTATTTTAACCACTGCTGAATTCATGGCAACTAAAGGCATGCTTACCACATTTTTTAAAAATATTTTTTTAGTTATTGATGGACCTTTATTTTATTTATTTATATGTGGTGCTGAGAATCGAACCCAGTGCCTCACGCATGTTAGGTGAGCACTCTACCACCAAGCCACAACCCCAGCCCCTGCTTACCACATTTTAGTGATGAAAATAAATTTGTGAACTGAATGAATATGCTACTTCCTTCTCTTCAAAATGTAGGTAAAACTCTGTTGGAAGTAGAAAGGGGCAACATAGTAATCGGGGATTGTATTCCTGATGACTGCATATTTGGGCAACAGAAATATCAATTACACACATAATTTAGAAGTGTCAAAAATATGAAAATAAACAACTACTTGGCAATGCTTGGATATTTAGGAATAGATTAATTTGGTTAAACTATAGATATTTTGGATTTTCAAGATTAGTATAGATGTGTGTGTGTGTATCAGAGAGAGAGAAACATGTTCTGACATCAGAAAGATAGAATAAATGACAAGACATAAGAAACAATTGAAAATATTAACATCTATTTTTTTGCTGCCTAGTATATTCTATAAGAATATTGTATAAACTGCCCACGGTGGTGCATGCCTGTAATACCATAGTTTGGGAGGCTTAGACAACAGGATTGCAAGTTCAAGGCCATCCTCAGCAACTTAGGGAAGCCTTAAGCAACTTAGCAAGACCTGTCTTAAAATAAAAAATAAAAAGTACTGAGGGTGTGGCTCACATAGTAAAGCGTCCTTGGGTTCAATCCCCAGTACCATAAAAAAAAAAATATCATTGTACATTGTAATATATATGTGTAAGTGTATATATATATGATATACATATATATGTATATATAAAATATTTTATCACAGCAAACTTTGACATTTGATTTCTATTTCATTCCTAAGCCTTGCCTTAAGACCGAATTTTTTATTCTAGGATATTTTTCTCCTTCCATCATCTGAAGATATAAATGGAACCTATGTTTTCTCATTGGGTACACTTTGAGGGTTTACATGATAATTAAATATTTTTGAATGATTCTGACATAACTTTCCTATGTACATGTATGAGTATACCACAGTGCATCTCTACATCATGTACAACCACAGGACTGAGATCCTAATTAGAATATGTTGTACTCCATATTTGTATAAATATGTCAAAACATACGCTACCTTCATGCATAACTTAAAAGAACAAATGAAATAAATTAAATATTTTTGTGTTTTTGTATATTAATGTAGGCTTGTTACAAAAAGAAGCTATTTAGAGAAGCAGAGAAAGGACCTGAAAAGAGTAATACTGTCCAATGAACAAAACAATTAGAGTACCGTGTTTTGTTTGTTTCCTGAATAAAGATATGAACAATGTTCTTGGCATATCAGATATTTTACACTTCTTATAGGGTTTCCTTGTAGGCCATCTAATTCTCAAGCTTTATGCAGCTCTTGGCAATGTGATCTACTGAGAGAAGCACTGAAGATATTAAGCATCCTTCGTCATGGCCCCTTAGCCACAACTCTGTGACCCTATTCCTTTCTTTTTTTTTTTTTTTTTAATATTTTTTTAGTTGTTGATGGACACAATGTCTTTTTTTTTTTTTAATCTTTTTCTTAGTCGTAGATGGACACAATGTCTTTATTTTATTGCTTTGTATGTGGTGCCGAGGATCGAACCCAGGGCCTCACGCATGCGAGGCAAGCGCTCTACCGCTGAGCCACAATCCCAGGCCTACCTTATTCCTTTCTCTCTCAATGCCCTTATGTGTGGAGTAAGAATGATAATCCCATGTCTAACATTAGGTCTACATGGAAAAGTGAATTCCAAATTCATTTTTAAAATAGATTTAAAATTGTGAGTTCTTTAAACTTTAAAAGAGCATGGTTATACTGCATATTAAAATAAATCAGCTTTCTACACTGTTTGTTCTTACTGGTTTTAAGAGAAAAGTTGATTAACTTTAAAATGCTACATAAAAGTTTGTGTTTCTGTAATATTGAACAATGTAAATGATATTTTAAATAAGATTTTCATCTTTAGCAAAAATTTCTCCTTCATGGATTATCTTTAATATTATTAAATGAGGAATTCTGAAAGTTAGAATTTACTTAGCTCAAAGGGAATATAAGATGTTAACATCATTTTTGTTTAAAATTAAATTTTTTTCAGGTGGTCACTCCTAATGGCATTTTGTGTTTTCCTCATGGTTTACTACATCTGCATTATTCCAAAAATAAATTATTAGTTTAAGACCTAACTTAAAATTCCATACTACCTAAAATTACTGGTTTGGGATGATAGTTTTACATTAGTGTTCCTTTGTATTCCCACTATGGAATTTACTAATGGAAGAGATAATAATTCTGCTCAGTATTTCCTTTTGTTTTAGTTGTCAGTACAATCTCTATTGTGAGTAAATGTTTAGGAGTAATTTTGTCTTTTAAGGATCATAAACATTAACAAATGCTATTTGATTCACTTACAAATTATATGAGAAGAGCCATGAAATTTTCTTAACCTTTTCTGTAGCTCAATAAATCACAAACAGACAAGAAAGTTAAGCACTACTTCAGTGGAAAATCAGCAGACAGATGTAGCACACATTCTCCACAAAATAATTCAGAACCTGTTTCAATTTATCAAATGCCTACTTTATCTGTCAAAACAATGTCCTTTCTCAAATAAAGGGCATTGTTTCTGTAGCAAGAAAAAGGTTCTGATGTATTGTTATCTGCAAATGGATGGCGGAATAATGGAACAACAGGCAGTGTTTCAAACTAAGAGATCAAAGGCCAGAATGCATTACAAATCTTGTTAAAATAAATGAGGGAAGAGCATAATTCCAATAAAGACATTTATAGTCTTAAACAATCTCTCACTCTTTTTAAAGGATATCTTTAAAAATGAATCCAAATCCAACACAAACACCAAAAGGTTTTTGCTGCTTCTCTCAAAGAAATACAGTATTCAAAGAAATAGATTTGTAGAACTCTCATGAATGCTATCTCATGTGCTGACACTGTAGAATTTTACTGACACTGTTAATCTATTGCATTTGTCCATGTACATGATATTCAAGGAGAAAAATTCTTGTTCATACAATGTCCAAATCTAAAACATTTTATTATCAGAATGTTTAACTTAAATAAATGTGCTTATGTTATAAAACTAATCATAAAAAAGTAATCTGCCTTAGTGTAAATAATTTTTCTGAAATCTACTTAGTACATGAATACATAACATCTATAGTGAATCTTTAAATTCTAAATTAAGTTAAAATATTTCCTTCCTTAACATCAAGAAAATTCAAATATAATTATATCAATACTGAACATTAAGGATGTGATTTACCTGTATATGACCAGTTATCTTTTATTCTTAGCTATTTTCTGGTTCAAATGTTTGTTTAACATAGACACATCAGATATTTATAATGATTCCTGCAGCCTAGTTGATCTGGAGCTGAAAGATGACAACGTAGCCTGATGCATCTGTCTTCTGTATGATTGCAGGTTGTTCTCCTTTTTCTTATTCTAGATATTTGTTTAGTTTTTTTTTTCTTTTAGTGTAACCATGACCTTTGCCAGTAAGTGGAATATATTCTTAAAACAAATCTATAGCAATCTTGTTTTGAGAGAAAAAGTCAGCATTCAGAAATAACCTTTGAAATTGATGATTATAAAATACATTTACTCATGACTGTCAAATAATGACGGAAGTATGTGGGACCACATATATTCACACAATGCTACAGCTGAATAGTCTTTAAAACCTACTAGAGAGTTGTCAAAGTCATATTTACCACAACAATTATCTGAGAACAATTCTTGGAAAAGAAAATGTTTGGTTTCACATGATGTAATGTAGGCTGCAATGTTTACTGATAATTTGTTTTTTTCTGTTATGTTTGCCAACATGTATTAAAATGCAACTTTTGGGAAAAAAAATAAAATAATAAAAAAAAAAAATAGTAACCTAGATTATGATTCAGGATGGTTATATTCTTCAAATTAACTTACACATTATCTAATGACAAATTACATGGATATTTAATTTTTATCTAAAGAAAACACTATGGAATATTAAATCATATAGTATATATGGTTATGTAGAAAGATAAAAATAATATTGTATCTATCTTAACAAATAAAAGTTCTCTCAGGATAAAAAAAAAAAATTGTAAAATAGTGATTAAGCATAGTTTCATCTCCCAAACCTTAGCTTTCTCAGATATATCAATAAATATTTGAATTAAGCAAGAAATTTTTTAAAAATGTGATTCAAGATGTAAGAAAAATGTTGCATTGAGTTAAAATTATAGCTTTTCTAATAAAAATGTTCCATATAGTCATCAACATCCTGAACAAAGGGAGGTTTTCATGAATAGACTTTCTTCTCACACTTATATGAAGCTTATAAAGGAAAATATCAAATTGTGTCATTTGGGATATTCAGACAAAACTTAAGTAATCAGCTGTAGAATTTGTTCCAAAGTGTTTCAGTAGATAATATAATCACCACACCAGCCAGTCCAAAAATGCCCTAATTCCCTGTTATGTACTGTTATCTGTGCTGGGAATAAGAAATTAAGGTATTACACAAACTGCATCTTACCATCAGGGAGTCACAAATCCATGCTAAAAGAATAGTTTGAATCGTTCAATTATTTTGTTCACATTGTCTTTATTCACTCTCTATATTTTAAGTCAATTCATTGGGTAAATGAATTGAAAATGGAACTCAGTCTTCAAAAATTTTTTTAAAAGAATTTACTACCCCGAAAATTATTTAATTGGGTCTAGGGTTGTGGCTCAGTGGTAGAGCACTTGCCTAACACCTGTGAAGCACTGGGTTCAATCCTCAGCACCACATAAAAATAGACAAAATAAAGCCGGGCGCGGTGGCTCACGCCTGTAATCCCAGCACTTAGGGAGGCTGAGACAAGAGAATCGCGAGTTCAAAGCCAGCCTCAGCAATGGCGAGGTGCTAAGCAACTCAGTGAGACCCTGTCTCTACATAAAACACAAAATAGGGCTGGGGATGTGGCTCAGTGGTCGAGTGCCCCTGAGTTCAGTCCCTGGTGCCAAAAAAAAAAAATAGACAAAATAAAATATTGTACATCTACAACTAAATATAAAAAAGATTTAATTTTTCACAATTATTTTATTCCATGTTTATAAATAAACATGATATAGCCAAAAATCCATTTGTATAAACACTCCAGGATATTCATTTGTAGATGTGAGTAGACATACTCATACAGTCATCTATTTATTTATCCACCCACTCGTCCATCCATCCTTCCATAGAATGACAATAACCAAGATCTATAAAACTTTAGTAAAACAAGTTTCAATTCCAATTCTGCTTCCATTCCTTATGAGCTATATAGCTTTAAGAAGTCAGTAAAACTCTCTATTCCTTAGCTTCCTCCTTAGTAAATTGGAAATAATATCTATTTTAATGAATTGTTGTCAATATTAAATTCAACAGATGCATACAAGATAAGTACTTAATCTGTAGCTAATAAGTGCTCAGTAATTGTTAGCAAGTTTTATTATCCATATTCTTACTTAGACAATATAGTGTAATAATTATGAACATATATTTTTGGAATCAGATTACTTCTTTATTTGGGTTCAGATTCCACCTAAACTACTTACTATCTATTTGACTTTGAGAAAGTATCTTTACTTCTTGTTACTTTGGTTTCTTCATATATGAAATAGAGAAAATAGTTCCTATCCAATAGAGTGATTGATATTATTTCTGCTTAAATTAGTGCATTTACATAAATATTAAGCATTATAGTTTCTGTCCTCTGCTAGCCGAAAATATGAAAAATTTTGAGCAGACATTTTTTTCACCTGTATAGACAATTGCTAGACAAGGCAAGGGAGGGATTCTGCTGCTTATAACTTCACAGACTGGAGTACAAGTGATCATGGCAGCTTTCTATGCCATGAAGTACTGAGCAGTAGCAGGTCTCATCTTCTTCTTTAATGAACCTAATTTCTGAGTAGAGAAAATTTCCACAGGACTCTTTAAAAACGTATTAATTTATTGCAGTACCATAAATTTGTCAGCTGGGAGATCTGACTATAAAGATTCTCACTAGATATGCTTTGGTAACTCTCATTTTGTTTCTGATTGTACAGTATTATAAAATTCTATACTCAGGGGAAATTTGACCAAGGATGTTCTAAAATTTGTCTCTATTTACCGGAATATATATGAAAGAAGCGTTAGAATCTCCTACTCACTAGCATAAACGTTGAAGACTGAGATTTGAAGACTCTCCATACAGGGACTTTCTGTACTTAAGTTATGTCATCTAAAGTGGAACTACATATGAGAGTGGAGAAGAGCTCATAAGAGATGCAGTGGGAATTCTTCATGGAGAAGGTCTTGTCTTGAAGATGTCCCACAGCGTGCTGTTTCCAAGACTCCCCTCTGAAACCAAGGAACCTCATCAACATCAGCAATAACTCTAAGAAAAATGACTATGCTGCATGACTAAGGAAGGTTGAAGCTTTAGCTTTCAAAGACATCATATAGTTTAGCTTGATTCTATGCAAAGTATAAGGACAAGGCACAATTTAAATATATTACTACTTGGAATATAATGTTAATCCATTATAACTTTTGGTGGAAAATCATAGGCAAGCTTATCAGATAAACAAAATAAATTCCAAATAGAGTTAAAATCAAGGAAATTATTCATCAAGTTAAAGTTAAGAGATATTAGTCAGAGAAAAAATAAAATCCTCCCTACAGAATACTAGCCTAGAAGCAACTTGATATAAAAGTTCAATATGAAGACACTGAAGAGGAAGGCAAAGAGAAGATAGTTCAGGAACAGCTTTTGTCTAGGGCAATCTTTGTTCACAAATTGTGTCTACAAACTGAGCAGGCAATATTTGAACTGCATTGGAAGCTCTATAATATAGGTTATATGATTTACTTGGTTGAATATACTGTTTGATTAATTTAGAGAACCAAATTGGAGGAGAAAAATTTATTGTGAAAGTTTAGAATATTTTTCAGTTCAAATTACTAAATGATTCTGTTTTTTTAGCTTTTTAAGTAGTTGCAGTAGCACTATAAATATTATTTTTAAAGATAGACTTGTTACAAATAAGTGATTTAAAACAATTAATGGGGGCCATCAATATATACAACTATAATACATGAATAAAAGTGTAAATAAAAACAATCAGTGGTATATATTTTTGAAATGGAATCATTTTATGAGATTACTGAAAATGGACATTTATTATGGATATTTTTACAGGTATTGTTTATTTTATCATATTGCATATTTTATAAATCCCAGTCATTTTTTGATAATTTTATCAATTTTTTTTAATTTCTAAGGACAACATTCAAAATGCATTCAAATCTTTAAAAGGAAGTTATTAACATTAAGGCATTGTCCCTAACAAACTGTAGGAAAATACAACTTTTTCAACTGCAAGCACACTTAATGATAAACGTGTGTACTATCCAAGTTTCTGATTAATATGAAGAAAACATTAACAGACTAAAGCAGCTATAATAATTCAATGATTTAAAACAACAAAAAGTGCCTCTGTAAATATTAAGTCAATAACTTTCTTGTGAAATATAAAATGTGCTTGGCACAGAAAATTAATATGATTTCCTGCATGTAAATTACCATATTTTAAACAAAAGATATCTTCTAGAACCATTTTAATCTTTGCTATATTTTACATATAGTACTTTCAAATTCATATTTCAGTGTTGACATATTTCAAATAAAGAAAATGGACTGTTGTAATTCTTTGTATGGTGTTTTCATTCAATTAGCTCTATCTTTCTTTTTCTAAGCAAACAAGACGGCAATTTACTCAAAGTCAACCCATAATAACATATATCAGCCAGAGTTGAACAAACACAGCACTGCTCATACTACACCTTTTAAAATCAAACAATTTTAAATAAAAGCAAACATGAACATAAATAGTGTTTCCCTTTGGAATTTGACTGTTGACAGAAAAATGATAAAAACATAAAAATGGTTTGAATTTGTAAGGAAGTTAAATAATTCAGGAAATGTTTTATTAACTGATAGCAGAGAAAACAGGATTTTGGTCTTTGCATTATGCAGCAATGAAAGAATAAAATATATGATATGTGGCTTATTTTTTTAAAAAAGCTCTCCCTAACTGTATTAAAATTTCACAAGGTAGTTGAAAACCACATTCTTATCAAGCACTTACAAAAGTAAAATTCTGTTTAAATATCTATTTTTTTCTTTTAAATGCTAGTTGCAACATTTTCAAAGGTGAATGAAAGAATTGTGTGTTAGTACATGGTTTTACAAAAGGGTTTGTGGTTTATATTTTCAACATACTATAACAGAAGTTCAAAGGAAGTAGAGTTTGAAACCACAAAAGATAATTTTTTTCTTTTAATACATTTTATTTGGGTTCTAGGGCTGGTGGTTGCACAGAAATACTGAACATTATCACTTTTTTGATAAAATAGAATACTACATCTTCAAAATTTATTGACATTAATTATCTTCTCCATGTTTGCCTTACATGTGCAAAAGCAAAATGAAATATTAGCAGCACCTGATATGCATTTTACTATAGCATGTATTATTTGTATTATTAGTGAACTTTCTTATAAATAGTTTGGTATATTTTCTCCCAGAATGTTTTCTAATTTGTTGACACTTATCCAGAGTCTACTTCAGAGTCATGTATTTTAAAATTCTCCAAAGAAAACATCTAGAGTTACAAAAAAAAAAAACATTGTTTGATTAATTTCACATAATAAAGTTCTTGATCAAAGGACAAACCCCAAGAGATTTCCTAGAAATACAAGATGTATTTATAGAAATGATGGTGAAAAACTATTGGATGAAATACAAAAAAGAAGAAGCAGTGGTAATATTTGTTAAGACTGGACAATTTTTCAGGCACTCATTTATAATGAGTTAAACTTAAATGTAAATAGCATGTCATTTTAAATTTATTTTAAAAAAAACCTATAAGGAAGATAACACTTTTTTTCTAGTGCTTTAGATGAGGAATGTAAGACTCAGAAGATTTAATAACTTGCTTTATGTGTCTCAGGAATTGAAATCTTTGATTGAGTGACACCTATTGTAAAATATAAATAATACTTTTAACATCATAAAATGGGGCTATCATGGAATATGATTTTAGCATACATAAGTGGTACACATTGGGAATAGAGCTAGTATGCTAAAACTAAATACTATGGAAAAAAAGCAAAATACAGGTTGTTTCCCCAAATAAGAAAGAGTGGCAAATTGTTCTAAAATATCCAATATTTTGAAAATTTTCAGACTAGTTTTAACTACAAAATTTGAAATAGGTATGACTAATATGTGTAAACACAAAACAATAACAAAGTAAAATAAAATATTTGAAAAATAAATTTAGAAACTCATGCTTTCCTTAGTGGATCTTGATTTTTACCTGGTATTCAGAAAATGAAAAGCTTGTGTGATTGTTAGAAGAATTTGTACTGGCAACCATAGATCTTCCAAGGCAATACTAATCCTGACACTAAGTACTGTAGTATTTAGAAAGATATACAGTAAAAGTGATTGCTTAATGACAACTTTAAAATGAAAAATTTCTTGCCTAATTAAAAGTGTGATAATTAATGGTATCCATATTGAACTCTTCTAAAGTTCATATCTACTTTAAGTTACAAATCAAAATCTAGGAATGGTGCTATATTTGTGTATGTGCTTTTAAGAATAGAATCAGTTAATGATATATGATTTATTCAACTACATTTTACCTAAAAGTTATGAAATTATTTTGGGACTATGTGTGAAAACTGAAGCCACCTTCAAATATAGTCCATGGACCAGGGCCAAGAACTGAATGATATTCTCAATGATGAAATTTTGACTTCTGATTTAGTGAGGCTAAACATTTAATGTTAAATCAAAATTAACAAAAACAAACAAACCTGGCCTAATCACAAATGCACTTACTTCATCTATGAACTTATATATATCATCATGAGATATAGAAAGTAGGATTGTCACATTCCAAATCCACACAGCATTTCAAAACCTTATTTATTGTCCTCTGTGATTTGTATTCATCAAGATTACCTTTACTTTTATTTTGACATAATTTTTCTGTTATACATTTAAGGAATATCAGTTCAAGTTACTGGGAGCAAAAAATAGATAATGCAGTAGTGACCAGAGTAAGGAAAATACTCTGGTTTTACAGATACACGTTTTAATACAATTTTAAATATAGGTGCCAAAATATGAAAACTTTGCTAGGACACAAGATAAGCCCAGGGAATCATCTTCTTGCAGAAAAAAGCGAACAAAATAGATTTAAATGGTCTTCTGAATCTAGACAGTATTTGTGCAGAACTTGTATATTTCAGCTACTAAGGAAGAGAGGATTTTAGTGCTCTGACTTGCTTTACATTGACAGCTAGTTGTGGGCGATATTGTGCATCAGGATGTTTACAGTAAATACAGGGAAATGTGGACAATTTTTTATCTTAAATAATACAGGGAAAATCTGACATTAAAATCGAAGGCAACAATGGAGGCACTACCTTACCATTGGAGGTCCCATGAAAGACCATTCATAGGTCTGGTTAAAAAAAAAAAAAAAAAGCTTCCTCAGTTTTACAATTTAATATACTTTTCAAATTGAGAGATTTAGTTTATAAATAAGTTCATAATTAAAGGAAAAAATTTCGAGTGAAGGTACACCTAATTATTCATTATTGTGGAGGTTAAAATTATTTTTAACATCTAACAGTGAATACCATTGCAAGGTACTTCCTAGTACAAGTACATTTAGCAAAAAATGTGTTTGATTTTGGTAAGAGGACAAATTTTTTTCTAAAGAAAGTATTGTTATGGTTTAAATATAAGGTGTCCTCCCCAAAGCTCCTATATTAATGCAGGAATATTAACAGGTGCAAGGATTATATTGTGAGAGCTATAACATAATCAGTTCATTCTAGATGATATGGACAGACTGGATAGTAACAGTAGGCAGGTAGAGTATGGCTGAAGGAGATGGGTCACTGAAGGCATGCCCTGGAAGATTTCATCTTTCCTGCAGCTCCTTACCTTCTCTACTCTCAATCTCTCTCCATGAGGTGAGCAGCATTCCTCCTCCACACATTCTACCATGATGTTCTGCATTACCCAGTACCCAAAGCAATGGGCTCAGCTAACCACGGACTTAACCCTCTGTAAACATGAGCCAAACTTTCCCTTCTCTAAACTCTTCTTATTGGGTATTCTTGCTACTATGATGTAAAGCTGATTAACACAAAAATTGAAAACTGAGAAGTAGAGTTGTTGGTGTGACTAATCTGATCCTTGTGGTTCAGATGTCTTTGAAAATAATTTGTGAGTAGAGTTTGGAAAAGTTTGGAGATGCAGGCTGGAGAAGTTTTACACATATATGTTGTAAAGGGGGCTTAATGGGTGATTCTGGTGGGAGTTTAGAAGACCAGTCTGCTAACAGTAAAGACTATGCTTTGAAGTTTCAGAGGGAAATAGGGACTCTTGGATATTGGACTAAAAGTCATTCATGTTACATTCTGGCAAAGAACTTCTCTAAATTTTACCCAAATCCTGTGATTTTGTGTCAGACTGAATTTAAAAGTGTTCAACTAAGTGATCAACTAATTGATCTAGAAGAGAATATTTCAAGGCAGCACAGCATTCAGGCCAGGGCATGGATTTCGCTGACAACTTCTAGCGAAGTTTACTGTGAGAATTAGGATCAGAAATCAGAGTTGAAAAATTTAAAAATATGCAGTTTTGTCAAGAAAGTGTATGTAAAACTTGGATCAAAGAGGTTAAGGTTGTTGAAGACATATCCACCACTAAGGAGATGCTATGAACTTTGCATAGACACAGTAGGAAAAATGGCTTGAGGGAATCTCAGGAATTTCCAAGATCATTCTCTTTACAGGATCAAGAGTATAAAAGTGAACACTTATTTCATAGATCACAGAGCATCCATTCTTGCACAGTGGGGCCTAGGAAGTTGTTCTACCATTCTCAGCAGTGCAGTTACTTAGAGGCTGCTAGAGCCAAGGTCTAAGAACACCTGGTTATTGCTCAAGCTGGCAACAGACTTTGACATTATTTATATAATACTGATTCTGAATGAATGCAAGATGCTTGAGTTAATGGTTCATGAAATTAAGGCTTTCAGCAAGATTTCAAAGGAAGGCCTGAGAGGCCAGGCAAAGTGCATCAGGGTTGGAATCCCTGTAGGTTGCCACTTCTTTGAGGGTGAGGCGTGAAGCTGTGAATGTGAAACTGAAGCTATAATGGAGACCAAAGAAATTAAGAGATTCCAGTAATATAGTCTGCTGATGAAAGATTCTGGCCACAGAGAGCCAGGCTAAAAGAGAGTTAATGTGAGCTGCAATTGGCAAGGCCAAAGGAGAGTGGCTACCCAAACCATTTGGAGAGCACATTTCACCTCCATATGTCCTAGATGCTATACATATTATTATGAGACCAGTTTGCCTACCTGGGTAGAGGTCTTGTTTTGATCATACCCCTTTTTTGTATGCTCCTAGTTCTCCCTTTTGGAATAGAAATATTTAACCCAGGCCATTGCATATTGTATGTATGTAGCTTGCTTTTGATTTTTACAAGGACTCACATCCAACAGTTTGCCTTGAGTCTGAAAGACTGGATTTGAACATTTGGGCAATGCTGGAACTGTTAAGACTATGGAACTCTTGGAGATGAACTAGATGTGTTTTACATTATGATGTAGACATGAGTTTTTGGATGACGGGGCAGAATATTATGGTTTGCATATCTCTCAAAAGTTTCTTTTTTTTGTCAAGATGTCTCCAGGTTGTCTGATCCCAGGGCTTATGCCCATTCCATTCCATGGCAACAAAAAGGCAAGGGACATTTTATTTTACTTATTTTCAAAAACATTTAAATAATCAAGTAATTAGCAAATGGAAATTTGTATACACCATGTACAACATGTTGTTTTGGAATCTTCACACTTGTGTAATTTCTAAATCAAGCCAATTAACATACATATCACCTCATAGACATCATTTTTTTGTGTGTGCAGTGAGAACACTTAAAATCTATTGAGCATTTTTCCATAATGCAGTATATTGTTATTAACTAGACTCACCACTTTGTATGTTAGGTTTCTTGAACTTATTTCCTCTATGTAGCTGAAATTTTGTATCCTTTGATTAACATCCCTTCCCAACTGTTTCTACCCCCAACCTCTGGTAACTACTATTCTATTCTTTACTTTGGTGAATTTAACATGTTAGATTCCATTTATAAATGAGATCTGTGATATTTATCTTTCTGTGCCTGACTTATTTCACTTAATATAATGCTCTCCTGGCTCATCCAAATTGTTTCAAGTGACAGGATTTCTTTCTTTTTCAAGGGTGGATGGTATTCCATCTTCCATCACTTCAATAGTATTCAATAGTACTGGAACTGAAAAGACATGAAGAATAGAATAAAAGACACAGACATGAACCCACATAAATCACATAAATACAGTTATATGATACTAGATAGCAGTGCCAAAAACGTATATTAGAGAAAAGATAGCCCTTTTAACAAATGGCTCTGAGAAAACTGGAAATCCATATGTAAAAGAATGATTTTGGAAGGGGGAATATTGGAGATTGAACCCAGGGGTGCTTTACCACTGAGCCACAATCCCAGTCAGCTTTTAGTTTTTATTTTGAGATGGTCTCACTAAGTTGCTCAGTGTCTCACTAAGTTGCTAAGGCTGACTTTGAACTTGCAATCCTCCTGCCTCAGCTGCTGGGGTAACAGACATGCACCACCATGCTTTGCTAGAAGAATGAAATTTGACCCCTATCTCTCACCCGGCACAAAAGTCAACTCAAAGTGTATCAAAGACTTAGGAATTAGACCAGAAACTTGGCAACTGCCAGAAGAAAATGTAGGCCCATCACTCCAGGATGTTGGCACAGGAAACAACTCCCTTAACAAGACTCCTAAAGCACAAGAAATAAAATAAAATAAATAAGTGGGATGGCATCAAATTAAAAAGCTTCTGCACAGCAAAGGAAACAATTAAGAGCATGAAGAGAGAGCCTACAGAATGTGAGAATCATGTTTGGTGGTTGAAGCAAGGAATTATAATACTGTTTGATGTGGTTCTCAGCATGTGCAGAATAATTAAGACAGTTTCATTATAAATAGGAAAAGAAAAGGGGATATAAAGAAAAGTAAGACTTCTACACTTCATGGAAAACTTGTAAAATGGTGATATCAGCACTGTAGAGTGTGGTGGTGGTGGTGGTGGTGGTGGTGTGTGTGTGTGTGTGTGTGTAAGAAAACAACCCTATTGAAAAAATGGGAAAAATGGTATGGAGGTTCCTCAAGGAATTAAAAATAGACCTACCAAACAATTCAGAAATCCCACTTCTGGGAATACATCTAAAGTAAATGAAATAAGTATGTCAAAGACACATCTGCATTCCCATGTTCATTGCAGTATTCCTCAAAATAGCCAATATATGGAATCAATCTATGTGTCCATCAACAGATGAATTGATAAAGACAACCAAAAGTTTCTTTATTAATATAGAATTTCAGAAATGAAACAATTAGATTGTGAGTGCTATAACCTAGTTCATCTTAGATAGAATGGACTAATTGAGTGGTCACTACTGGTAAGGTGTCTGAAAGAAGTGAGTCACTGGGAAATGCCCTGGAAGTTTTCATCTTCCCTGTAGCCCCTTCTCCTCTTTCTGCTTCACAGCTGTGGTGAGGTGAGCAGTACTCCTCCACCAAACCCTTAGGCCATAGTGTCCTGCCTCCCCTTGGACCAAGAGCTAAGGACTCATCCAGCTATGGACTAAACTTCTGAAACCATGAGCCTAAATAAACTTTTTTATCCTTAAGCTTTTCTTGTTAAGTCTTTAGTAACAGTGATTAAAAGCTGACTAACACAAATATGTAAATAATATGAAATAAAAACTACTGTTTATGTGAAATTTAGAGGGGAAGAGGGAACACAATTGACATATATCCTACTTTCTGTCCCAAAGAATTTTTGCTCTCTAGAAACTTCAGTAGTCACAAGTGATTCATAACACTTCAAATATGTTTTAAAATAATTTTGTTTATCTTCTCCTCATTAGCCAATATTACATGAATGGCTTAGTCATGTAATATAGGTCACTCTAGGAGCTTATACAGATGCTTAGTTTGGGTCCTAAAGACTAGAAATATAAGCTCCCAAAGCTGATTTTAATTTTTCTTAAAATATTTGGTAATAGTTGTAGCAGCAAAGTAAGAAGTTTTGCAAGATATTTGGATGTTATTTTTGTGATTATTTTACTATTGTTTTGACAATGACTTATTGCATATACAGCTAAGTAAAATCCTCTACCTTTGATCTGTAACCAATGTTTTTCCAAGTTGCCATTATAAACTGCCATTCTGTACTCTATTCAGGTTAAGCTAACTGCTTTCCCTCAAAACATGATTACATGTTTTTTGTTGTTGTTGTTGTTGTGTCATTTTATTTCACCTTCATGTCAAAAGATACACATGAAATATGTGCTTGTAATTATTATATACTATGTCTTACATTCTTTTGTTGAAAATAAGAAATATGTCCTTTCTTTACCACCTTTTTTTTGACCATCCATGGTGAATTTTTGTAAAATGTGTAGATTTTCAAGTTGAATTTCAAAATACTTCTTAAAATATATATTTGATCTAACATTAAATAACTAAACTTAAACTATTTTGTTTAAAATTTAAAGTGTGTCATGTATAAAATATGAAGATCATCTTTGTACATAATTATTAGACAAGAAAACACTGTTTAAATTGTATTAGACCAATGAAGCACCACTGGGAGCTCATTAGTTAGAATGTGAGTTTTAGTTTAAAATATAGAGTGCAAAATTGGTTTCATAATTAATTCCTGACAGAAGATTTTTAACAGTCATATATTCTAAAAGATTATAATGAATTGAAAAACTATGACAGTAATCTAAGGAATAGTAATAACTAAACTTTAACTGATTTGTTGTGTGTCATAAACCTTATAGTTAGTTATTTATCCATTTAAAAGTTATAATTCTATAACGTAAGCCCCCTATTATAACCAGTATAGAAACAGGAAAACAGATATTCAGTAATTTCTGCAAGGTCAGGCAACATGTAAATGAAGGAGTCAGGATTTTAAACTAGATGTCCATCACTAGAATCTGTGTTCCTAAAAACTATATAGCTAAATCCATACATGTTATGAACAGAAATGTGTTCCCCCAAATTCATATCATGGTGCCCTACCACAGAGTTTGGGCAAAAATGAAGTTTGAATGCTGACTATTCAGAATGTGACCTTACTTGAAGACAGGGTCTTTAAAGAGGCAACCAAGTTAAGATGAGGTCATTATACTGAGTCCTAATCTAATATGACTTATGTACTTATAAGAGAAGATTAGTACATGGACATACACAAAAGATAGGTCACATATTAGCGGAGTGTTAAAGCAGCCTTCTAAAAGCCAAGGAGAGAAGTCCTCAGAAGAAACAAATACAGACAGCTTGCTCTCTAACTTGTACCCTTCAGAACTGTGAGAAAATAAATTTTTGTTGTTTTGACCATCCAGTTTATGGTATTTTGTTATGGTAGCCCTAGGAAACTAATATATTAAAGAGAAAGCAGATAGGTTAGTATATATACTCTTAAGAATGTATGTATAGTTTTCATAAACTATTGGTAATAACCTCACTAGTGTCTTTTGGAAAATCACTGCCAGTTAATATAGATACTGTGTATTAACATTTAAGAAAAAGTGTACTGCACACACCAGCAATCAGCAAATAGACTTGTATCCATATGTTAGATCATAACAACAAAAAATGAAAGCATAAAATTGGCAAAATATCTATCATGCTCACCTTTGTATTCCTGTTCTTATATAAAAGATAATGCACATTCATTGAAAAATATGTACTATACATATTACATGTGAAAAAGCCTCACATGGATCTAACCCAATATATTTATATTCTAATTTTTCTTTCATGTGATTACTTAATATTTTAAGCCATGAGTATTTCATTCTCCCATAATTCTGATATAAAAATAATGTTTATTATTTTATCATTTCAGAAAAAAGAAGCCATCTTTCTTGCTTAAAATATATCCTCATTAGAGAGATCTTCCCAAATACCAGAGTGGCAACTGACTCTTGAGTCTATTACTCTTGAACAGAGAATTAAAGCAGCCTCTTGAACAGGAGGTTCTCATAATTCTTAACATACCTTGTGAAAACTGGTTCTAACGAACTGTTCCTTTTACCGAGTGTATACAAAGTATGAGGTTAAATATCAATTCCAGATTTGGAGAATCAGGGATCCCACTGTATTAGCATATATAACATTTTAGCTGCTTTCAACAGAAACTTCAGGTAATAGTGAATAAAAGATGTCATAAATCTCCAGGAGCACTGGCTCACGCCTCTAATCCCAGTGGCTCCAGAGGATGAGATAGAAAGAGTACAAGTTTGAGGCTGGCTTCAATAAGTTAGTGAGAATTTTGAGAGACTCAGTCTCAAAATATAAAAAGAACTCTGGATGTGGTTGAGTGGTAAAGCCCCTCTGGGTTCAATCCTCAGAAATCACTAGGACAAAACAAAAATCAAGGTGGATAATTCCATTTTGCTTATTTTCTATTTTCTATTTTTGTTTATTTTATTTTTTGGTACTAGAGATTGAAATCAGAGGGGCTTGAGCCACACCCTCATCCCTTTTAATTTTTATTTATTTATTTATTTATTTTGAGAGAGGGGCGCTAAGTTGCTTAGGGTCTTGTTAAATTTCTGAGGCTGGCTATGAACTTTCAATCCTCCTGCCTCAGCTGCCCAAGGTGCTGGGATTACAGGCATGCACCACGGCACTTGGCCATTTAGCTTAGTTTTTTTGACTATTTCAATGAAATAGACCAAAATTTTTCTGCATTGCCAGGAGGAGGTGAGCTCCTTCAAAAACATGAGAGGATTTGTCTTTATAAGAAATTAATATCTTGAACTATTTACACAGGTGAAATAAATGAATGTGGGTAACAAAGCAGATAGTTTGCCTATTTTGGTTGTGAAGATGATGAGTTAATTCATGTATTATTCTTTTTTTTTAATGTAAGTTTGAGACAAGATCTTGAGAAGAATGAAGCCTAAGTTGTTTGCCCATATGTTGAAAGTAGAGTTTATAGTAGAGATTTCAAAGACATATGCATATCTAAAAAGAACAAATAAAATAATAGATACCACTGGAATAAAAAGACATAATAATTCTATATCCCTAGCATTTTATGCAGTCCATGCTGCTAAAACACCATTGAATGAATGAATAATGTAATGTTAAAAATGTGTAATATATTTTATCATGTCTATGTACTGTATCCAAAGATAATAGTTTACTATATCTTCCTGTGTATTATCTAATAAAATATTTTCAGTATGTGGTTATAGAAAGCCTGAAAAAATGGGGAAAAATTGTTTATACAGAATCTCTAATTTGGTTTAAATTCAGCTCTAAGTGTCAGGGCTCAAAAAAAAAATCAGATTTCTAATTGCCCCAGGAAAATATGATTTCTACATAATATTGTTTCTAATATTTTCTTAAGCATTGTTTATCATAAGTTTTTCTGTTTCACTTTAACCGGAACCCTTAAATATACCAGTGCCCCTCTCCCTCCCCCTCTCTCTCCCTCTCTCTCTTTTTTTCTCTCTCCCTCTCCCTCCCTCCCCCCTGGGCTGTATCATTTAGGTATACTTGAAAGAAGAAAAAGACATTTAAAAACAAGGCCAAAGAACTCTACTAAACATCCATAAAGTCCTTCACAAAATGGAAAATGGAATGGTTATATTGATTATTTTAGCTCCAGAGATGCTCCATGGTTGCAGGTTTGGCACCTTTTGAAGTTGCATTTTCTCTTTTAGGCTGTTAAGGCACCATTTAATGAATCAATTCAGTCATTTAGTCAATGAGAGTATTCTTGCCTTCTAAAAGAGTTAACATACTTTTTCAATGGTGCTACACTTATGAGAAAGTAACAGTTAAAACACTTGACAAATCAGTCTGAGTATTAATTAAAATGCACAGTTTTCTAAAGGAGAAATGGTGTCCTACCCCAATGATATACATCTTGTTTGTTTACAAACTCACAAACATACAAAGGAAGAAGCACTTTAGAAATGTCAATGGAATGAAACACTGTCATAGAATAATGATCTCTTGTCCCCACATAAATACCTAGGGAAAACTAAGATGTTCATTTTCAAAACAGGAAACATTGATCCACTGGGTATGTCCTATTAAAATGACTTTATTTTATTCCATCAAATAGCTGATGTAAATTTAGTCATTTAGTCTGATAGATGTAGGTTCCAGAGAATGACATTTTTGAGCTACAGTGCTGCTAAATAGATGAAAATTGTTGCATTTGTTTTGGTTTATTTGTCAGTAAAACTGAAATGTTTGTTCATGAACACAATAAGGTTTATTATTTGCAATTTAGAAATGGTATATACTGATTTTATTTTTGTTTGATTTCTTTAAGTAAACCTTTCACAGTTCTAATCGTCATTCAGTTACATAATTCTGAATTATATGCATTCTACTGAGAATTCTGTATATTATTATACATCAGAAAGTAGGCACATAACATAACATCTAAAGATTTGTGGCCAAAGACTGTTCAAATGAAGGTAAATGCTACCATCATAAAAATGTGATGGAGAATCATGCCTGGTTTTGATAGTATTTTAATCTGGACAACAAAAGGAAAAGATAGCCAGAGCTCTATAGGGAAAGACAGAAAAGAAAAGATTTATATGTTCAAATAATGTGCATGTACATACATATAAGACTTTGCACAGAGGATCTGTAGGTAGACAGTTTGCATGATGAATAGTCACATCATTTCTTAAACAAGTTTTGCACCTACCCTTAGGGTGTATACTGTGGCACATGCTGTGTCTTATCAGCAGTTCACTTGGTTTTAGTGATATAAAATAATGGGTTCATAATTGTCTTTATATTGTTATTTTATTTGATCAGAATATAAATTTCTTGGTACCACCATTTGCATGGCTGATTAAACATAGTTATTTTTTGACATCAGAACACATGAAAATGCAAATAAAAGTTAAGAGTCAAAGAAAGAAGTACTTTTTATTGTAATAATGTCTACTTATTTTAAAAATGAGTTCATAAACATTTAGTATTTTTGAAATAAAAGGTTTTAAAGGACAATAGCAATAAGAGAAAAGATCACAGAATATCATAATAAATGTCAGTTTATCACAAAGTTTGATCTGATATTTAAAGGAAATGTTTCCCATTCCTTGTGTGTGTATCATGACATATCATGATATTATGACATGAATTCTTACCATGTAGTGTCCCTCACTCAAGCCACTTTTATTGTCTCATGTTTCCCCCATTTTCCTACCTGTAACAACTGGCTCTGCATATATTCTAGTTTTTATGTATGTTCTATTTCTATTTAGGTACCATCTCTCCATGTAACCATGGTTTCAATAGATGCATATTGTGGTTTAACCTAAATCAGGAACATCCAGGCACCAGCCATCAGATAAAGATATTTTATGGTTGCAACTTGTGTATTACATAAATATTAGATACCTAGTAAGTCTAATGAGCAGTAATAAAACTTTCCATAGGAAAACAAATCAAGGACTTGGTTATTCTAGTTGGTGTATAATTAAAAACTAAGACTCATTAAATTATGAGCCAGATTTTGAGTGTTATCAGACTCAAAGGAGGCTCCTCCTGCCTAGGCACATAATAAGAACAGAGTTCCAGTAAGAACATTGATCCTACACATGCAAAGTAAATGACCCTTGCTTTGTAAAGAGATAATTGATGAGGCAGGTGTCCAAGTATACCTGTTCAGATTGGCATTTTATGCACTTAGTAGATTGATGGCTATTTCCCTAAATATAAGAACAACAACTGCATTTTCTAAGCTTTCATATGGTCCTACAATGGCTAGTCATTGATTATTAGTGATACAATATTACCAACACACACACCATCTTCTACAGATCACATCTTAGATGAGAGCTTTATTCCAAGACCTACACTTAGCACTTAGTCACACACTGAAAAGAGCAATATACAAGCAAGACAGTTGTTTTATTTCACCCTGCTTTGACACAGTGCCTACTTACTCTTTCATTTTTCCCTTCATCTGACCTCTCATATTTTCACACATTGTACATTTTCCCCAAGTACAATTTAACTCTCAAATTTAAATATAAACAACAAAACCACTTCTGTCACTATCAGATTCCATGTTGGATGCCCCACTGTCCATGAGCTGCATTTCCATCACCTTGCTAATTTGACCAGAAACTTGAAGTTCAGAGACTTGTTTTCCATCATGGAATATGTTATTTTACAGCATGTTTATTATTAGCATGACCTAGTTTATTAACTAAAGTTAATCAAGTAAAAGTCCAAGAGCTTTACTTGGAATCTCTTTTAAATTCATAAATAAAAACAAAACATATTTTATTTTAATGCTTGATGACTAAAGAATCATTCATGAAACATTTCTCACTCTCCACCCATTGATATTTTGATGTTTCACCAAAAGCTAGTTTCTCCAAATCATTCTATCTTAGATACATTAGAGCAGAGATACTTCCTTTCAAATCCTATTTTTAGTGACTTTTTGGCTTAGTAGGAAAGAAATCAATTAAGATATACTTACTCTAATTTAGTATCAAAAATTACAATAAGTAAGGACTAACATTTTCTTGATTATATTTCTAGAAGAAAAGTGAAATGAGGATATATGTATTGTACTCTTAACTGAATAAATCAATACAATTTCAAATCATTCTGCTTTATTTTAAAGTGCCTTTTTAAAAAAATCTATAGTGACTAATTTATGAACTCTTAGAACCATTTAATACCATTGTTTAACCTTTGAAATGTTTCATAACTTTAAAACCCTCAATGAATGCTATAATCTTAGAATTACTAACTTCCTTTAAAGTAGTGGATCATATTCAAAGGGCTCAGATTCTCCTTCATTTCACTAAATATACTTCCTCATGTGATCCTTTCTGTAACTCCATTATTTCTACTATTATAAATCAAAAAACCTGGTTATATTTACGAATTCCAATTATAGGAGTAGATTCCTGAGCAGCTTGCATAGTTATGGTAATGAAAATGTGTATTACCAGAAGGTAAAAAAATTTTAAAGATTACTTACAGAAGCAGAACTTATTCGTTAGATTTATTCAACAAATATATATTAGTTTTACATAACATTCCAAAAGCTGTGTAACTCAACAATATTAAAAGTACTTGGAGTAGGTATATTGTCACATCTGAGGAAGGTGACTTTGTATAGTTCATTTACAGACATATGTAATGGATACACATATACAGGTATGCAAAAGTCTTGGCAACTAAAGCATTTATTAGGCAAGCATTTGAACTTGCTAATCACACGTAAAATATTTACTATATAAGACATTTTCTAATGATGTGCATAACTCAGTGGGAAAAAGAAAATAGGAATTGTAAAAAATTATAAATGGTATATAATTCAATGTCTTATTTTATGACCTAATAGTTTACATAGGAACTAAGAAGAAGCAGATAATTTCAGAAAAGTTAAAATAAAAAATGACAAGGTAGTGCTTTACTTTGTACTGGCAAACATATTAAAAGCACAGGATAGAAAGAGAGGAAAAGGCTTGAGATGAGCCTGAATTCAGAGGTTTCTTGCACTGCCACATAAATCAGTCATGCTCACCCAGGGGTGATTTTATCCCCTGGGAGACATTTATCAATATCTGGAGATAATTTTAATTATCAAGACGGATCTGTAGGAGTGAGTACTGTGAAAGCTTGGAAGGGTCTCAAGTCATTCAACTTAGATCTAGTACAGAAAGTCCAGCGGTGCTGCTACACTTTCTACAATGAGCACAATGGTTTCCTTACAACAAAGAATCATCCAAACTGTCAATGTACATAGTATGAAAGCTGAAACCACTGGACAGAATGTGATAGTCTGGCTAGAGAGTTTCTCCTTCCTTGCATGTCACATCAGGCTGTAATAGGGCTAACAGCACTCATCACACTTACCTACCTATACAACTGGTGGTAACATGAATTTTAGGCTCTAATGAAAAAAATTAATGATGAAAAGTTCATTTTAACCCTTTAATTTACATCAGTAAAACCAAGTGGCATGCAAATAAGCCACAGTGTGCAATTTAGCATGGACCACAGGAGCATCAAGTATCTATTCATTTATTTAGGTCTTTAATTTCTAACAATGTGCTCCAGTTTTCATTATTCTAATATTGCCCTTTAATTTGTCCTTTAGTGTTTTATAATTTTTAGTGTCATTATAATTTGAATGAGTTTTTAAAAATTTCAATTTTAATTCTCATTGGTAAGGTAAAGAAATACAATTGATTTTCCAGTATTGATTTTGTATCCTTCAACCACACTGAACTTGCTTATGAATTCTAACAGTTTGTTTAGTAGATTACTTAGGATTTCCTATATGAAAAATCACGTCATCTTCAAAATAATAATATTTTTCTATTTGGATGTCTTTTGTTTGTTCTCTCCAATTTCCTGGATAGAACCTTCAACCTACTATTAGACATGGCAAGATAGGACATCTCTTTTTCCTGAACTTTGGGGAAAGGTATTCAGTGTTTCATCATTAAGTATGATATTAGCTGTAAACATTTCATAGAAGCCCTTCACCCATGAGAAAATTCCCTTCAATTCTGATTTGTTGAACTTGTTTAATCATCAAAAGATGTTATAATATGTCAAATAATCTTTCTGTCTATTGAAATAGTTGTGAATATTTTGTACTTTATTGACGTAGTGTATTACATTGGTTTTCAATGTTAATTCAACTTTGCAATACCATGACAAATTCAATTTAGACATGATGTATAATCAATGTTACATATGTTCAATCAATAGAATAAACCACCATATCCAACATATGAAGAGTGAGGAAGAAAAGAACAAAGGATATTCAAAACAAACAAAAGAAAATTAACAAAATGACAGAAGTAGGTTTTTGTCAGCAGTAAACTCAAATTTAAACCAACTAAATGAAGAGATACAGAATGATTAAATGGATTTTTGTTAAAAGAATCCAATAATATGCTGCCTATAAAAGACCCATTTCAATAGTAAAGACACACAAACTGAAACTAAAATGATGGTAATAGATATTGCACACAAATGGAAACACGAGCAAGCAGGAATAGCTAGTTTGTATAACATAAAATAGACTTTAAGAGAAAAACTATTTTTAAAAAAAGATCACTATGAAATGATCAAAGGATTGATTCAATGAGAAGATATAACTGTAAATATATTGTGCCAAATGGCAGAATATCCAATTTTATGAAACAATCGATTATCACAATAAGGGGCTCCAATACAACAACAATGGGGAACTTAAACACCCCACTTCCATTAACGGACAGACGGTCCTGAAAAAGTAAACAAGGATACATCATAGATACTGTATCAGAGACCAAATGGGCCTAACAGACATTCACTGTACATTTCATGCAACATATTTCAGAACACATATTCTTTTCATCAGCACATGACACATTCAATAGAATAGACCACATATTAGGTCACAAAACAACTCCCAACAAATTCACAGAATTGAAATATGTATCTTCTCTGATCTTAGTGGAATAATAATAGAAACTAATAGCAAAATATAAAATTATTAAATTTTCATGAGGACACAGAAACTTTGAATGGACAAATAACAATCTATGAGATTAAATCAGTAATGAACAACCAGTGAAGCAAAGCTCAGGACCTGATGGCTTCACTTCTGAATTTAACCAGTTTTTTTTATTAAAAGAATTACCATCAATTCTTCTCAAACTGTTTCAAACAATTGAAGAGAGAGCAATTCTTCCAGTTTCCTTCTACAAAATCAGAACTACCTTAATACCAAAACTGGATAAAGATATATCAAAAAGAAAACTACAGACCAATTCCCTGATAAACATATATGTAGAAATCCTCAACAACATACTAACAAATCAAATACAACAGAATATGAAAAGCATCATTATCCTTGATCAGATAGGATTTATTCCAGGGATACAAAGTTAGTACAACATATGCAAATCAATAGATGTAATACATTACATCAACAGAATGAAGGGTAAGAATCATATGAGCATCTCATTAGATGCAGAAACAGCACTCAATAAAATTCACCATCTCTTCCTCATTAAAACTCAGAATAAATTAAGGGTAGAAGGATTGTATTTCAGCATAATAAAGGTTATAAATGACAAACCCATGATCAACATCATACTGAATGAGGAAAATATGAAAACTTTTCTTCTGAGAACAGGAAAAAGACAAGGATGTCTACTCTCTCTGCTCTTATTTAATAGAGTCCTAGAAGATTTACCTTAACAATTAGGCAAGAAAAATAAAAAATGACAAATAGGAAAGAAGTCAAATATTTCTATTTATAGATGATATGACTTTGTATATAGAAAAACCAAAAGACTATTCAACTTTTAAGCAAATTTGGTAAAGTTGTACATAAAAATGACATAAAAAGCAGTATTTTTATGCATAATAGCAAACTTGCAAAGAAAGTATGAAAGCAATTCCATTTACTATAAATACAAAAACATCTACAAATAAATTTAACAAGTAAAAACTATAAAATTCTGATGAAAGAAATTGAAAACATAGGAACTCATCAATGGATGGATGGATAAACAAAATGTGCTATATATACAGAATGGAATATTAGTCAGCCATAAATAAGAATGAATCCTCTCATCTGTAACAAAATGGATGAAACTACAGGACATTATATTAAGTAAAATGAGTCAGGCACAGAAAGGCAAGTTTCTGTGTTCTGTCTTACTTGTGGAAGCTAAATACAACCGACCCAAATGTAGAATAGAGATTACTAGAGGGCTGGAAGAGCCAGAAGTAGGGAGATAAAATTAGTTTTGATAACAGGTACCAAAGCACAGTTAAAAAGAAAAGAATAATTTCTGGTGTTCCACAGCACAGTGGGATAACTATAGTTCACAAAAACCTGTTACATATTTTATGAAGATCTCAAAGAGAGGAACTTAAAGGCTCCAAACATAAATAAATGATAATGAGAAGGAAATGATAATTATTCTGATCTTATCAGTACACACTGTAAGCATGTGAACTATCATACTGTTGTTGCCTGTTAATATG
The DNA here is from genome assembly GCA_028644305.1 of Xerus rutilus. Taxonomy (NCBI): domain Eukaryota; kingdom Metazoa; phylum Chordata; class Mammalia; order Rodentia; family Sciuridae; genus Xerus; species Xerus rutilus. Next base: position 88,321,808 of record CM053404.1, read on the forward strand.
TACCATTGGTGCATGTTAATGAAAATAAATTTACAAAGGAAGGCTATAGTTTTCTCTAGTACTCTTAATTCAAAAGTAAAATAAAATCTACAAATTGTCTATAGAAAATTATTTATATTACATTTTATCTTATCTTGACATAATAAACATGAAATGAAACATTACAGTTTTATTTTCATGGTTATTTGTATTTTTCCCTAGGATCTATGTAAATATATATACATTCCCCCAAAAGTAACAGATCTATATTAACTTAATATCAGTGAAATATAAAAAATTATTTTCATATAGCTTCATTCTCTCAAAATTTATACTATTATCATTGTATATATGTTGTCTATAAACTCAAGATCTTTATAAGTATTACCCTAGCCCAATATGGTGGCACATGTCTGTAATCCCAGCAGCCTAAGAGGCTGAGGCAGGAGGACCATGAGTTCAAAGGCACCCTCAGCAAAAGCGAGGCACTAGGCAACTCACTGAGACCCTGTAAATAAAATGCAAAATAGGGGATGTGGCTCAGTGGTTGGGTGCCCCTGAGTTCAACCCCTGATACAAAGAAAAACAGAAAACAGAAAAACAGAAAGAAAGAAAGAAAGAAAGAAAGAAAGAAAGAAAGAAAGAAAGAGAGAGAGAGAGAGATAGAAAGAAAGATTACTCTATGTAATATTGCCTTTTAAAAAAACTGAAAAAATGAGAATGAACAAGCATGTATTTAGAGTTTATTCAATGTTTTAATTACAATTACAAATGTTTTCTGTGTATTCAAGTTACATTTTGGTGTCATTTACTTATACCAATACAGCTGTGCTCAAACCATTTTTTGTGTGTGATTTCATTGTTGAATATGTTACATTTATACATATTAGAATCTCAGCTGTAGAATTGTATATATTAATTATGCAAAAGCTTCTTTAAGGAAGAAAACGTAAGACTTACGTAATTGTAGTATTAAAATTGCATATACACTGCACAAGTACCCCTAATGCATTAGTTTCTATGTATTTGAATAACTGTTTGGTGTCAATTGCCTACAGGTGATGTTAAAAATTTCCTTATTTCCTTTAGTATTTCTTGTGGGACAGTGTGTGATTCAACTTCATGTTGCTTTGACTGAAATACCCTACAAGATCAACTTAGGGGAAGAGAAGTTTATTTTGGCTCCAAGTTTTGGGGCTCACAGTTTTAGAACTTCAGACCACAGTCAATGGATTCCACTGCTTTGCATCAGAGATGAGGCAGAAAACCATGGCAGAAAGACAGCACAAGAGAAAAACTTCTCACTTCACGGAGGACAGGAAGCAGGGTGGGGTGGGGGGATGAACTCTTCCAGGGCACACCCTCAGTGACCACCTCTTCCAATCCAATCATTTTATCTCTGAATGTTTCAGCATTGACATAGTCTCTTTGCATTTATTCTACTTGGAATCTGTTGAGTTTCTTTGTTCTATCAATATCAATCAATTATCATTTTCTATCAAATTTAACAAGTTTTTAGAACATATTTCTTCAACTATATTTCTACCCTTTTCTCTCTCCTGGATTTTTGTTTCTTTCTTTACATGTAGGTAGATATGCTTTGCTATGTTTCTTTTCCAAGACACTTTTTTGTTGTATTCTCTCTCCTTTTTTCAGACTGTACAATATCAATTGATGAATCTTCAATTTTGCTGAATCTTTTTTCTGCCCCGTTCTTAGGTATTGTTGAGCTCTTATAGTGAATTTTTCGCTGTGGATATTGTAGTTTTTTACTCCAGAATTTCCATTAGGTTCTTTTACTTAATTTTCATATTTTAATGACATACTATTTAAGAGACTTTTTTTCACTCCTTAACTCTTTGGCATGGTCTTTAGTTTTTCAACATATTTATAAAATTAACTTCTTTGAAGTCCTTTTCTAAGTCAAGCATCTGAGACTTTTCAAAAGAAATTTCTATTGAGTGGCTATTTTGTTTGAGTCATAGTATCCTGTTTTTTCTTGTTGTTGTTCTTGCTACATTTGCATGTCTCCTAATTTGTTTTAAACTTAATGTTTTAGTTAATACAGTGCAGTAACTCTGAATACTGAACACTTAAATAAGGAATCCCTTAACCAGGGTATTCATGTTATGCTTAATCATTTATTTATTTAGTGACCTGGATGAACTAATTCTGCAGGATTACTTTCCTCTGAAATGTGTAGCCTGATTTCTCTTTTCAGATTATTTTCTTTCCTGTTTACATTTTTTAAACTTGCTACATAAGCATCACCTATGGGTCAGCTTAAGCTACAAATTAGATAAAGGTATTTAAGCCTTGTTGACCTGTTAGATTGTTGGGTTATTACCCATTACCATTGTGTGTGTGTGTGTGTGTGTGTGTGTGCACATGCACACATGTGTGTGCATTAATGTGCTTATGGATTAGATGATATTATGCATTTGCCCCTAGTAGTAGTAATAGTAGTGTGGATTTTTTTTCTCTTTAATCATTCCCCCAAGGGGTTGTAGTTTTGGGTAGAAATGTAATCTCCCAGATATCCAAGGATTTATGATATTTTATTTTTAAGTATGGCTTCCAGGGAATTTCTCCTTGTTGAAAGAAGCTTAAATTTATCCAGTTTGGTCAGAGATTTTGCTTAATCCTCTAGTTCCAACAAGAACATTGTACCCCAGGTTTATTGACCTGTATGCAGTGTGTGCAATATTTTCCCATACTTCTAGTTCTGCTTGTTCCTGAGAGCATTTTGCCTGGTTCTTAGGCATAGCTTTTCCAGTAACAAAGGGTGATTATGATCTCAAGATGGCTCTTCTTGCCTGTTTTGTTTCTCAATTCACTCTGTTAAACTTCTTATTGCTCTGCCTTTTCACCTGTGGCTACAGTCAAGGAACTAAAATTGCCCTCTATTTTTTTTTCATTGTTTTGAACAGTGTATTTTGCTGAGAAACTCTTCACACAAATGCAACCAAATTCCTCAGAGCTGTGGCACTCTTAGTCTTTATGGCTCCTTCTCTCTAGGCAGAAGTTCTGTTCCACACCACCACAGCTGGGGTACAGATTGTAACTTCTTCCAGAGTTACGTGATCTAGCCTTGAAAGGGTGGTTCTTAGTCTTCTTGGCTTGCCCCTTCTGGTTCAAACTTCCACTAGCCATGCCATCTGGGATATGAGTGTTACTCTGGTGCTATGTACCTGAACTACTGTACCTGGGAGGATAGAATTTAGCTCAACACTAAACAAGTAGGGACTGGGTGGTGAGAGGCAACTTGAATCATGTCATGCCTACCCAGAATAGTTCTTCTGCCACATAAGGCTGAGGGTCATAGGAAATGCCAGCATTCTGCTCTATCTGAGGTCCAACTGTGGCCTCAATCTGGAGCTAGAAGGAGAGGAAGCCCTCTCTTCTTGACGACATTCATCTAGAGTAGAGAGTCAGTGATAGGTTCCAAATGACAAGATGGTTGGATAAAGGGAACTGGTTAAGGGTCCAACAGCACAGACTTTTGCTCTTCTTATTTAAGTTTGATAGAATATCATGAATGAGGATTTTCTCATTTGATGTATATGCCTAAACAATTTTCAGAGGTTTTAAATACTTGTGTTTTCTTTTTTTTTTTTAATCAATTTTGTCTGTTGGGAAGAGAGACCATTTTGTTCTTCACTCTTCCATTCCAGAATCCAGTTCTGTAATATTTGTGTGTGACAGTGACTATATCTCAAATCCTAGCGCAGTTTTTGAAGTTCTCCATGGGTCAAAGACAACTAGGCCTTGAAAATGTAAAGAGATTTTGAAAAAATTATATCACAACCAGTTGTATAACAACTGATAAGTTGTATGGAAGTGGGGAAAAGGAGTGAGACAGTGGATCAGAAATATGCTGTACAAAGGAGAGAAATAGAATATCTACTGAATAGCTAGTGTTCAAAGACATAAAAGCAAAACACAAAAAAGGAAAATGAAGTTACCATTTACTTCACCAGTTACTATTTTATAATATCTACTTCATTTACATTATTAGCAACTGTAACTAAAATTATGTATAGATATTTAATATAAATACTTCTGTTAGAACCATTGCCAATATCTCTTGTGCACTATTAAACCATTTATAAAATTCAAGGGAATCATTCTTTAAATATCAAATTATCTTGAGTTTTAAAATGTATTTCCCTTAGCTTCAGAGAAATATAAACTTCCTCTGGTCTTACTCTTTGTGCATATTAAACACTGGTTTAGAATATTCCTTAGTTGATAGTTTGTTCTTACTGAAATGTTGCCTCTAGAGAAATTCCTAATGACAACCAATCCTCTAAGCACTTTATTACAACTGCTTATCAATTAATTAATGAACAGAGGGATATCTTTAATGAAGCTTCTCACCTTTTTTGGAAGGCCAAATTAAAATCAGAAATCCCCTCTAGTGTGAAATAACAATTTTCCACTTTAAGAAAAATGATGTTATCAAAACCAAAGTACCAACTGGTGTGTTTCCATTTACTGGCCACCTTTCCAGTGTCCATCATTTCCCAAAATGACAGTACCATATGTATATCATTGGACTAACTATTCCTCACATAACTCACAGGAGTTAAACCACAAACCATAGAGAGCATGGCTCTTTGTCAGCCATTGCTGGCTAGAGATAAACAATGAAAATCTCTCAACAAAAAGAACTTCAGCCCTCAGCTGTATAACAGCATACAATTCTTGAGAGATAAGGAATGGTTAAGATGACAAAAACATTACAAAATGATAGAGGAATTTCTGTTCTACTATGGAATAATCTTTTTCATAGGATGTATCTTCTAGCTGTCTCTAAAAATGATTACTTATCTGATTATTAATATTATGTATCTACCCAGGATATTAATCAGTCAATGAATTTGATCAATTTAAATTCTGCAGAGTTTAGGATTCAAAAGCACTCTTTTGCTATGTGCAAGAGGCAAAATACAGCATAAATCTCCAGAATCTTAAATAGACAAATGAGCATTGTTCTAGTTGGTATGGCTTTTGACATTCAATCAAATATAATTTATTTTGATTAAAGAAAAATTAATTTTAAAATAATTCCATTGTAATCTTTCATAAGTTGCAATGGCTTTTAAAAAATATATTTATACTTACAGGTGTTGACTGTGTATCAGGTGCATTTCTAAGTGTTTCAAAAACATTAAGTTGATTTAACTTCTCAATGATGCTACGAGGTATGTATTATCATTATTTCTCTTTTACAGATAAATTAGCTATGGTCTAACAGTAGCTCTCCACTCAGAGTCAGGAAAACCTGAATTTGTGAATTTCGATCTAAGTTCAGTTCCTACTCTTATAGTATTTTGCCTGTTTTTGAAAACAAAACTAACAAATAAAAACAAAGAAACAAAAAACTCTAAAGCTTTCCATCTTATTTCTTTTTAGCTACGTGTGTCATTATCACTATCTTCAAATCATTAAAGGATTAAATATTGCTACACAATCCATTGTGTACAAAATTAGTCAATATTGGTGTTCTAAAAGGTTCCAGTTATGTATTGCTATGATTATCTCAATATAAAATATATAGCAATTCTCATTATATTGCTTTGGAAAACTGTTGTTAGTATGGTTGACAATCCCCCTTCCCACTGTAGAAAAAGTTTCATTAAAGATACTCTCCACTATTCTTTTTTATCCTTGTAAGATAAAATCCCCATCTCTAGTCTCTTTCTCATCTCTCAGCATGCAGTGCATTTTTTGTGGCTAATAAAAATGTTGACGATCCTTGAATATGTCATATTTGAGAGTTCACATAGCATTTAATTGAAATTAAGAGTCATCAAGCAAGCTGGGTATGGTGGTGCACGCTTTCAATCCCAGTACTTTGGGAGGCTGAGACAGCAGAATTGCTAGTTCAAAGTCAGCCTCAGCAACAGTGAGGTGCTAAGCAACTCAGTGAGACCCTGTCTCTAAATAAAATACAAAATAGGGCTGGGGATGTGGCTCAGTGGTTGAGTACCTCTGTTCAAAAAAAGAACCATAAACAGTTTTTACGTACAAGAATATGAAACAATTTGTCCATATTTATGTTTTTGGTAAATCTTACCATGCAAGAAAAATTGCCTACTTTAAAATATAATGTGCAGGCCTGGGGTTGTTGCTCAGTGGTACAGTGCTTGCTTAGCATGTGTGAGGCAATGGGTTCAATTTTCAGCACCACATATAAACAAATTTTAAAAAAAATAATGTGCAATACTCAATTGGGATTTGTCTTTAAAAGCATTGAGAAGCTAAAACGAGTGAATATATTAATAATACTTAAAATCCCTAGCTTATTCTTAATGCTGTTGAAAATTTGTCTCTAGGAAAAACTATTGCTTTTCTATTTCAATTATTAAATTACAGTAAAAGATGTATCTAATAACAATAAACTTTATTCTGTATGAAATATTTCCCATGTATGGCATCCTTTTTACTGGCAATGTGTATATATGCATTAATAATACCAAAAGTATTACTGAGGTCATGTTTATTTTAAATAAATGGAAATTTTATCATGAAATCAATTTTAAAAGGGGAAAAATTGGAGATAAAGAGGGTTTGGATTTCCTAAGGCTTCAGGAAACTGTTTATCCAGAGTGAATTTTTTCAAGCTCCATTATACCTCTTCATTCAAGATTATGACAAAGTAATTCCGTCAAAGCTTATAAAAAATATCTTTGTGAATTTGTTGGGGCAGGTTAGCTGAAATAACTACCATTATTAGATTTTTCAGCCCATTATTCAAATAACACATTTTACTCTCTTAAATTAGCCACGATGTTCTTTTTTGTTTGTTTGTTTTTTGTTTTTTGTGTCTCTTCATACAATTGAAATACTAGAGAGCAGTGGGTTAAAATAGGTTTTAATCATAATTTCCTTATTGCTCCCAACTGTATAATTTTGGGATATACATATAAATGATAATCTTTGACATCAAAAAACACACAATGAAATGGAATGATATGAAAATAAATAAACCTAAATAATATAAATACTATTAAAAGTTTTTTTTTCAGAGTAGATTACTATTGTTTTATAATCATGTATCTCCTTTTCAAAATTCTGCTTTTCATGATTTGTTTTCAAAGTTCATATCTCAGTTAACAATTTATCTACATAGTATATTTTTTTAAATATTTTTGGTTGTAGAGGGACACAATACCTTTATTTTATTTTATTTATTTTTATGTGGTGCTGAGGATGGAACCCAGTGCCTCACATGTGCTCAGCAAGCACTCTACCACTGAGCTACAGCCCCAGCCCATAGTATATTATTTACTGTTTCTTTTTTTAAATTAAAAATAGTTCCTTGATTTTAATTGATATATGGTGAAAGACAAGCATTAAAATTTGATTTGGGATATGTAAATACACTCGTGAATTTTTTTTTGAACCTAATGGAATTTAAATACAAATATTTAAATTTAAATATTTGTATGGTTTTATTTATAATAGCTAAAAATTATTCATTGAAATTAATGGAGTCTGATTTACAACAAATGCCCCACTGAAATAAATGGGTTTTTTTAGTCATTCATCCCCATTGGAATGAACAGCATATGTAGCTTATAGATCATGTAGTTAGAAATGGAAGGGGTCTATTCAATCAGTAAGCCTAGGTTGCCTGCTTGTGTAGAATATAGTCCTCAAATAGAGGACAAAGCATTTGATCTTAGCCAAAAGGCCACGAACAAAAGCCATTTTAATTTATTGCAATTAAAATGAATGGGATTCAATCTAACACATTTATGAGGATGCGATAACTATCGAATCACATTCATTTCAGTGGGGTGTGTTAGTCATCCAATTCTATTCATTTCCATGGGGATCCATTATTTATTGAATCACATTTATTTAAATGGGGATTCATTAGCTAAAAAATCTAATTAGTTTCCATGTGCATGCATTAGCTATCATGTCATCCTTCCTTTCAAAGACAATTCTCTAGTTATCAAATCCCATGCATTTATGTTTGGATTGGATTCTAGAGTTTGAAAAAGCTGTTATTCTTAATTAAATGGTTGCAATAAACTGTTATCGTTACTATAGTGTTGCATATTTAAGACTATTTTCTAAATATCCAAAGACATGAGTTACCCTGGTTTCCAATGGCTAAATGAAATGATCTCTCAAACAATAAAACATTTAATTTAGCAGATGTCAAAAGGACCAACATGATTTTTAAAATATGAGGCTGGTCTTCTAGATTAAGCTGCATCATTTTTTCCTGAAACCTAGCCATTAGGTGAGTTTTTCATGTTCATAGAGGATTTCAAAATGAGGGAAATGTCAACCTACTAAGAGGCCATAACATTAGTCCCTTAGATTTATGAGTTATGTACACTAAGCTAATGCAATAGTATATGTGTCATTAGAATCATAATTGGATGGATTTCAGTGTCATTTCTTGGCCACAATTCCAACTTCTCAATTATTAAAAAACCCATGCTTTGGAGAAACCAAAACTTACTTCTGCCAGGTTTCATAGCACCAAGTTTAAAAGATCATTGGATATTATCCATTTTTTAAATAAATTAAGAAACAAATTAAGTTACTTTAGACCAACATGTACAGCTTTCCTAAATTATCTTGTTATACCTTCAATATATGCAAGACAACTATGGTTTTCTCTGGCATTAAAATAGATTATGTTTAAGTAATGAAATTATTTAAGCCACCTCAATTTATGAAAAGTGTAAGAACATAGGAAAATGTTAAAAATATTTTATGAGTAATACCTTAAAGCTGTGCTGCCCCCAAAAACCTTCTTGATTACCATGTGTTTACTGCTTTGAGGTATTTATTGAACTTTTTCTACCTTACCACTACATTTCACTGACTGGATAGCTATGAACATCTTATTTCATTTATTTTAAATTTAGTAAAGCCATTTTTGTCTCAGGAATTTTTTTTTGAGAAAAATACATGACAGATGTAGAACTATATTTAGGTAATTCTTCATAGCAGTATAAACAAATATTTGCAAGCTAGCTGCTAATCATTTTGATTCTTTTTTAAATTCAATATCTTTATAGTTAAGGTGCACATAGTACTGGGGATATATATATATAGTTAGAGCACTTGCATAGTAGTCATGACACCCTGGTTCAATCTCTAATATTTAAAAAAAATATGATGAATGTAATCTTATATAAGTATTTTGTAAGGTTTGAATTTTTTATTCATCATTGTATGTTTGAAATTTTAAAAAATACAGAATGAAAAACAATATTCAATTGATAAGTTGAAAAATCAAAATGCCTGGTATTACATGCCACCTACCTAATCATTTGTTACTTGCAAGACCTTTAGTGGTCTAATTTTCTGGTCTTCCTAGTTCATATGAAAAAGGATGGAAAGAATCAAAGATACATCATAATTGTTGTAAGAATTATATCATAGGATCTTTGCAAATGGCTTATTGTAGTACTTGTATGAATTTTCACTGTACTACCTATATAAATTTTTGGTACCTATACATTTATAGAATATGCTCAATATAACTATTTTATTTTACTAAATTTTTTAAAGTTAAAAAAATCAATTAGTAATGAACTGTAATCCAAAGTGGTTGCTTGTCTTTCATATTTTTTAAGTAAATTAGGTAATATGAACAATATTTTAAAATATTAATATCATTATAACACTTAAAACACATTCATTTTGGCAAATGTACATATTTTGTTCTATGTTCACATATGTATTTAAGTTTCCTAGCTGTAATTGAAGGCAAACAAAAATAATAACTTTATCAGTAAATTGCATTCTACAATGATTTTGAAAGTTAGAACTTGTTTTCCCATGGACATGAAATTCAACATGTAGTTCTAGCCTTCATCTCAGTAAAGCATGCATCGATGGGATGGAGCTGAGCAGTGGAGGGGAGCAGATGGACAGAGTTACCCAAAGCACCCTGGATTGCTGAGAGGTCCACAGGTTAGTGAAAGTGCAGTTGGAGTAACAGGTCATTGTTCAGGAACTTCAGCACCAGAGTGAAAGGATAAGTGTCTTGGTGAAGAGGATAAGGGGGGGACTAGCTGCTGATCATGGTCATCTAGTAGTTTAAAGGAACAACCCACACTAACTCTCATTAGCCATAATTACCCTTATTACCTGTCATTTTTATTTTTATCTAGTTATTATGTTGAAACATAAGAGAAAAATTCATAAGAATTCATAAAAACATAAGAAACAAAGAAGAGAAATTCTGAAAGAGTGAATCTTCCAAATACCTAAATATCTAAAGGGAAGTTTCAATCATTAGAGCAAATGTAGATCATCAACTTCATCTAACTTGATATCCATTGTCCTTCTTATGCGTGTGAAGTATAAAATCAATTAGAGAACAACATAGATCCTTCATTTTCTTTGAATGCCATAGAGTGGAATAATTGATCTCACAACACTGTTTAACTCATTAAGTACCATACACATTGTTTTGGTACATATACATCCAAAATTCCAGCTTCTGCGGTCACACAACCTTTAAACCCACATCATATTTAAATGGTAAGAACTAAATGTTTCATTAGACTTCTTTGCCCAGATATTTCTGGGAATGTTCAATAAGTTTGTTTCATGTTTACTAAATATATAGAAATGATATTCAATTATTCTTTCCATTGCCCTTCAAGTTCAATGCAGAAAGGACCAAAGAACCATAGGAACCCAAGCCCAAATATTCCCCTAGGCTTGCCTAAGCCTTACAGCTGAAGTGGGTCTTAGTGGAGCAGCATCTGAAAGCTGCTACACTCTGATGAACCACTGTGACTATCTCACTATCCTTTTTGGATGTTTCTTATTGATGAAACCCTCTGATTTTTATTTAATTAGTGAACTATGATAGCCAATCAAATTAACCAACCTCCACTCTCAGCAGCTGCTGGAAGATATAGATCTAGAAAATAGAGATTATATTATAGGCTTCTTTTGTAACTGATCCACTGAAGTCCATGGGATACATGTTATAATACACAGAAGCTGCAGCTAGAGATCCAAAAATCCATTAAGAGAATTACATGTTAAGAATTCACTATCTTTTTACTTCCTTGACAGAAGAAAGGAAACTGCCTTGAAACATGATTGTTTAGTTTTTTTGTAAACCAGTAGTGGGGAACAGAAAAGATTTGTGGATATAATATATCAAAGACCATGTTTATGTTTGCATGAAAATACTTTTATTTCAGTCCATGTCAGAATAGTCACAATTCACATCATGATGAAGAAGTTATAGAGTTATCAGATCTGAGTTCTAGTCCAAGGTCTTTCAAAAGTAAAAATATCTTGAGAGAACACATCACTTCTATGGATATCTCAATAGTTTCAGTTATAAATTACCTAAATTCAAAATAATACACATTTTAATAATACTTAACTATGTGCTATTTCAGAAAACTAATACATGGAAAATGTTTGTTTGTTTGTTTTTATTTTGGTAATTTTCTTTAATATTAATTACTTGGCCTCCTTCCTTCCCTTGGCACAAGCAGCTCTTAGAACTCTATCTAGTTCCAATCTATCTGTATAACTTTATCTCTGCCAAAACCCTCTCCTTTTCCCTGTGATCCATTCATGCTGAATTTTTCATGAATGTCTCAAATGCCAGGGATGGCCTCTTCTATTTCCTATGATGGAATTCTCTGACCATCATTTTTTGTCTGAGAAAATTCTTCTACTTTCTGAAACTACTCAACTTCTCTCTCCTCTGTTAATCAGCCTTGACAGGACTGCTTTAGGCAAATTCCAGTATCTGCCTTTTTTGTCAATTGTTGAACAAAACATGTAGGAGGCCACTGTTTTGGACTAAGTTTCAGTAGTAGGCCCTAAAAGACAAGGCCAAATCAAAATGGAGTCACTTGTGCTAAATGCCACACATTCAAACTTTAGGGAAGAATGAATCTTCTAAACACCCAAATATCCAAAGGAGAGTTCCAATTATTGGAGCAATTGCTGATTATTAGCTTCATTTAATTTGATATTCTTCACCATTCTTGTTCCCACATGAAATGTTTTATCATAGAATGAAGATTAAGTAGAATGGAGAGAAAATAAGAGAAATACTGAGACCCCCATTTCAAACTATTTGTACAAAAAAGGCTTGAGGCATTAGGTTGTTGTAATGGGCAAAATGAATATGCTCAAAAAATCTTAAGAGATTATGACAACATTAAAACTCCTAATCTGTTGATGGATTTTGGTTATGAAACCAGGAAAAGATGTAATTGATTTGTAATTATAGGAAGGGATATGGATGCTGGAAATAAGAAAAAAAAGGATCCCTATTACATGTTTTTTGATCATATAATATTGGTAGGACAGGCTATATTTTTAGGGAAATATAACAAATTAACTTATCTGTAAGTATTTACCAATTATTACTAGATTTAATATAGTAAGTAGGTACTACACGGAAAATGAGCAATGAAAGCATTGTAACACAAGATTATTTCTTGTAGAAAATATTACATATATATGTATTATATATAAATATGAATTCAAAAGATATAATATTGTGGATTTATTATACAAGCAATTTATGTAAGTATATTTTTCTTTGTGGAATCGCAGCATTTATGCAAGTAGAAAGAAATGAGAATGCAGAAATAGATCTTTATTTTGAGATCAGAATATTTTAGTTTCTATTGGTAACTATCAGATATTTTCAAAAGAGACCATAGCCTACACCTAAATTTTCAAAGACAGGACCATATGAACTATAATTTTATATGCTTTTAATTAGCAAATTTTAATACCTCATACTGCTTTGATGACTTTTTTATGCTAGGATACCTCCTCCATTTTTTCCTCCTGCGAAGGTGTACCACATATCATGTGGCTGATTCTTGGCACTTTAATTTCAGCCATACTGGCTTCTGAAAAGCACTCTGTACAACTCACAGTTTCTATTTTGTTGTCCCTATAACAGCTTTTTGAGATATGCAGCAGTACACACTGTGCATTTCAGATTAGACTGTCTTCCTCCCCACTTCCACCGCCTCCCCATTCAATCATTTAGCTTTCTGGGGGCTTCATCATTTCTGTTAATGGAAAGAAGACATTTAAACATTTGTGCAATCATTGTATTTGCAGGCTGATCCATACACTAGCTCTTGTACAAGGACATTTAGTCATATATACCACAGCACCTTCTTTTCAGTACACCTTACTATTCATTACACAAGGGAGATTATTTTCTCATCTAATAGGGTGATAAAATAAGCACTTATATTCGGAGGCTGAATTACCTAGACATAGTTGCTTCAGAAATAATTTCCATTAGATATCTTTGCTCTTGAGTATCTAATGATTAACAATTCACTCAGAAAGTACACTTTGTCATTCGAATTGGTGATTTTGTTTTTAACAAAGATGAGCACTAGAAAATTATGAAAGTAGCTTTAAGAATTATTTTGAAATAATTTTGTATTTTCCTAATAAGTATAGAGTTTCACATTTCTAATTTGTTTCTAAAGTGACAAAGAGCAATTACAAAATTGTACTAAAATTTTATGTTGGTTATATCAGTAAGACTTAATTATTTTCCATCTTGAAATACAGGACTCCAATAAGAATAAATGTCCCCAATGAAATACTTTCTTGAAAATAATTTCCTATGTAACTACATCTCTTCCAGGAATATCTCAACATAGATATAAAAAAATATGAGTTATTTTTCTCGCTCAAGTTACTTTGGGGAGATATTTTTAAAACTATGTATGGCATATAATATTCAATTTGAATCTTAGTTTTTAATTCACCTGAATAATTATTGTATTCAAGAATTTTTTAAGGTTTTACTTTTCAGAAGATTATTTCTCAAAAATTAATAGTAGTTTCAAAAAAATCATTGTAATAATCACTTCTTCAAGCACTAGTAATGAGCATGTTTTTGGTACATTTAATTTGGAGAAAATATTATAAATTTAAATTTATGATCAATAGACAACTTGAAATTTTTGTCAAATCTAGTACTTTTCTAAAACTCTGAATATTTACTTGAACCTGTTACTTTTATTTTGTCTTGGAGGACAAAGTAAAATCTGATACTATTTATTTTTCCAGTGATAAACATGTGCAGCTGATAACATGAACTTTTCTTTTTTGAACCATAAAGGTTTCAACATACGGTAAAATAACAAGAAAACAAATTATGGAGGAAGGAGAACAATTTTTTCATCTGTACTGCTGGATCAGTGTAAATATATTCATTCAGGAAAGCTTGTTGAATGATGAAATGGAAAATGAAGATCAGAATTAGGATCTATGGCAAAAGGAAAGCAATATGTTTTAATTTACTTCCAGCAGAACAGAATGTATAGTCTTCAAAGGCTCCAAAGTCAAGTCGTTAAATAATAAGGTAGTTTTTATTGAGTAGAAATGCAGGATATCCAATATAAGTAGATAGTAGGCCCTGGAGGATTTACAGGACTTAGGGGGTTTTAGAGTCAAAGAGCTAACTAAGCCAGTCCTAAAAGACCTACCCCTGATATGAATAAATCCCACATCTGCAAGTTGTTTTGGAAATTTGCTTTGAACCTTGTGAGGTGCTGTAACCAAATTTCCTTTCCAGAGGCTTCATCCTTGTTTAGTTGTATGGGAAAGTTAGGTGGAATCTCTTCTCTTTTTCTGTTATTTTTTAGATGTATGTATGCTTCTCTCCATATCATTTAAATTAAATGCTAAAGTATTTCCAATACGAATAGATGATTTTCAGATTGAGAATGTTGTATAACAGTGGCATTTTTCACTACTGTTATTTCTCATGATTTAAAATGGAAATATCTTTGTTACACAACTACATTCTCCACATAGGTATAATTTCCAAAGTGTTCATAACAAACTCTTAAAATAACAAGCAAAACAAAAATGAACCAGTATGATTCAACACGTGATAAGGAATTTTATGGACAGAAAATTCAATAGCTGGTCAAAATATATTTTGTACTCTGATAGGCAGTGTGAAGCATTGTTTAGATTTATTATATTTCTCTCTGGTTCAATCTCGTCTTGTAGCTTTTCTTGTCTCCCATGGGTCTATTTCTCTTGGTTTGCTTTGTCTTCTGTGTCTAAATCCTGAAATCTCCTTTCTTTACTTTCTCCCATTCTTCCCTTATAAAAGGTTTCTGTATGTAAGTGCTTTCCAGTCATTTTAATTTTTTAAACAAATAAAAGAGAACTGCATGCATGTATTAATCCATTTTTAATAGCCACTACTGAAAGACAGGGCATTTTCTTGGTATTGTTTTGAATTGCTATTATCTTAAAAGAGTTTTATTTTTATCAGTATCTATTGTGACATCCAGTTAAAATGACAAAGACTCCCATGCTGGGCAAACTGAAGAAACCCTTTAGTTCACTGAATAAAGGACTGAGACTGGCAGCAGGGGATTTTTAAAAATTATTTTTGTTCATATTCTATTGATGCTATAGTTCCTCTTAAATAATTTTCATGTACTATTAAGAGAACATGGTATTTATTATACAGATAACTTTTCAGTTTGTTAGAAAGTTATGTAAGATTTAGCACATTGCTGCCATCTATGGACAGAAAGTGAATACTGATTTTTAACTTTAAATGTGTGGCTGACATTTTCACATATATATTACCGTTATAAACCTCTAGAGAATAATCATATTTTATTTATACATGGAGTCTAATTATTAACATCTGTTAAATATCTGAAAAGAATCAATCTGGGAGAAACAGATTCAGTAAGCACAGGTTCCAATATCCTAGCATTGTATAGCAATAGTGTATGATCATATTTGCTGATAAAAATATTTCCACACATCTAACTTTCAAGATAATGAGTAAATAATACACAATTTTATTATTAGCCCCATCTCAGAAAAGAGGAAACAGAGGCTAAGAGAGGATCAGTGATTTGCCTGTCACCAAGTTGACAAGGATGGGCTTTTTTTTTTTTTTGAGTGCAAGTCTACTGATTGCACTCTTGGATCACTTTCCAGTACTTTTGGGTGAGAGAATGATCAGAATACTTGTTTCTAACAACTTGTTCAAGTTAACTAGCAAGTGTTAAGTTACTACAGAATCAGAACTCTGACCATTCATGCTTTCAACAAATATTTAAGGGTCTACTCCAAGTCAAAAACAGTCTGGGAGTTGAGAAACTTCTGAGGTCAAGAAAGACAAAAGTCCTTCCACTCTTTGAGCTCACATTGTAATGCAAAGAATAGAACACAACTCTGTGCATGGAAAAGGTCAGGTCAGGGGTGCGAAAAATATAATTGATTGATATGATAGGGAAGATCAGGCACTGCAAGTCTTCATGGAAATGTAAAATAATGTGTAATCAATGCTATTAGGAAATTGTAACTTAGCTAAGAAGGCAAAGTAAATGGTGTGTTTTTAAAAATTGTACAAAATAAAGATAAACGTATAAGAGAACAGAACCAGAAAAGCACTTTACTATGTTTGTAGCTCACACTTTATACCTTGTGCTTCAGAGGTGCAGAATTGGTAAAGCTCAAAATTAGCTACAATGCTAAAGAATGGCTCCACAAAGGCTCCAGTTGTCAGCAAAGTCGTGAAAGCATTTGATTCTTATTGAGACAGTATGAGGTAGAGGAACTATTTTTTTCAAAAAGCACCAATTTGGGGAATAATGAAGGAATGAACCTTGTAGAATCAAGGTGAAGAATACATCTTTTTCTAACATAAGTATTCAGCGCCACTGCAGGCTTTGTTAGATATTGCATATCCAAGCACTTCTTGATATTTTATTTTATTCTTTTGCGGGTGGAGGCGGGGGTGTGTTTTGTGCTTTTGTGTCCAGAACCACATTTCTATCTTTTTAAAATAACATTGTGTTTTTTTATAAAAACTTATTGATTATGTATATGCATTTTTGTTATCTGCATTCCTGAAACATTTAAGTATTTATCAAAAAATAGCAAGTAATTTAGTACACTTTAATAAAAACAATGTAGCAAGTAAAAGATTATGTGGGAAGCAAATAATTGCCTGTTTATGGTATTCTCTGTATGAGGTGGAATTTTTTATTGAAATATTTTCATCCTTAGAAATTTTTGCAATTTAATCTTTCTATGATAAATCACTCAATATCCTTTTTAGTACATGAATTCAATTTTAATTTTAAGAAGAATAATTGTCTATTTAGAAAAAATGTGATTTCTGCCAGGTGTGATGGCACACGCCTGTAATCCAAGTGCCTTGGGAGGCTGAGACAGGAGGATCCTGAGTTCAAAGCCAGCCTCAGCAAAAGTGAGGAACTGAGCAACTCAGTGAGACCCTATCTCTGATAAAAATATGAAATAGGGCTGGAGATGTGATTTAGTGGTCGAGTACCCCTAAGTTCAATTCCTGGTAACCACCCTCCCTGCAAAAGAAAAAGTGTGATTTCACACTTAAATTTTCACACAAAAATGCCCTGTGTTCAAAGAAACAATAAACTTATATGAGAAATCACATTGTTTTTTCTTTTTGCAAATAAGAAATAATTTTGTTTCCTTGTCAAACTTTCCTCATTCTAGTTCTAAGGGCATCATCAGAATATTAGACCTAATTTTTAATATCACATATCAAATACCAAAAAGCAAAATTACATGGTAATTTCTTTCTCTTTTCATCAGTTATGAAGATAGAAACATAGACATTTGAGAGAGAAAAAATTTTTAAATGACTTGTATGCTTATATTCATTTTTAAGTTACGTTTACAGAACAGAGATTTATCTCTACATTGGTTAATTTGATGAGTGTAAATAATCTTTCCTGAAACTAAAACTCAAAGTGATTCTTTTGATATAAAATTGAGTCAATGAATTGACAAATTCTCTGTTCACTTCTCTATGCAATTTGGCCACACTCAACACTGCATAAAGGCAATGAAACTAGTTAAAAGCACAAGCATATTTTAGGCATTATTCAGATAAGACACAGACTTAAACCAAAATTTCCAGTTTTATTCATCTATCATGAACATTATTATAAAATGCATTACATAAGCTATATTTTACTTTCTTCACAAATTACATGAAATGTAATACGAACTGCATTTTCATACAGCATAATGTTAGAAAGAGAATTTTTTAATTAAGTTCTTTCAAATTTTTTTTGTCATAATTTTGAAACCTGACTGCTCTTTACAACTTTACTAACTTAAAAAGATTGAGATTGTTAAGAAAATTACTATAATATGCTGCATCTGACCTTTTTCATTTAAGTTTTACTGTAAATAATCTGGGGCATGCCAGGGAGGAAGCATGGATAATACCTCCTTCAATTCTGTTTCTAATTTAAAAAGTAAGGAGATACTCTGCTTTTGTTCTTCTGTGTTAACTTTTCAACTATGATTTTTTTGGTCTCTCTTATAAATATGTTCTATTTTTTGTACAATGAGTTATTACAATTTTTGTATGCACACACACATATTCATAGATATATGTATATATATATGAATCAATTTAAGATTAAGCTGTGGTCAGAGAAAGACTCTCCAGGGGAGGTATATTCCTGCTTTGAGAATTATTTAGCCTCATTTTTTGAGAGTAAGGGTGATGGTGATGGAGAAGGCAGGGAGAGAAAGCATCCCAGGAAGAAAAATGAGAGATATGTGAAAAATTCCTTAGGCATAGGCAAACTTGAGCTCATAAGAGTATTAGTTATTCTTTTCTGGAGAACAGATAAGATGCATGACAAAAAGTAAGAAACTATGAGTCCAAAGAGTGAGGCAAGAGCTGAAGATTGTATGTCATGCTAAGAACTATAGAGCTTTTTACTTCATAATGGGAAGATGGAAAAGAGAGAAGAGATTACTTTGAAATATTTTAACAGAAATAATGACATGATTGATTAGGTTGTATAAAAATCAGTTGAATGAAGTATGAACAATAGATTGGGTGGTATCAGAGAAATTACATTTTACTAGTCTTGATAACCTAAGGCATTGGCTTCAGGTGTGTAAAAGAATAGATGGAAATGTGGAACACTTTAGTGGGATAATCATTAGGACCTACTCACCAAGCCAACTTGGGAGCTGAAGCTGGGTGTGGTGGTGAACTCCTGTAATTTCAGTGGCTCAGGAGGCTGAGGCAGGATGATCCCGAGTCCAAAGTCAGTCTCAGCAATTTAGTGAGGCCCTGAGCAACTTAGCAAGACCCTGTCTCAAAAACATTTTTTAAATGGGTGGGGTCTGGGGATGTGTTATGGTTTAGCTATGACAGGTAGGATTGTGACTGGAGGAAGTAGGTAATTGGGGGCATGCCTTTGGGATATGTTATGGATTGGATGTGAGGTGTCCCCCAAAAGCTCACGTGTGAGACAACGCAAGGAGGTTCAGAGGCAAAATGATTAGGTTACAAGAGTCTTAGTCCAATCAATGAATTAATCCCTGACAGGGATTACCTGAGTGGTAACTGAAGTGGTAGGGTGTGGCTGGAGAAGGTGAGAATTGGAGGCATAGCTTTGGGGTTATATATTTGTATCTGGCAAGTGGAGACCTCTCTCTCTGTTTCCTCGTCATCATGCAAGCTGCTTCCCTCTCCATTCTCTACTGCAATGGTGTTCAGCCTCACCTCAAGCCAGAGTGGAACCGGCTGCCCATGGATTAAGACCTCTGAACGGTGAGGCCTCAAATAAGATTTTTTTCCCCTAAAATTGTTCTGGTCAGATCCTTTAGTCACAGCATCAAAAGAGCTAACTAAAACAGGGTATATATTTTGTCGTTATTGAAGGGAGCTTACTCTCTGCTTCCTGGTGGCATGTCCTGCACCACTTTCTGCCATGATGTCCTGTCTTACCTTGGGCCCTGAGAAATGGATTCAGCCATCTATCAACTGAGACCTCTGAAACCAAGAGGCTCGAAATGAACTTTTTCTCCTTTAATTGTTCTTGTCAGTTCTTTTGGTTACAGCAACGAAAATGTTAACTAAAACAATAGGCAATGAGGAAAAGGAACAGATTTGAAGGAAAAAAGAAATTCAATTGTATGTTGAATGTCTTGAATGGAATAGACAATTTTATATTTTAATGAATATGAGCATAATCTTCATTTTGAAATGTAAATTTTATAAGTACTAAGAGGTTCTGGAGGAAAAAATAGTAACATGAAGAAGAGAATTCTAAGAGTGTCTGGCATATTTTGGATGTCTGATGGAATTGGCTGAATGGAGGAACAAATCACATACAAGTACTGGCTATATGTTAAGATACAGCTGGGCACAGTGAAGCATGCCTGTAGTCCCCGCACTTTGGGAGGCTGAGACAGGAGATCATGAGTTCAAAGCCAGCCTCAGCAACTGTGAGGCACTAAGCAACTCAGTTGAGACCTTGTCTCTAAATAAAACACAAAATAGGTCTGGGGATGTGGCTCAGTGGTTGAGTGCCCCTGAATTCAATCCCTGGGATCAAAAACAATAAAGAAGAATACAATAGTAATGACTCAGTAAAGAGCAATGTAATCAGAAAAACCACAAAATAGGTGATCCATGATGTAAATGCTATTACTAAAGTTTGTAATCAAAGCAGTCTGGAGAGAAGGTATGAATGATGAATCTGGACAAACTTCTACCAGGTGTTTCTCCTAAGACAGAAAGAAGGTGTAGGATTAGGAAGGCAAACCTGCTGCTAGGAGAGGATAGCACTGGAAGTGACCAAGAGAGCCCTCACATTCCCTTTCATGTGACTAAGCTTTAGACATGCTTCTTCCTGACTCTGAACTCCTCACCCACTTTTTTTAGAGTATTTGCTTTCGAAAACTTGGAGTCAAACTTAGAGTCATAAATTATTTCTCTGACATTTTGAGATGTGAATCTGCTATAGCACAGGACTGTCTTTCTGAAAGATCTTGGGACCTTCAAAATGCAATCGTTAAAGTTTGAGAGCCCCTATATCCCAAGTTCCATGGAAGGATAGTATCTCAAATTTTAAAAGTGTTAATTAGCAAACATGGATGGTCTAATTACATTGACTACCCTCCCCACCAACTTCTTCTAGTACTTTTCTACCAGCTTACCTCAGCACTTAAAGATTTTTCTCTGCCTTTGTTTCAACAGAGTTGACTTCTATTTCTCTCCCTGTTTTAGTCAGGTTTTTGTCACTGTGTTCAAAATACTCACAAAAAAACAGCTTAGATGAGGAAGGTTAATTCAGGGTTTAACATTTCAGAGGTCTTAGTCCCTAGAAGGCTGATTTCATCACTTCAGGCCCAAGATGAGGTAGCACATAAACGAGGAAGGGCCCAGGGGAGGAAAGTTGCTGAGCTCATGGTAGAGTCAGGAAGCAGAAAGAAAAAAAGGGGCCACAGGAAGAACAACTCTTCCACTGCCCAGCTCCAGGAATCTACTTCCTCCAGCCATGCCCTCACCTGCCTACAGTTATAACCCAATCAAGCTATTTAAACTAGGGTCAACTAATTAGATTATAGCTCTCACAATCCAGTACTTCACCTCTGAATATGTCTGCATTAACAGGAGTCTTGTGAGACACATCATATCCAAATTATAACAGTCTCTTTCTGCAATAATCACTCTCTCACACTGATGTCGTCCAGATTTCTCCAATTTTACTTGCATTCATCTGTGTGTGTGTATAATTAGTTTCATGCAACATATTCACTACCAAACAGCTAAGATACGAAACAGTTTCATGACCACAAAAATCTCATTTTAGTCACAGCGACTTCCTATTCCACATCTTTTCTCTGCCCTGCAAAGTTATTAATCCTTCACAATCACTGATCTCATTTTCTATTCTTATTTCAAGCATTTTATATAAATAGATTACCAAAGTGTGCAACCTTTTGGGATGGGCCTTTCTCCCTCATCATGATTCTCTGGAGATTCATCCAGATAGTTATATGTATCAAGAGTTTATGCCTTTTTATTGTGGAATAGTATTCCATGGTATGGATGTACCATAGTCTTTTTAACCATTTATTCATAAAAAGCATTTAGATTGTTTCTGTATTTAGCTACTCTGAATAGGACCAGGGAAGGTAAACCAACTGCTAAGTTTCATTTCTCATTAGATAAATGGCAAGGACTGAAATTTCTGGACCCTATGTTAGTTGCATAGATTTTTTAACAAACCACCAAAATGCTTTCTTAAAATGACTATGATTTTTCATACCCATCAGTAATGCATGAATGGTCTGATTTTTCTGCATCCTTGCCAGATTCATTGTTTACACAACATCTCATTTAGCCATTTTGATAGGTGTTTAGTGACATGTCATGGTGGATTTTACATCTCCTGATGCTAGATAATGTCTAACATCTTTTCATGTGCTTATTTGCCATCTGGTTTTCTCTTCATTGAAATGCCTGTTCATGTGTGGAAGTTTTCAAGACTAGACAATTTAGACTGTTGCAGTAAACTGAAGGCAAAAAATAAAACTAGTTTATGCTAGGAAAAGGTTGATAGAATGAAAAACAGATCAATTAATGTGATTTTTAAAGACTGGTTATTTGGAGGTAAGAATATGAAATTGGGTAAATTCATTACTCAGGGTTTCTGACCAACTCATGTAAATTCAATAAACAATTCAATTGTTTGAGGAGAAAGTAAGGAAGAGAAAAATCAACATATTTTTGGAGAAGTCTGAAGTAGCTTTAGATATATGTGAGATTCTATTTTATTTTATTCAAGGGCTCTAAATATCACTTGGATATATAATTATATCGTTCATTTGGTTTGGACATTTCAGTATGTCAGTGAATTGTGATAACTTGGAGTTGGTTGAATTTTTTCTGGAAAGATGATTTAAGATGGAAAAATAAATGACTGCAAATAAAACACAAAAATAAATATTCCATATAGAAGTATTTGAAAATATATTGTACAATAAATTCTTACATCCCTTATAGTCAAGGAATAGAGATTGCTACCTAATCTGCTTATCAGTATAGAGTCTTATGTTTGTTATGTGGGTTAGTACATAACTGCACAGATTTTATTCAAACACAAACACACTCATATATACAAACATGAATTATATTGCCATGTATAAAATCATATAGAAAATGTGAAGAATTTATTTAGAATTTCATCACCATATTTCAAATTAGAGTACTTTGAGTCTACTTTGCCTAGACATTTAAAATGATTTTTTGCAAAATCTTGGGAAATTAGTGTCTTCTATATAAGAAAAGTAGGGCACCACACATTTTTTGTACTGTATAATAGTATTCATTTTTGTGTTACTAAACTGGAGGAAAATATCCTGCAGGTGAAAACATCAAAGATTGTAAAAGCCAAATAAATACTCCTATAGGTGAATGTTTGCACAAAGCCTGCAAGATAATGGTTCAGTTGAAATTAACTTGATAAAACCAAGTAAATGTGCTCAGGAGAAGCTGGGTTAGGCTTAAAGGTTAATGGCTGCTTGCATAAGTGTGCACTATGTATTTACATAGATATCAATCCCCTTTATGAAGAATTATTCCAATGAGACTAGCAATTTCTAGTTACTAGGTTCCAAACCTAGCCCTAGGATGTAAAAGAGGGTAGAATATCACAGATAATGTTCACACCAGATTGTCTGCTTTGATGTGTTCAATATACTTCAAAGCACAAACAAAATTGATGAAGTTCTAAAAAATTGAAAGGTTTAAGACTAAAAAATATTGACTACAACTTCAGTGGAGTGGACTGGGGCTTTAAAAGAAGAGAGCATAATGAAAAAATAAAAACTTTAAAATCCAGCGTGTTTCCTATAGTAGAAACTAATTTAAATTTGTTACTTTTATAATATTTTTTACTAATTTTATGTGTGTGATTATTGAATAATTTATATGATTATTTAAACATAAGCAAATGTGTGCAAGACATACATCAGAGGAAAAATGAAAAGAATTAAAAAATTACCATCCACTTTTTTATTTGATAAACAATTATTTCAGTTTTTCACATAAATATCATTCCATTTATAATGCAATACTTTTGTAAATGTTATAAAGTGAAAAGCTTGGGAGATTTATGTTTCATAAAGCAATTCACAGGAGAGAAATATTTAAATGATTTTCATTGACAGGTTTTTCAAGTTTGGTTTATACTTTTCTCAATGTGTAGATTTTCTGACATGTGGATTTTTATAGAAATGTTAAGCTCTTCAGTACTCCTGATTTTAGTTATATAAGCCCACCCCCAACCAAAAGTTCAGCTAATGACTTTAGAATGGTTATCCTTATTTGCATGAAGATATTGATATGCCAGGTATTTCTTGGATCCTGATCTGTCAGTCAAACCCTTTATCTTGAATATAATATCTAACTTCCATACTATAGAAAGCTATCCATTTATCTAAGACAGTCCCAGGCAGGCAGGCATATGCTGTCTTAGACTACATTCTTTCCTTAATATATAACCCATGTCTCTTGAATTGTCAGGTAATTTGAAAGGAAAAGTATCACTGTACATCTTTCTCATTCAAATTACATTGTCCATCTTCTTTCTCCTAGCCTGTACTTTGCCTGTGTTTCTGGGAACTCTCTCAGCATATAAAATTAACTAGGCAAAAAAAAAAAAATAGGAAAGTTACCTGTACCAGTTATTGAAATATGAACCTAAATTCTCAGTCCAATTCCATTTCATAGTCTGGCATATTTTAAGAGTACACAAGCAATTTAAATATCCCGAGAGCTGGGGATTTATAAGAGAATGCTCATTTTGTAGAAATGTTCCAATTTTAAAATCAGGGAAGCAGAGGGTAGAGCAGAAACAAAGGTTTTGCTTTGGTTGTTAAAGAAGCAGAGTCTCAATTAGTTAAAGATGGGAGCATACCGACTTGGGGCACAGGTTGGTGTTTGCAGTGGCATGGGAGAAAACTCCTGGAAGAGCCAGTTTAGAGTGTACTATTTTATTATGAAGTGTGCAATCATACATGTATTATGAGCAAAGCTTGAGATGTGTGTCTGCGTGTGCAACATACATGCACATTTATGCACACAGTTTTGGTGATTAGGAAAAGCATAAAAGAAGGCACTGAGTTGACCTGTGTGGGAAAACAAGATTAAAATAGAAAGTGGAAATCATTTGCCTCTTTATAAACCTTTTTCTCATGTAGTTCTAAATATGTTTATTTGTTTCCAAATATAACTTAAAGGAAACAAAGTCTTAATTTGAAATGTATTTATGTCAGGGAGGGCAGGATATCAGTCTTATCCTATGTAAAATGATGAATTAAAAGTCTCCTAAAGTACTATTGGTCTAGGAAATAAAAGTTCGTAGAAATACAGCATTCTAATTTTATGTTACTACTATTGAAATATTAGTGTTTTTTGTTTGTTTTGTTTTGAATTTAGATGCAAATGATTTTAGATTGATTTACAGTGTAAATGATTTTCAAGCAGTCCAAATTATAAATGACAGCTTCCTCACATATTTTTCATTAAATTGATCAAACTTAGAGAACATTTATAAATGAGCATTTAACTTATTTGATAAAAATGGCATAACATGTACAATAAAGAGACATTTATTTGCCATGCTTATGTATGTGCAAATTTTCTGTAAGGTACTCTTTTACTAGAGACCCACACAGTTTGGACATCCCATTATGCTCTTGAAAGAAGATTCTAGATAGTAGGATATACTTACTTTTAAATATCAATGTATTTTTAAATGTGGTAATTTTCAGAGACAACTATAGGCAGCTGACACATTGAAGACAGAAAGGATAAAAGAAAAATTGAACCTTGAAATCTATGGAAAGAGCAACAATGAGCTCTAGTGGCAAGAAGTTATAATGTCAAGCACGGGTGAAATTCAGCAATGATAAGCAGTTTTTCCTTCACATGTTCAGTAAAGATTGCCTCAAAATCAAAGTTAATTGGTGAAAATACATAATCTTCTATATTAGAATCTAATTAACTTCCACCCAATATTAACTACCTGTGTAGTAGTTTATCCATAATTTATATATTGTATATAATTTATCTATTATAGTTTTTGCAAAACACCAACCTCATTATTCTATTAACAATATAGTTTACATTTGGGATAGCATAACTTATACAGCATCTCATGCAGTCATTCTTAAGTTCATATTTTAAACCACCACTGATTTATATGCTAAGTATTTGATAATATGCCTAACGTCCCTCATGCTCTACCATCTGCTTTCTTTCACTCACACAGGCAAAATTTTTGAAAAGAAAAAATGTTTCTTTTCTCTAAATCTGACAAAACTCTTTTAATTTCTTAGTGTGGGTCAGTGGCAATGTTCAAATATAACTGAATAAACCTATACCATATTACCAGTTCAAAAAAGGCTTGAGTTTTTATCTTTTCTTACAATTTGGAACAGAAAGAAAGTTTTATTTGTTTATTTTTATTGCAGTCCATTTATCTAAAGATAATTTTAATTTCTGCTACATAATCATAGTAGCAACTAACATTTGTACCCTAATGTAGAATTTTCAAACTCTTTATTCATTGAATACTTATTAAGTAACCAAAATGCTCTACTCTAGATTTTAGAAGATGTTTATTCAAGGGATTTATTGAATTTTCTCTGAATAGCAAGGCTTCCTTCATTAATACTTTTTCTTTACTTTACTAAAGAGAATCCTGGAGTTTAGAGAGGTTAAATGAAACACTGCGCTCTTAAGCTTCAGATCAAGGATTTGAACTCAGATACTCTGTCTTCAAATTCTGAGTTCTCTTTCAATCACATCTCCTAGCTAATGTATCAGTTCCATTTTGGGCAATTCATCATGATTGATATAAAAGTACTACTGCCAAATATATTTTATATTGCATCAAACTTTGGCATTTATAATCTCTTATCACATATATGATTTAATTTTTTTTCCAGAATGATTCCTGGAAGTAAGGGAGGAATGTTTATACCACTCATAACATTTTAATTGTGAATTGTCTATTATGCTTCAAGGACTTTTGAATAATAGCACAGAATAAATGTGCTAGTTAGCTAGATTTAATCATAGTAAAATGCATACATACTTTGAAACTTCATGTTTTACATGATAAATATATATTATATTATTTATCAATTTAAGAAAACTAAAATTTTTAAGAGCTTAAAATTAAATGGATTTGATCTTAATTAACATGTAACAGAACATTAGTAAGCATGCATTTATTTGTGACCTTGAAACAAAACATACCTACATGCTTACTTAAACTAGAGAAAAGGAGCAGGGTTTGGGATAGCTTAACTCAGGTATAATATTTTGCTCGCATTTCTTTACAACACTTCCAATTACAAGTCTAAATTAGTCAGGGATTTTGATCAGATTTGAATGGAAGGAGTTTTGATTGTGGGCAGTTCTGCCATATGGGATAACAGCATGGGGCACATGACAAGCACTTCCCACTGGACAAGAGTGTAGAGAGCTGTTTAATACCTGCTAAATACATCAATTAAAAATCCTTACCACTTGTAAAAAAATGCCATTTAAGAATTGCGTTATTTTGCAGCTGTTACATTATTTTCCCCGCAGAATTATAGAACTACAAATCCCACTTCAGTCACGTCTTGAGAGATTACCTGTCATGTTTTACCCAACAGCCATATTGTATCTCAAAAAACCTTCTGGGCCAAATTTGTACACAAGCCTCAAGTTAGCTTCTAAGTCAACATACTTACATAATTTTGCATAGCCAAATTTTGTATAAAATTATAAATACACAATGAGGAACAATAGTTGAGTGTGGCGCTCAATTAGCATGATAGGGCTTGAAATGTTTCATTCTCACATACCAGTCTAAATTCTTCCCTTAAAGCATGCATTTGAAAGTAAGTAAGCCACTGCCTTGAGAGAAGGCAAGAATGACATTGTAAACTCAGCAAAGAAAAATACTTTCTGTGGAATTGATTTCTGATCACCGGCTTTCTTTTCCTTGTTTGACATCAAACAGTTTTGTGGAAGCACTGTGTGATGACAGTGTGCTGTGACAGTGGTAGCCTGATGTACCTTCCTTTCACATGACAGGTAACTCACAGAGAAAGAGACCCCGGTCAAGAAGAAGGGCCAAGCTGCAACACTGAAGACATCTTTGTATGCAAAGTTTTAACTTTTTTCTATTAAATATCCTGAAGAAACTTAGATGAATTACATTTCCACAATTTTGTAAGTTCATGGTGTGTTTAGTTGTAATTTATATAAATTTATTTATGCATTTTCATTCTGAAAATACTCTAATCGTCATTCTATCAACATTATTTCCTTTTCTTTTTTGGTACTGGGAATTGAACTAAGGAGCATTCAGCCACTGAGCCACATTTCCAACCATATTTTGTGTCTTATTGACAGGATCTCACTGAGTTGCTTAGCGCCTCTCTTTTGTTGAGGCTGGCTTTGAATTCGGGATTCTCTTGCCTCAGCCTCTCAAGCTGCTGGAATTATAGGCATGTGCCACTGTGCCTCGCAACATTATTTCTTAGTATACATTTTCTAATCTCTGAAGGATCAACTTAAGTGATGATACAAAATTCAGGACAAGAAAATAGGGTGTAATTCATTGTTTATGGCAGGGTACCATTGGATAACATATCATTAGGAATTAGGTAATTTTCTCTCTCATTCTCTCTCTCTCTTTCTCTCTCTCTCTCTGTTGCATTAATTCTCTATCTTATACTTTTCTTCTTATAGTAGAACCTTGAGGGATGTCTAAAATTCATTACAATCATATAGTTATTTTGGTTCCTCAGATTTCAAATTATTTTTATATTTATTAAGTCCAAGGATCACTAATATTAGAGATGGTCAAATATTACTTCAGTGTTGTGTGGCTTTAGTTTATTCATGAGCTTCTACCATGATATTTTATAAATTTTTAAAAACTATCACTGTTAGAAAGATAGGCTATGAACTTCAAAAGCTTGTCAAAATCTTTATTCCTTAATTTTTAACCACCAGACAGCTGTACTTATCATGAGTATCTATTAAAAAATGTTTCTGCCTAACAAACAAAGAAACACAATATTTCAAGGACCAAAATTATTTAGTGTAACTGAATATTTTTGTAATAGGTTTAACATGTATTACCAATAATATTTCTGACTGGACAGTAGAATCATATCATTCTATCATAATATTGTTAAAATTGCACAAAACATACTGGAATAAATTATCAGAAAAATATAATACTCAAAGTTTTATTTAGACAGTAAATAGATAATTATTCAACAAGTTTTCAATTCCTTGCATCCTCCTCAAAATCAATGTATTCTCAGAAAATAATATCAGCGTTAACAAGACATAGTTGCTCTGTGCTGACCAAAGTACTCCTTGGCTAACACAATAGTTTATTCAGAAAGGTGCTAGAATTAGCCATTCTTGTATAGTGATTTATTATGGATTACTAGGATGAAGTTCTTTAACTCTTTACATAGCAATAAGTGAAGTAATATACATTTTTCCCATTGGAACTTTTCAAATTGCTTTGCGATGTATCCATATGTTAGCTGATGTTAATGGAGGTACTTTGAATTGTTGCTTTGAAGTCTCCACTCTGCTAGAGGAACTATAGTAGTTGGTCCCATCAACAAGATTACACCAGTTCATTGTCCCATAATATTTAATATCAAATAAAGAATAAACTTATGTATCACCTTATAACTCCTAGTGAAGAACAGTGATTAGAAATAGATAAAATCAAAATTCAGACTACAGAAAATACAGTACCTATGATATGTTTTTGCAGTTCTTAAGACTTTGCTTTAAATCTGTACAGAAACAATTGATAAAAAGTCCTAGGGCATTGTACTATTAATAATTCATTAGTACCAACTATGTAAGTAGTGACATATCGAGCAATAAAAATCTGCTAATTCATATTAATTGATATCCTTTAACAAGCTTCTCCAGGGCATCTTTAGTGTTTGTACCACCTTTCTGCCAGACCATTTGCTTGAGGGCATTGATATTTAATAGTAAAATTTGAATATGTATTTTCAAGTGAGATCAATGAAGACCCATTTTCAGGAAAAATAGAGTATCAACTCATTTACTGAGTATTAAAAGCACATCTTCATACTTAGAGAATTGGGTTTTTTAATTAAGCTGGGAAAACATTTTTAAAGAGGTTGTTTCCTATGATCAAATTGACTATTTTGGGAACTTTTCTACAAACTTCATGAATTTCAATAGCAAACAGGGAGACTACTATCAGGTTACTCTGAATAACCCTACTGGTTCTCAAGACCATTGGCATTTACATCATTAATCTGAGAAAGAGTTTCTTCCTCAAGAGTTGAAGTGAGCAGTTCTTGGATTGATGCATTGAGTGTGTCAAGGTAACTGAAATTGTTATCTGAAGAAACAATCGATTTTCACTAAACCATAGAAACTCCACAGCTAATTTTTGTCATGTTAAAATTTTGAAGTTGTTTTATTTCCTCAAGTATGCCAGTCATCAGCTTCACACTCAATTTGTCATTTGCATTTTAAGAATTGGCTTGCACTGAATTCCTATGCACTTACCAACGTTATCTGCTAGGCCTGGAGGGATGGGTCATAGAATACTCCTATGTAACTCCCAGGGAAGTCGACCCAGTGCCATCTGAGAATGTCAGTAGCAGATGGCTCATGGAGTCTGCATGAGCTAATGCTCCCTCAGGCTTTGAGACAGGTGTCTGGTGATAAGTACTGAACAAAAACAACAAAATAATCCACAATTCATGCATAATACCATAATAAATGTTTAGGCTTAGAAAAAGAATTCTCAAATAGAATTACGTTCAGTTTGTGCTAGAGGTCATGGTAAGTATTTGCCTCCTTTTAAAGAAAAAGACAAAAATAACTAGTGCATGATATTGTGACTCTTGATAATATCAGTATTTTTACCCTTGAAGAGTGAACAGATGTCCTGCAGATGTCATTAGTCCTTAGTAGAATGTACAAGTTGATATCCCACTGATGGCTGTAGAAAATAGTTGAATAAAACTGAATTAAATATATAAGCAAAGGACTTGACTAATTTTTATCATTCATGAGTTATTTGGGTAAGGGCCATTTACTTAACCTATATTTTTCTTGACCTTCTTGTCTGTAAAATAGACACTATATCTCTCTTGTTAATATTAACAAACATGTATGTGGAAACAGAAAAGTACTTACCAGATAAAAGGTAATCAGCAACTGTTATTTGGGTCAGCTTCAATAATATTATTTTATAGTTCTAAAATTTTTGAAATGGTTATTAAGTATAAGTAAATAATTATTACTACAATAATTTTTATTTTGTAAAAGATATAAAGACTTTATAATATTTTAAGTATGTAATATTTATAATTTGGCATTAAAGTTAGAGAAAGGGAATTCAGATGAGGAAGAATTGATATAGGAGAATGTTATATAGATATGTGTGCATCAAGACTCTGAACATCCCTGGAGTAGTGTCATATGTTTGATGCCAATAAAAGTCAAAGAAAGAGAAAAAAATATTTTAAAATATTGAGTTTATAAAAAGTAAAACAAAAGTATCTACAAGCAATAATGGCTTTCTTGGTTAGTTTGTGCTAGAGGTCATGGTATTCGCTTCCTTTTAAAGAACAAGACAATAAAACTAGTCTTTGCTGAGACAGATTTTTAAGACCAGAGTATTTAATGAAAATATTTCTATAACAAATGTAATAAGGGTTTTGTGTCACTCTTCTAATGCAAGCCAATATTAAAGGTCGTTATTTTTCAGGATCTAAAACACTGAAATATGTGTCTATTTCTCCAGACTATCTATTGAGAATATGTCATGTGTAAGCACTATTACAATTTCTTATGAATACAATGGTAAATGAAAAGGTATTATTTTCATCCTTATTGTGTTTGAAATTTTCATAGAGTGAGATGAAATTTTGCACTCAAGAAAAAAAGTAATTATAATTTTTTGTGCTATGAATTTGAAAATCACCATTGGATGAAACAGAAATTAGTTGTCCGAAAGGGGTTTTGTGGCTCCACTATCTAGGATGGTTTAAGTTCTTACAACTAAGTGAAATTTAACCTGAAACCAAAATCATTATTATAAGCAGTTACAATAAATTAAGAAGAAACAGTATTCAAGAGAACGAGTGGAAAGTTCAAAAGAGCAGAACAGAAATGAGATGGTTATATTCAAGGAAGAAAGCTAGCCAATGTGTGTAGACTATCAAATGGAGGTGGAGGGACAATGTAAGATGAATCTGATACAAAATCATACAGGCCAGATTAACATTTTTATTATATCTTTATTTGCAATGAGGATTTACTGTAGATATTTCAGAAGAAAAGTGATATGACATGAGTTTGATTTGATAAAAATTTAGAAATCAAAATATGAAATTAAAGAAAACTACATTAAATATTTTGATTCAATTATTCTATATAAACTATTTTGTACAACTTGATTTTAGTTGAGGATTAGAAGGCATATTACATTTATAACATGGCAAATGTTTGGAGAGTGGACATATTTTTCTTGGTGAATAAAATTTATTTTCAACTCATAAATTGCAGTTGGATAAAGGTACAAGAGACAAGTCATTAGTCTATATCAAATGTCAATAGTATCCTCTGTGATGATGAGCCAGAGGGATACCACAATCTTGAAAGAAGAAGTGTTTGATAAGTAAATATTTACAATACACTGTAGTAGCATAAAATAATGTCAGTAAATCCATAGTATTCTAGGAATTATCTTCATACAGATAAGTCCAAGGTGATGTCATGCCTCCTACCAAAAGCCATGAAAAACCTGAGTTTCCTGTTTTTATTCAAATCTGATAGACATTAGTCTTTTTTTCTTAGTCTATTAATTTTTTAGAATTCATGTAATTGTTTAATAAAACAGACTACCTAGACTTTCATGCCCTTCCTTCCTTCCTTCCTTCCTTCCTTCCTTCCTTCCTTCCTTCCTTCCTTCCTTCCTTCCTTCCTTTATCTCTCCTTCTCTCTCTCTCTCTCTCTCTCTCTCTCTCTCTCTCTCTCTCCCTCTCTCTCTTTCTTTTTTGTCCTCTCCTTTGGTACTGGGGATTGAACCCCATAGTGCTTTACCACTGAGCTACATCTCCAGACCTTTTTTAAATTTTTTCTTTTGAAAAAGGGTCTCACTAAGTTGCTTAGGGCCTTACTAATTTGCTGAGACTGGCCTTAAACTTGTGATCCTTCTGTCTCAGCTTCCTGAGTTGCTGAGATTATAGGCAAGGGCCATCAAGCCTGGCTAGCATACTTTCTTTCTTTTTTTTTAGAATTTTGTTTAAAAAAAATTTTTAGATGTAAATGGACACAAATATCTTTATTTTATTTATTTTTATGTGGTGCTGAGGATCAAACCCAGTGCCTCCCGCATGTAAGGCAAGTGCTCTACCATTGAGCTACAATCCAGCCCTCATGTACTTTCTTTTGGAATTTGGTGATAGCAATAATATTTATAAGTGAGTCTAATAAAGTTATTATGAAAGTATATGCTCAAATCTCTAGTTCTTACTATACTAGACACAATAAGGTTCATGAGCTTATGCATAGGTGTTTATGTCAGATCATCATCAATAAAAAAAAACTCTTCCTCTACAGTTAGCAGATCATTTATGTGAATATTTTCATGATATACACAATTTATTACCTAGTTATCCTTGCTTTGAACAGTATTTGTATTAGAAAACATTTATACTTTCTATGATGATCTATGACACAGTCTAACTGAATATTTTCCCTCTAATGGAAAATTTAAATCTCTTAATATCATCTGTCTCTTGCCAAACTACCTCACTGATTTTACCTCAAATAACTTTCTAGTCTTTATTTACAATTCAGCATGGTAGACCTTTTTCTTTGTTCTTCCCTTTCCTTCCATTCTTTCTTTCTTTTTGAAAGCCATGTTGTTTATTTTAGTGATGTGCCTCTGACTGGAATGTTACTTCCTCATAAAGATTTTTGCTAACCAATCTCCAGCCCTATTACTCTCCTTCATGGCTCCCAACTTATGATCTAATGTCACTGAGTTAATCTTATTTGTGTACTGTTTTTATCATTGGATATGTGTCTCCTCTACTCCTGGTCTGCAAACGTAATACAGGAAAAACCACAGATAACTCTAATTGCAGGTTCTGGAATGGTGCCCAGCTCTTTACAGATATGAAGTACGTTTTGCTGAATGAAGGGTATTATAGTTTGAAACAGAGTTCCAATAATCCAACTTCATTATTCTTTACTTTTTTCTCTTATATAAAGAAAAGAGCCTGAGTGACCTTACTAGAATATATTTAGGTCCTATAAACTAAAGGGTGCTTATTGCCTTAATTTAGAATGAAAATTGCTTAACCTTTTAACCTAGGAAGCAAATTGATTAATGTCCAAATCTGTAGCAGATTCCAATGTAACTATTTTAAACACTGAGTATGTTTAAATACTAGATTAGCGATCACAAGATTTGTTCATCATTGATAAATATTTCACTGCTACATTCTTTCTTAAAAACTCCTCATCTATATTGACCACAGATTATATTTTCAGAAACACTGAAGGTTTACAGGATGAGAAGACTTTAATCAAACAGCACTTGTTAATCTAAAAAAAAAAAACATATGTAGGAGCACTCCCCATACCTCCAACCCCTCCCTTCCCTCTTTTCCCATTCTATGCTGATGAGCCTCAGTGGCAGAGCATGCCTCATTGGTTGTAACCTTGGTGCCATGATTGGTCCCAGGATCCTATATAAGCTTCTATACTACCTGGAATAAAGGGGTTCTGCCTCTCCCTCTGGCAGAGCAGTCTTACCACTCCCAGAGTCTGGGTGGAGTGACTCCACGGACCGTCAACCCAAAACCTCCTCCCGTGAGACCCCACTTCCTCTTCCCTGAGGACCCCTTTTCATCTCTCAGGACCCCAACTCATCAAGCAGACCCATGAGGCACAACTTCAAACAATAAACATACACAATATTTAATGGAAGTATGGCATACGTAAGTGTGCACTGCAGGTCTATCTTGATTACCACCAATTTTCTTCTCAAATCAAACTCTAACTAAATGTAGAGAGAATCCTGTGTTTGTGTTTGAGTGAATAATGCACACTAACAGAAGCTTTATAGATTAATGATTATGCACATGGGCTTTTGGAATCAGGACTTGGCCTTGAATTCCATTTTTTTTTCACTTACTGATCTGTGACTCTAAAACTTTGGACATGGTATTTAGGTCATTATGAAGATTATTGAAGATTATATATATCTTATGTATCTTATATACTTTGTATATGTATAATACACATACATACATATATATATATAATACATATATATATTTGTATGTATGTCATTATATATATGTATGTATATGTATAGCATCTAGTGTACTGTTTGGCACATAACATGTACTCAATAATCATAGATTTTTTTTGTCACCATCATAACAGAGAAATGTTGATGATTTCTACTTTTAAGGGGAATCATTAAAACTTGTGATTTTTTCAATTTTACCTTTTAATATGTTGTAATTTCATCTCTTGTTCACTCTAAGCATCTCTTTAACATAAAAATGGCATAAAATAAATGAATTTTTGCATGAAATTGAATTAATCAATTCAAAACTTAACAAATAAGACTTCTCAATCTCTGAATCTCTCTCCTCACATATGTTATAGTCATTGGAGATTAATGTCATTCAATTTTAGTCCAATTAAGTCAATATTTTCTCTTTATTTTTTGCTTATTTCATAGTTGATCAAATTCTCTCTGGGGACATGTGAAATGTTGCAGTTGTATTATTTAAATATTTAGGAACATCTAAAAGTTAACTTCCAGTCTGAACCCGTAATACTTGAATGAGAAAGTGGACATTTACAGTATTCATGGCAATATTTTTTGAGTGATAACAAGATTGACAGTGCATTTGCAATATCCTGTGTGCTGATACCCAGTCATTTCACAGTGATGTTTACAATTAACTTAATTGACAAAATCTCTGGAAGCAAACATAGTGACACCATTTTATTATGCTGTATAAATATAATTGTAGATTGGGCAGTAGTTCATTCATGCATCTTTTTGACTCATATAGACAGCAAACTGCCTTTTCCTTTGCTCAGTTTATTAATTTTAAAACAAGTGAGTCTTCAGGGCTTTTATCTCTATACAACTAGAATAAGCATTAAACAATCAGCTTCACTGTTGACTCTATTAAGACTGAGAAAAACATGATCTAGTTTCAGGAACTACTTTTAAACTCTGGCTGCAAACACTTTGTCATTTTTATACTGATCATCTTAGCAGAAAAATAAAATATAGCTCTCTAGGCAGAAATCCTCTTACAAAGTGCATAGACCTTGTGTACCCAGTGACAACATAGATGATAAATATGAAACAGGCCCAGGAGAAAAAAATCCCCCAGCTTCCCTGCACCAGTGTATCCATTATGTTGGCATATTAAAAAGGCCATGTGCTCTGGAAAATGAAATCTAAATGATCCATTCTTCATCTTACTCTCTATCCTTCATAGGTCATATGAATATTATTCTACCAAGAAAATGGGAAATTCTAAATATACATTTAAAAATTCAATTTGACTGGCATTTATTAAGCATACACTATGTGAGCGGACCTTTGCTAGGCATAGAGAGCCATGGAAATAAAGATATAGCATTCAAAGACATGTACTTAAAAAAAAAAATCTCAGGTTAAAAATTAAGTGAAGTATATTTCAGTTAATCCTAAAAAATATAAATTTCAAATCTATTTTGGGCCAATATTCTTGAAATTTTAAGGCCACTAATCTTGTCACCAGGCAGGTCCTTTGACCATAAAGAAATTGTATGTATATATACAAATACTCACATACATACACACACATATATACAAAGAGATTATATACACATTCTTTTCTATGCAATTATTACATTCTCAACATTTCTAAAGACAATAAGGGCTTGTTTATTTTTTGAAGGATGAACATAAAAGGCTTTTCAAAAATGACAATATTGATGTATGACATTTTACTTGTTATGTTTATAAAAACACTGTACAATTTAAAATTATAAACCTCTGGTAATTAGCAATTCTTTGATAATGTATATTTCTAAATAAATCAGTATTTTGTAAATTAAGATAAACTCATGTCTCCTATATTTTTAAAAGTCTACATAGAAGACTGCATTGTATTTCCACAGATATCCATAAATGATTAATAATGTGCATCATTTTGGCAATAAAAAATAAAATTTAGTCTTATAGCATTTATTATGCCTATATGACAAAAACATGCCATCTAGAAATACATTTTATGTAAGGTGGAATATTTTATTGAAAAAATTATGTAATTTTCATTTATTCAGTTTTCTTATATTTTCTTCATATTGTTTGAAATATATTATGAGTTTTTAATTCTTTAAAATTTCCAGACTATGTAATTTGACAATATAAAAAATTGTATCAATGATTTTTTATGTCATAAGTTGGAATTAGTTTAGAAAGAATCACGGCCTTAACAAATACTATTTTACAAGCTTAAATTAAAAGTACTCCATAAATAAAAGGAGATCCTGGGCTTCTCTAGAAGACACAGATCTTGGTTTTATCTTTACTCTCTCTGTGCCCTGTCATAAACCATTTAATCTACAACAAACTCACGTTCTTAGTTTTATTTGAATGTTCTCTAGCAACGTTTTATAAGTTGTCTATAGGAATTATGAAATACTGTTTTTAAAAGTAACTGTATTATAAAACATGCAATCTACTCAAATGTTGCTCTATGAAAATAGTTCACTAAATGTGCTCCTCAAAACCCAGGAGTTCCCGAGACACTTTCAGGAGTCGAACTTTGTAGTTAAAATTGTATTTATAATAATATCAAAACATAATTTCCTGTCTACACTGAGTTGATATTTTCACTGATGATACAAAGCAATGATGGGTAAAATTACCCATGCCTTTATATGAATCAAAGTAGTGAACCCAAACGTAACTAGCAGTCACTGTATTTTTCACCAGGATACACCAACAATAACAGCAGAAGAAATGTGGAGAAAAGGAAGGCAAATTTCACATGAGAAAGCTTTTATTAAGTGCAATTTTAGAAATCTCAATTTTTCAATGCATACCCCTTTTTAATATACTCTGTGAAATAAATGCGGAGAACAAAAAAAAGAGATTTCTGCTGCATACTCCAATCTATTGTCTCAGGAGAAAGCATTGTTTGTGACTATTAAAGTTTAGAATAGAACTGCCACCATATTCATGTGTTCTTGCAAGAACACTGGAAAACTATGGTTATTTGCAGATGAGTATTTGGTAGATATTTCTCAAGATTAATGAAGGATCCAGCAACTTCAAGGAATATAAGAACTAGAATTTTGCAAAAATAGTACCCTCCAATGTGAAGTTGACATCGTATTAATACTAGAATTTTTTTAGTGTAAGCCATAGAATATTAAGTGGCATGACTTTTGTTTATATAAAGTGTAGATTGAAAAGCATCTATAAGTATTTTTCAACATATTTCTTATCATGTATGAATAAAATATATATCTAAAAGGAAAGATATATTAGATATATGTCACAGAATACAGTGTGTTCTGTGTTCAGAATACAGTAAATTAATGTGATTTAGGATTTTGGATGGCATTTCATATTTAAGAAACTACCATTTTTGTGCTTAGAAGAAGAATATTAATAATTATAAGAAAAGACCTTTAAATTATCTTCTCATTTCCAAATTCATATTTACATTAGGGTCATATTTTCTTTATATATTTTAAACAAATAAATATGTTATAATAGATGTAATACAGAATCAAATACCTTTCCAGAAATCACATATTAAAAAAATTTGCAAAAATTATGCCACTTTTTCATGATTTTTGTGTTGAATATATGATTTTTTTTATAAAAGTGAATTATTTTTGTTAAAATGTAAGTAACTTATGCTTGTGAATAAATTAAAATAAATGTTTAAAAATGTCCTTGTTTTAATTTCTAATGCAGGAAATATTCTGATAAAACCCAAATAAGCAAAATTTGAGGCGTGTCATTAGTGATGTATAAGAATATAAAAAGGCCCTGAAACCAAAACTTTTAAGTTGTACTCTTTCTAAGGAACACAAATTTTCCTTCAGCTTGCTTTATTTCTCATATGGCAACTATATCATATCATCATTATAAGAAATATTTGTAGTAAGGCTTAAGATCTGCATTCAGGGAAAAAAGGACAAACTAGAATGGAAATATGCCAGTTTACTCTTGTCTGCCAGCAACTCCAGTAGAGAAATCCAGAGATTTAGGTTTTTATGTTATATTTTGGAGATGTGAGCATATAACAATATATAATTGCTGTGATCTACAGAATAGTGTGTCACCTGTCAAGGAACAACAACAACAACAAACCTAAATGTTTAACCAAAGCATATCTGAATGCAAAAAGTTTTGTACCTTAAACTATGTTATTAAAACGTTTTCAGAAAAAAAAAGAAACATAATGAAAAGAAGTGATATTGAAAAGATGTGGTTTTCAAGAGTGCATAAGCTGCCAAAGATTATTTTGGATATACTGTTGCTGTTACTATCAGCCAATATAGTTTATAGATCAATAGATAATTAGTTTGTTATAGTCACAGCTATAGGCACTCTGCATGTATTTTGTTGACCAGTCTTCCCTCTAATACAGCTAGGAATGATAATTCCCCCATTTTACAAAAAGAAAATAAAGCACAGACAGAGCAATAGGCTTTCCTTGGGTGAAACAACAAATGCATAATGGAGCCAGTATTTAATTTTAATTTTCTTTTTTTTGATTCTAAAGATCATGCTCTTACCCTCCAGAACTTGGACACAAGAAGAATATTTTATCTCAGGGAAATTACATCAGACTTCATAGTTAACCAGTTAAAATAGTTTCCACAATGAAACACTTTGCTTCAATTTAATAGCCACCTAATAATCAATCATGTGACTTCTTTAAGAAAAAAATTTCTTATTATAATTCATTTCATGCAAAAATCATATATAAGTGTTGACCTACTGAGCTGATGAAACTGAAATGCAATGAACTACCCCTAGTCTTCAGTGCCCATGCATAAAGGACATTCTGGGAAGATTGCTTTGACTCACAGTCTGACAATCAATTGTAGCTCAAATCATTCCCTTGTCTCAGAACATCTGCTCTGCCAACCCACAGGTGGATAATAGTTTAGAATATTTAAAGCTACAACTTATGATTCTTGGGCATTTTTAAAGAAATTTTTGAGAAACACATTGTTATCATATCAAGAACATTACTTAAATGCACAAAAGTAGTCCCAAGTTGAGAATGAAACTCTATTCTTCTAATTCTTAAGAATCATGCTTTCATTTATATTTGTTTGCCAGGGTTAGCGACTCTGGGCTTGTTTCCTTATCTATTACATTCAGATTGGATAAAATTACCTCCAAGGAGATCATTTCCAGCTTTGTCATCTGTATACTGAACTAGGAGAAAAATCCCTTTTTTTTTTCTTTTTCTCTTTTTTTTAATAATATATAAGCAGATATGGAACAAAAATAAAACTGAATTTTAGACACTATCCAGAAAATACATTCCCTGTAAGCATTCCAAGGGGTTAAGAAGAAAAAACAATTCTTGATTTCATATGGATTTTTCTGTCAGCCAGTTTTACTAACAATTAACTGTTTCTATTTTGAATATATGTAGATTCTTATGTGGTTTGTAAATTCTCATTATTCTATTATTGTTCTGAAAATAGTAATTTACAGTGTTGTAAATGTCATTGTTGTTTCCTTTTCTCTACACACACACATGCACACACACACTTTATAATAATGACCCATTTTACAATATGGACTAACAGAGCCAGGTGGAGTTGAGGTAAATTATCTATGAAGCACCGACATGAAGACATATTAACTATGCTTTTAAATTTGATTCTTCTGTGTCATATAGGACAGAGTATATAACTTTCTTCACCTGGTTCATTTGCCTGTAAATATAAAAATGAAAAAACTTGAGGAACAAATTGATTGCAATGTATTTGGCACAGTGCTGGTATAGTACATTTTTCAATAAATGTTGTTTATAATATTAAGAATATTAATCTTGCTAGTGAGTAATTTTATTATTTATTTATGATTTAGTACTTTTATTCACATGAAATGTACAACTTCAGGTGTTCAAATGAATGTGAAAATCTTGATTTTAGAAAATGGCCCTAAGAACTGGATGTTAAAATGTTGAAATGTAGGGAAAAATTAAGGTTCTCAAAATTTTTATGGTATTCTGACAAAATATTTATACAGTCCAGCCTTAAAAGATTATTTTATTTTTAAAATACAATATTATTTATCTAGTGGCACAATCCTATATTCCCAGTGATTCAGGAGGCTAAGGTAGAAAGATAGCAAGTTTGAGGTCAACTTCAGCTACTTAGCTAGACCTGGTTCAAAAACAAGCAAAAGGGTCTGGGGATGCAACTCAGTGATAAAGCACCCCTGGGTTCAATCTCCAGTAGGAAAACAACAACAAAAACAACAATGACAAATTGGGTTATAATACTGATGTTTCAGGCTCTTTCTGGTTTAGTACTCTTTATAAATACATGATTACTTTTAGGAAACTAAGATATTTGCTATATATCTCTGTCAATTAAAAGCAACCCTTTAGAGAAATAAATTGGATATTATTTTACAAAATATATAAATAGGTGAATTATTGTTGAAATTAATTTTGAGAAATCAAATATATTAACTTCTTTAATATCAAACATATTAAAACCCTCAAATTTGTGTTTGGAAAGTTCTCTTTAATATTTTGACAATATAAATTATAATTTTAAAAAAAAAAACATAAATTAGGATAGTTACATTTAATGAAAAAAACATATGTATTCTCCCAAAGGGAATTATCTCTGAAAAAGCATAATCATAGAAATATCCAATTTGCTTGTTGAATAGTTTATTCAGCATATAAAATTACACATTTGATTTTGAAGATGACTAATGAGCAGTAAAATGTGTTAGAACTGATGTTTACACGCATACAATATGTACTGCTGTGT
Organism: Xerus rutilus; assembly: GCA_028644305.1. Classification (NCBI taxonomy): domain Eukaryota; kingdom Metazoa; phylum Chordata; class Mammalia; order Rodentia; family Sciuridae; genus Xerus; species Xerus rutilus. The sequence continues at coordinate 88,363,764 of CM053404.1, forward strand.
AGGGCAGAATTTTAATTAATGCTTCACAAATTTAAAAGAGATTATAATTTATGCCTATATCAATAGTCACTCAGAGAAATGCTGTTTCTTTTGATTTGTTTCTTTCCAAGCCTCTACCTATGGGCTTCTAGGCTGTCACTTTGACTCATACTAATATACTGTGTTTATATTTTGTTTACATTAAATTTGCCAGTTTTAAACATTCTGAAATAGTGTGAGATTGGTGGACATAGTGTCATAGGCACAATTAATTAATTCCCTTTCACGTTTTCTCTCAGATATCTATCACTTGCTTTGGCTTAACATTTAGATTTTTCCTAGTGGGAAGAATTTAATTTCTTCAAAATAAGATCTAGGAGTTATTCTGTGATTTTCCTATTACTACGTAATTTGTATCTCAGATGTTGTCATAAATAGATTGTAAGCTTGTCCAAGGCATCAACCATGATTCAAGAGTTCTTGTATTTCACACAGGCCTTTGGCACCAAGCTGTTCATTCTGATCTTGTGTGCTCTATAGGATTTCCCTGACAATGTGAAGCTGAGTATGGTTTATGTAGAGATAAAAGAAAAAAGGCTTTGCCCTTGGAATCTCATCAGTTAGTGGGTAGCCAGAAAAACAGCATGCATTAAAATAAAAGGTGATCAATGCTCCCATGAAAGTACTGTACAGTGATGTGAAGGAACAGGCAGTTCTTCAAGTACAAGATTATAATTTTTAATTTTCTAACTGATTTAAAAATGTTTTCAATCCCAGTGGTTCCAGAGGCTGAGAAAGGAGGATTGCAAGTTTAAAGCCAGCCTCAGCAAAATCGAGGTGCTAAGCAAGTCAGTGAGACCCGATCTCTAAATGAAAAATCCAGAATAGGGCTGGGGATGTGACTCAGTGGTCATGTGTCCCTGAGTTCAATCCCTGGTACACCCCACCCCCAGCAAAATAAACACTTCCCAAATAAGAAAAATACTTAAAGAACATTTTTCAGTCTCAAATAGTCTGTTATAGACAAGTGATAGAAACATGGAAATATGGACCAAGAGAAAGGTGAGAATTAATGAGTTGGAATAGCAGACAATAAACGTTAAGCTGGGAAGTAATATCATTAATAAATACAAGATTAGGAATAAGTTTATTCAGGGGTAGGATTTCCAGGAAATGTCTTAAGAACTGTAAAGTTGAGATATTCTAGTAAGTGAAGAGGAAGATGCATTATTTCTCTGAGATACAATAACATTCAAATATGGTATGAGCAGAAAATCTAGGTCCCTGCTTTTATCCAATGCCCTTTTGCTAAATATTTACTATATCTTCCATGTACATGTAGCACCATTATATCCTTGGGATAAGTGTGATTCAGAAGGAGAGGACTATAATAAACAGTCCTTTATCTTTAAAATGGAACAGAGGCAAACTCACAAATACACACCATATAAGATATGATAAATAAAGTTAGTGTATACTAGCTATAGAAATTTTGTTTCTTTAGATAGTTATGGGAGGTTCATTGCATAGAATGTTTTAGAGGTACAACTGAGACAGAAAAGTTTTAGTAGCCTAGAACTAAATGGGTAGCAAAATTATCCATGGACATGTGATAATTTACCAAATAGAGTAGAATACCTAATTTCAGGTCTTGGAGGTGTTTAGAAGTTTTCTCATACAAGCATTTTAACTGACACATGAAAAACTAAGACCCAAAGAAAAAAAATTGACGTACCCCAGGAAAGTCAATTAATAAATAGGAGTCATAGGACCATTACTCACATTTCCCAATTGCCTACCTTCAAATTTTTTTCATGGTTTTCTGCTTACTTTTTCTGTTGATGAATTCACAAATATGCAATTTTTCATGAAGAACTATTCAATATTATGTACCTCTAAGGTCTTTTCATAGATTTTGAAAACTCATAACTTACAACTTATAAAATAAAGTATTCATAAAATATTAAGACTGCAGCCTCAATGTATAAAAATATATTGTACTCGAGAGTCATATAACACAGTCCTAACCATTTTGATCTACACTACATTGTGACCACTATTAGCTCCAATTTATAATAAGGATTTGATTCTTCCCAAGGCAATGAGAAGAAATCCCCATACAATTTCTTAGTCTACCTTATTCTAAGCGATTTAATGTTATGGAGTAGTCAGTGAAATGTGGCATTCTTTTGCAGCATTCTGTAGTGTGAATGGAAATGAACTGTAACAAATAGGTTTAATTTGCAAAGGAATTTAGATTGTTAAGTGGCTGTGAGTTTGTGTTTTACCATACAAAAGGTAGGGTAGAGAAAATAGGCACTTAGGACAAATAATTTAAGCATCATGTGTTTTTGTCTTCCTGAGCGTTCCTAGGTACAATAGTTTTCGGCCAATTTACTTATGTTTCCAGATAGATTACCAGTACCATGTATAGGCATTGATCACAGTGACAAAGGAAAGCATTATTAAGAAAGTGATTAATTTTAATATATTTTAATGTATGAATGTTTTTGATAATTCTGACATCTTAAAGTGGAAATAAAAGTTCAAGTGCATGCACCCCTGAATTCATCTAAACTTTTCTTATTTTTAAAAACTACACACAAAGACAAAATCTTCCTTTTAGTGTCAATTTAAATTTAAAAGAATACTTTTAAATAATAAAATATTAGTGGCTAATTTAAATATATATATATATATATATATATATATATACACACAGAGAGAGAGAGAGACAGAGAGACAGAGAGACATTTGCTCACACAATAAAAGGATGTTGTATGAAACAGTAGTATATTGCTTTATGAGATACAATGAGAAAAATAGTAAGTGTTGCTGGGCTCAGTGGCACATGCCTGTAATCCCAGCAGCTTGGAAGTCTGAGTCAGGATCGTAGTTTTCAAAACCAGCTTCAGCAACTTGGCGAGACCCTGAGCAACTTAGTGAGACTCTGTCTCAAAATAAAATATTGAAAAAAAAAAAAAAAAGGCTGAGGAAGTGGCTCAGTGGTTAAGCACCCCTTGGTTACAATGCCTGCGATCCTTGGTACCAAAAAAAAAAAAAAAAAAAGTAAGATTATGGCCCTGTAAAATGTACTGCTATAATGTTGAATTATTCAAATAATCATGGCCTGTGTTCATGTGAAAACCATATTCTTGTGGTAATGTTGAACTTACAAGAAACATTGCCAATAGGGCTCCTGTAGAATCATGTTGAAAGAAGTTGTTTTGTTTCCTAAAAAAGACTATTGAACAGAAAGAGAAATGCTGGATGTTCTCATTCTTATGTGCTTAGTTGACCTGATGAACCTGTAAAATGTGTAATAACGGTTACCAGAGAATGGGAAATATAGGAGAAGGGGTGGGAATAGAGAAAGGTTGGTCATCAGATACAGAAACAGGTAAGAGGCATAGGTTCTATTGTTCTATAGCAGAGTAGAGTGGCTATAGTTAACAATAATTTATTGTCTATTTCAGAATAAATAGCAGGATTTTGAATATTTCCAACATAAAGAATAATAAGTATGTGAGGTGATAAAAATGCTAATTACCCTGATTTGATCATTATACATTGTTTACATGTGCTCGGATAACACACCACAGGGTGTGGGGTACAGTATTTGCCTTACATACTCAAGGCCCTGGATTCAATTTCCAGTGCCACCAAAAAAATTAATTAGTTAAGTAACTAACAATAAAATCCTCACTTTACTCTTTATGTACAATTATTATGTTTCAATTAAAGAAAAACACTGTCCATAGCATGAATTCCATGGCAACATCTCAAAAGTTGCTACTTACTATTTAATTTATTTGGATTTTACATTTGCAAAAGTGAGAGAAATAAACGTTATGAAAAATTTTAAATTTAATACACAATGAAGAAAAACAATAATAAAAATAATTTAATTGAAAACCAAATGTCCAACACAATATTTTATCAGGATTATATGATCTTTGAGTTTTGAGAAACAAATATATCTTTATATTTAAGTTCACTTAAAGATATTTAAATTATATTGTTAGTTACATAATCAATTTATAGATTTTTGCAGAAATATTTTGATGTTATAAAATTAGATACTATTTGTCATAACAAAATTACTTCTCACTTAATATTTATAAATATTTGGGGTGAATAAAAGTTGAATTTTACCAACTAATCTTAAACATTTACCAAGATGAATTTCATTAATTATTTTCATTGAATTATTGCTGTGGTTAATTATACCAATTCTCATTGTAATTGTTCTACAATAAATCATTTGCTTATAGTAAACTATTCTTTTACTATATGCACCCTGGACAAGATTGCTGATGTTTTCTCTTAATGTCATTTGTCTGAGTTCTCATATATGAGATGAATCTATATATAATATTACTTAATGTGATCTATTATAAACCTCAGCAATTGTATGATGTATGATCATAAAATTAATTGCATTAATTAATATTCTTTCACTTATAAAGATTATGAACATTACTTCAGCTGGAAATGATTACCACCTTGAATGTTTACAAGAATTTTCATGATGCTTTTTTCAGATATAGTTCTTTAAAATAATTAATTTAACAATGTCATATTTATTGAATACACAATCTTTGAATATTTTATTTATTCTTGAATTAATTAGGTTATTTCTCAGAAAATTTAATCATCATTTTAAAAAATCATTGTCACTAAGTTTTTAATAAAGATAGGTTTCTACATGTCATTTATCGTTCATTTTTTATTACTATTTCTTGATTTAACTTGATTCAACTAAACTTTCTTTTGGACTGCTCCTTTTATCAATCCATGCCTTTTAAAAAAAAAAAAATGCTTTTGCCATGCTATATACTTTTATTTATTTTCTTCTAAATTTATCTTTAAAAATAACTTCCAGTGGAAGAACAGAGAAAAAAAGAGGGAGAAATCAAACAAAGGAGAACATAGCAGGGAGGGAGGAAGAGAGAAAGGAAGGAAGGACAAATATTCTGATACAAGCATCCAAAGTCTTGTATCCTAAGCTATGAAAAAAATATTTTTCCATCCCTTTCTATAACTGTCTACAAAGATATATTTTGGAATTCTAAATCTCTAAGTTTGCAATATATATTTTTTAAAACTAGTAATTTTATTTATTCTTAAAACAGCTTTTAAATTCCACTCATGTACACAATGAACAAATCCTCAAAAATGCTTAATTGCTGAAAAATCCTATTAAGGACTTCAGTATAAACTGATGACCTAGTTAGTATAAAAGTGCAAATCACTAAAAAGCAGCATTATGGGATGCTAATACAATAAAATCAAATGTGGATTGGAAGGATCAGTGGAATGTTTTGGTAAAAGAGAAAAAAAAACTGACACACATTGTTACCCTATGTACATATGTGATTACACTACTGGTGTGACTCTGCATCATGCACAGCCAGAGGAATAAGAAGTTGTACTCCATGTGTATACAGTGTGTCAAAATGCGTTCTACTGTCACATATAACTAACTAGAACAAATTTAAAAATTAAAAAAAAAAAACCTGAGACTTACAAAATAAAAACGACCAGTTAGTCTTTGTGTATAAAATTAAGAGAATTTGATTGCCCAGGATTGAATCAAGATCTAGGCCTCCAAAATTGGTTTTCCTAGAGTTCTCCTTCAGGTTGCATTTTTATACACAATCCCTGTAAGTTGATTTCAACTTGTCTTTTATTTCCAGAAGGAAATAGTTGATTCTTTGCCCAGATGATCTTTGTGTGAGTAAGGTGTTTTATCCAGACTTTGCAAAGATGACTTGATGAAACACCCAAAGTAGGAAATTCTGGGATTACAGTGGAATAAATAGGTTTGGCAGGGCTGCAGATTGATGGGGAATTAGTATTAGTGATATAATTCAAATATTTATGCTATTTGCTTCGTCTGAAGTTAATTAACTTAAACTTTTGTGTTACACTGATTTTCAACTGGTTGCATTTCCTAAAATATGGAAAGTTCTCCCTTAATGAATTTCTGTCAAGGAATCCCACAAGTAGTTTTGCAGAAGACTATGTAGAATTATGAGCATTTTCCCAAATCCTATAAGAATGCATAGTGATCTGCTGTTCAGTATTTCAAAGTTACTGTTCTGGAGTGACCAAATGGAGTTAAGATAGCAGGCAGAGTTCTGCATGATTTTTTAGTTATCAGACTTATTTATTTATTTATTTTGGTACCAGGGATCAAACTTATGGGCAATCGACCACTGAGCCACATCCCCAGCCCTATTTTGTGTTTTATGTAGAGACAGGGTCTCACTGAGTTCCTTAGCACCTCCCCATTGCTGAAGCTGACTTTGAACTCGTGATTCTCCTGTCTCAGCTTCCCAAAAGTGCTGGGATTATAGGCGTGTGTGCGCTGGTGTGCTTGGCTCAAACTTATTTTAAATTCCTATTTTTAAAGCTCCCATTTTATAATTCTTTAAATACTTAAAAAGTATTAAGTTTTCCACTTTATTGTATCAGACAACTTAAATATTTCTTCATAAGTTTGTTTGGATACATAAGCATTTCCATCTCTCCAAACATTATTTTTATTTATTGGGAGTTTTGCATCTACTTTTCTAGTCATTTTGAAATATGCCATACATTGTTTTTGACTAGAGTTCCCTTACTGTGTTCAAGAAGAACCATGAGTAATTGCTCCACTCTGTGTTTTGGTGCCCCTTATTGAACTTCTCTTTGTAAACCCTCAGCCCTTCCCTTCCTAGTCTCTAGTGACCACCTTACCCTTCTTTTCTACAGGATTTACATGTTAGTTTCCACAAATGAGTGAGAATATGTAATATTTGTCTTTCCTCATCTGGCTTATTTTATTTAACATAATGACCTCCAGTTGTATCCATGTTGCTGAAAATGACAGGTTTTATTTTTATGGCTGAATAATATTCCATTGTGTTTATATATCACATTTTCTCAATCCATTCATCTACTGAAAAGCGTCTGGGTTGATTTAATATTTCTTCTATTGTGACTAGTACTGCAAAAGCAAGTGTTTTTTTGATATAATGGTTTTATTGGCTATATACAGTAGTGGAATTTCTGGATCATAGAGTTGTTTTATTTTTTAAGGAAGTTCCATAGTGTTTTTCATAATGGCTATACTAATTTATATCGAAAGGGTATGAGAGTTACCTTTTTCTCTGTATCTTCTCTAACAATTGCTATTTTTTATCTTTTATATAAGTTGTTCTAACTGGGGTGAGGTGATATCTCATTGAGGTTTTAATTTGCATTTCCTTGATGATGAGCATTTTTTTCATGTAATTATTGGTTGTGTTTATGTTCTCTTTTGAGAAATATTACTTCTTTTGCCCATTTTTAAATCAAAATGTGTGGGTTTTTTTTTTTTTTTTTTTTTTTTTTGGTACTGGAGATTGAACTCAGGGGCACTCAACCACTGAGCCACATCCTCAGCCCTATTTTGTGTTTTATGTAGAGACAGGGTCTCACTGAGTTGCTTAGCACCTCACAGTTGCTGAGGCTGGCTTTGAACTCGCGATTCTTCTGTCTCAGCCTTCCTAAGTGCTGGGATTACAGGCTTGTGCCACCGCGCCTGGCTGAAATGTGTGGGTTTTTGCTGTTCAGCTTTTTTGTTATGAGTGTTAATCCCTTGTGAGATAAATAGTTTGCAAATATTTTATCTCATTCTGTAAGTTGTTTGTTAATTCTGTTGAATTACAAGAGTTAGTTCCAGGAGAAGCCAGGAAATACATCTTAAACTATGATTTGGAGATATATCATCATTGATCAGATGATAATGAGGTTCCCAACACTGTGTATAGGTGGAATATTTATGGCCCCTGGCATATGGTATCAGTACAGTGGTTAAAATGTTCACTGAGTTGGTATTCTGATAGGAGAAAAGAACTAGCTGAGATAATACATCATGCATTTAAAATGTTTTAAAGGAATTAGAAATTATAAGGAAAATGGAGTTGGGAAAGTGTTGCTGTGTCAGTAAATGCTTTGCAGAAAGCAAAGTGGGAAGGAAGAAGGTCTTACTGAAAGCTATAGCAAAACTCATCTCTTTCATCCAGAGGAGAAAAATGCTGCAAACTGAATTGAGGATTCAATTGTATAAGTAAACAGAAACTCAGAGAAGATTGAGTTATCATTCCTGGAAGATAGACTACACCAATTTTAGAGTCCTGGTTGAGGAAAGGTCAAGGCATGAGATGAGAAAATCTTGGCAAAAAATCTATAATTTCTAGATTTCACTGAGAATTAAATTTCTCTACAGTTCTGGCCTACATTTTTCTGTTAAAGGCTTACACTTCCCTAATTTTGGAAAAAGTGCAAGGAGCTCTTCTTTGCAAGACAGGAAATTCTCCTTGTTCCTAGAATCTGCACTTAATTTCGGTAAAAATTAGTTAGATTAACAAAACCTTGCCAGAATAATGTTAGACTCCTGAGGGAAAGAATGAAATTATAAACCAAAGAATCCACAGAACAGAGTTAGTAAATGCTTATTGGAGCCAGAAAAGTACATATGGGACTAGACTCTGAGGGTGCTGAGTCAAGAGAATATGTGTGGAAAAGTTAGTTAAGGGAGATTTCTTCATGTGGAATTATTTTCCTATGATACAGAATTTAACATCCCTGACATGCTCTTAGGATGGCTATTAACAGCATTAAAAAAACATTTGAATACCTTAAGTTAGTACCAGAGCTTTTCCATCTGATACACTATAGTAGATGATGGAAGGAAGAACAAGAAGTAGGTATGCTCAAGTGGATACACTTTTTAAATTTGGAAAACTTACCATTTGACCATTTTGCAAAGGTTGTTTTTTGTTTGTTTGTTTGGGCAACAAGAAATGTTTTGTTAGGAGGGACACCAAAATCAATCCATGTAGGCTGTGTTCTGTTCATCAGGGCTGACAGTGAGAGATGTAATAACTTGTCTCACTGATATAAATGAGGATGATAGAAATTGGAAATTATAGGGGTTTTTTCAAACTAGCTCTTGGCACTTAGAAAATACATCTTTGAGTTCTTTGTCATTTTCTGGCAAAATTTTTGTATTTATATATTTTATATTTTCTTATTATTATTTATGTATTTTATATATTTATATATTTTATATTTTCTTTACCCTAACCCAGGAAGGAATATTTACCCTCAGAGTCTCCATTTCCTATAAGTGCACCAAAATGAATTTTTAAACCAATATTTAAATTCTAGATACACTCATTGTATAAAGGTTTTACTGTGCCCAGGTCCTCTTAGTAGACAGAGCTAGAGAATAAATATATATATTAACATACACATATGTGTACATGCAAACACACATAATCACACACATATTTGCATATGGAAACATATATATTAACATCTATAGTTCTCCATCAATTGATCTATATTATACAACATGAGCTTGTACAAATTCTTCAATTTAAAAAGAATAGTTTGTTTTTATTTTCTCTTTTTCCATATATGCAACTCCCTTATATAATTGAATGTCTGTTTTCCATATATTTTCTAAAATATATTTATTTTTGTATCAAACATTATTTATTCAACTTCCCTTTGCTGCAGTTTCCCCTTACTAGTGTCCTCCAAAGATGCCATTTCCAACCTACTCAACTAAACAACGCACAATATGCTACTAATGCAAATCTTTACCCATACCCACACATGTTTTGATACCTGATCTATAGAAAACTTAGTCTGCACTGTGATACCCTCCCTGTGACTCCCTCTTTACTTTGCTTTGGGCTCAATTTATTCAGCTCTGTGTTACTGTGACCAAAAGACCTGATGAGAAGAACTTAGAAGAAAAAAAATCTGTTTCCGCTCATGATTTCATAGGTTCATTCCAGAGCTTTATAGCTCTGAACCATAGGTGAGGCAAAACATATATATATCATATATATATATATTTGGCACTGGGGATTGAACTCAGGGGTACTAGACCACTGAGCCACATCCCCAGCCCTATTTTGTGTTTTATGTAGAGACAGGGTCTCACTGAGTTGCTTAGTGCCTCGCAGTTGCTGAGGCTGGCTTTGAACTCGCGATTCTCCTGTCTCAGCTTCCCAAAGTGCTGGGATTACAGGCATGCGCCACCACGCCTGGCTAAAATAAATTTTTATTCTACACTATTCAAGAGATTTTAGTTTGCCTCTGAATTTTAAGTAACATAAATATTTTCTATACTTGAATAATAAAATTATTAACTAAAAAGTCAAGAAATATTTCTATTTTTTTCTCATTCGTACTTTCAACTTTACCTTCTATGATTCTAAGTGATATTCACAGTTTGTTTGGTTTCTATAATTGTTCACAGAATTCATTTGTAGGGTTATTTGTAAAGTATATTTTATCTGAAATAAAGTAAAAGCCTAAATTTAATTATAAAAATGCCTGAGAGTTTCTTAATTTTATCTCACTATTCCTTCACATTCATATCACTATTTGTTTTTCTACTGTAATGTTATATTTTTGCTAATGGCACATTAATCAATAGTGGGATTTTTAAACTGGCATTTTACTGCTGTACTTTTATCTTCCCAAATTCCCTCTTTCTGGTATTTTCACAGTCAGGGTTTCTTATACAGATCCATGGTCCTGATTTGATCATTAGTACTACCTTTACACTCTCTTACCATGTCAGGAATGTATTAAAAGCATCTGACAATGCTTTCTCATAGGTTGAGAAATGTATTATTTATCAGGATAAAATAGCCGTGATAAACTAAGCATATTAGTAATCCTATATTATTGAAGGTCATCTGAACCTGAGAAGAAGCCACTTTTACCAGGCTACTGATTAATGTTTTAAATACAGGGCCTACGATCTTCCCTACTGAAGTTTTAAAATATTTCTTCAGTATGCTATTGCTTAGCAGCTACATAAAAAAGGGATATACTGTCTTATGGTACATATGAAAGAGTGAAAATTGTTATTGATTTTGTCCTAATGACAGATTTTTTTATGGAATGAGAGGTTTACTTAAAATAACCATCAACAGAAGTATATTCCAATAAAATGATTTATTTACATTATTGTTATTTTGTCATAATATAATTATTCAAAATGTAATCTATGTATAAATCAAATTAATTAATACCATAAACAATATCCATAACAATTCCGATTTTTCAAGCAATCTTAATCAATAATATGAAAATGAGAAAGCAAATGAAAGTACAAAACCAGCCTCTGTCAAAATTAAGTAAGCACAAGCAAACCAGAAAAATCAATTACCATATAAACTTGATTTATTGAGTAAGTGACATTTTATTACTATATTTGCTTAACTATGTAAAATTAATAGTAATTGTAAGTAGAGTACTTGAAAATAAAGATGAAAATAAGAAATGAAATGGTATTTCATTCAAGTTCTCAACCATTTTTTGTAAGGAAGGAAGAAAGGAAGGAAAAGAGAGAACAATAGAATGGGAAGGAAAGGAAGAGGGAAGAATGAAAAGGAGAAAATTGGAAATTCTCCTAGTACTTTATTTAAATTCTGAGCATTTACTAAGACTGCATTTTAAGTCTAAATATTGTAGAGATGATCTTTCTAAGATTCTTTAGAGTTCTCAATAAGTTTATATTACAAAACAATACTCATTCTTTACTCCTATTATCCATTTTGCATGTCTGTGCATTATTTTAAGAAATATCAATGATTCTCCAAGTTGATATCCTATGTGAAATCTCACTAAGTAGATATGACCAACTTTAGATCCTAATTTTATTTCATAGGTATGCAAGAGTGAACATGTTCTGAATTACTTTGATTTCAAATTTAGTCCATAACATGTTCATGCCTGAATCTAAAAGACAAATTTCCAGTATAGACTGTAGTTTAAAAAAAAAAAGGGAGACAGACTTTGTATAGCTGTTTCCTAGTCTAATCCAATTTGAAGTAGTATTAATGGTAGTATTATTTTATTTCAATAAAGATGCTGAATATTTTAAAAGAAACTTTGATACTGTGTCCTTTAGTTCATATATGTTATTTTAAGCAGTTATTTTGATTTTTGTATTTAAAAACATTCTAGAATAAAGGACACTGATTTTAAATGATTTCTATATTAAAAATGAAGAAACTGAACTATAATACTACTATTAAAATGGGAAGTTATATTTGAAACTATGTTATATCTCTGATTGTTAAGAATGATTAGCTGTGTTAAAACATATATTAGGAATCTGGGTGTGGTGGCTCAAGCCTGTAATCCCAGCACTTAGGGAGGCTGAGACAGGAGAATCATGAGTTCAAAGGCCAGCCTCAAAAATGGCGCTAAGCAAGCAACTCAGTGAGACCCTGTCTCTACATAAAACACAAAATAGGGCTGAGGATGTGGCTCAGTGGTCTAGTACCCCTGAGTTCAATCCCCAGTGCCAAATATATATATATATATATATATATATATATATATATATATATATATATTAGGGGAATTTGAGCATGATTGATGGTGTTTGTGAGGATCTGACCTAATATATATTTAAGCTGTCTCTGAAGAACCAATAATAAATAGTTGTTTAATTTGATGCTTATACACATAGTACAAGAGTTTTCTTAAAAGGAAAGATTTATTCTTGGGAATAAAAGAATTTTCAGGGTAGATGGAATGAAAAGATTTTTTTTATAAATTTATATTAAATAAAACCCTAATTTCAAGAAAATTAATGATTTGCAAAGTGAAAACTGCAAGAATTAGTGTTACAGATTTTTGCATGGAAGATCATTCTTCCACCAGGTGTGTTCAATAAGTTTCACAGAGCAGGGAAAACCTGTTTCTAGGAGATTAGTTCCGTTAGGCCTGGTTTAGTTCCAACCCAGGTGGAACCAAATCCCAGGAATCAGATGTGGGGCAGGATGTGTGGATTTTGAAATGATGGAGTGAACACTGTCACACAGCTTACATGTGTTTTTGTAGGAGACACTAATGACATCAGTAAGGATACTGAAAATTTTCCAGAGCACCAAAAAGTTTGCAGGACAATAAATGATGACAGAAACAACAGAACCAGAAAATGTACTGCTACAAGAATACTGGGGACACACACAGAATAGTGGAAACCTTGGATAGAATATATGGCAATAACATCAAACCTGAGACTGCAAAATCAAGTACTGCTTCTTTTCCTCCCTACCCACACAGTGATTTAGAGGACAAGAATAGTTTCAAAAGAAACCATTCTTCTTAAATGAATGCTGAGTTTTGCTTTAAACACTCTAAAGTATCTGACAGAATCAAGTTCACAGAAAATTTCTACGGCAGAGTGGATTACAATAAATTTAAAATAATATTTGGGGATTATAGTTAACAGAATTATGAAGTAATCAATTTAAATTTTATTCTCTTGGCAACATGATCACCTACAAAGACAGTTATCCAATTTCCTCAAATGGTAACATCTTGTAAAACTATAGTAAATATCACAACCCAGGAACTGGCAGTAATACAGTCAAAATATGGAATACTTCCATTACACAAAGATCCTTCATGTGGTGCTGTTATGGCCCCTCCAACCTCCCATCCCTAACCCTTCTTCAGTCCTGGACAACCACTAATTTTTCTTGCATGTCTGTAATAATGCTGTGATTCAACAAGTTATATTAGTGAAATCATGTAATAGGTAATATTTTTGGGTTGTCTTTTTAAAAAGTTTTGCTAAGCATAATTCTCTCAAGATTTATCCTGGTTGTGATATTACCAGTTATTCACCACTCATTGCTGAGTAGAATTTCTTGACAAAAATCTTGCACAGTCTGTTTAACCATTCACCCATCCAAGGACATTTATATTGTTTTCAGTTTTTTATTATTTTGAATAAAAATTTTACCTATACATTAGTGTATAGGTTTTATGTAAACATAAGGTTTGATTTCTCTGGGATAAATGTCCATCAGTGCAATTGCTAAGTCATATGGGAGTTGAAGGCTAAGTTTCATGAGTAACTGCCTATTGTGCAGAGTGATTATATCATTTTACATCTAGCAGTGTATAAATGATACATTTGCTCCTCATTTCCACTAGTATTTAGTGGTATTGTTTTTTATTCTAGCTCTCCTCATAGAGGGGTGGTGATATTTCACTGTTGTTCTAATTTGTCTTTCCATACTAGCAAATGATGTTAATATCTTCTCATGTATTTATTTGTGAGAATCTTCTCAGTCTCTTCATGTCTTTTGTCTATCTTCTGATTGGATACTTTGTTTTCTTAATGATGAACCTTGAGGGTTTTCATATATTCCAGATACTAACCTTTTGTTGGATGTATGATTTGCAAATATTTTCCCTAATAATGTAGCTATGCAAATATTTTCCCTAATGTAGCAATTAATGGGTTTTGCTGTGGAAACTTTTAAATTTTGGGATCAAATTTATCAATTTTTCTTTCATTTTCTTTAATGAACTGTCTTACTGTCAAATCCAAGTACAAAATTGCCTAGAACTAGTTCCCAAATAGTTTCTCCTATTGCTTTTGCTTCTGAACATTTTATAGTACTAATTTTTACATTTGTATTTTATAGTTTTACTTTTTACATCCAATGGGCATGGGTATGAATCATTTTAAATTAATTTTCACATAAATTAAACAAGGGTGGTTATGAACATCCAGTTTTTCCACTAATATGTATTCAAAAGGCCATCTTTCCTATGTTGAATTACTGTTTTGTTGTTTTCTCAAAAATAAGTTGGGCTTATCTCTGTAGGTCTTTCTTGGTTCCTAATTATTGCACTGACCTATATGTCTACCCTTCTTTTCTTGGGTAGAATGATTCCATTCACTTTCTTCTTTTACAAAATTGCTACACTCTTACTAGTTCTTTTGCTTTTCCATATAAGGTTTAGAATAATCCTTTGTGTAGTTACCAAAAATCTCTTGTTAGGTTTTGATTGGAATTGCATTAAACCTGTATGTCACTTTTGAATAAAGTAATATTCTTAGGTTGGCTTTCCAATCCATGCACACTGTATGTGTCTCCAATTATTTGGGTCATCCTTGGTGTCCTTCTTCAGTGTTGTACTGTTCTCAGCACATAACTACTATGCTTGTTTTGTTAAATTTGCATCTAAGTATTTAATTCGTTCAGCAGTTGGAAATATTATTATTATTAGGAATAATAATAATAACACTTAACCCAGCAGTGCTTAACCACTAAGCTATATATATCCCCAGCTCTTTTTATATTTTTAAATTGAGAAACAGGGTCCAGCTAAGTTGTTAGAACCTTGCTAAGTTGCTGAAGCTAGGTTTGAACTTGTGATTCTCCTGCTTCACTCTCTGGAGCAGCTGGGTTTACAGACATGTGCCACCATGCCTGGCTAATATTGTATTATTAATTTGAATGTCCACATGTTCACTGAGAACATATAAAAATATCGTTTTTTTCCTGTATTTCATTTTCACAATTTTGTACAACTATGGCAAAATTTTTCATCACTACTAACAGAAATCCTGTAATCATTAGGTAAAAACTTCCAATTCTCCACTCTACCCAGCCCATGGTAACTTGAATTTACTTTCTCTTTCCAATTTGCCTTAAGATTTATAGATACTTATATAAGTTGAATTAAAAAATATTCCTGAATAATACTCCGTTTTGTTTATATACTAACTTTTGTCCTTCATCTGCTATGTCTCCTTCCCTCCCCATTTGGCTATTGTAAAAAATTGTTGCAATGATCGTTGGCATACAAGTATAAGTTTTAGTCCCTCTTTTCCATCATTTTGGTATAAAACTACAAGTGGACTTCTGAGTCACATGTATTTAAATATTTAGATTTTGAGGAGCCACCAGAATGTTTTTAAATTGGCTGCCAGTTTTCATTCTCACCAGCAATGTATAAGAATTCTACTTGATCTGCATTTTCACCAAGACTTGTATGTTTTGTTAGTTTTGTTTCAATATTAAACTTTTTTTTTAAATATTTATTTTTTAGTTGTAGGTGGACAGAATATCTTTATTTTATTTTTTTTTATGTGGTGCTGAGGATCGAACCCAGTGCCTCACGCATGCTAGGCGAGCATGCTACCACTGCGCCACAACCCCAGCCCCAATATTAAACTTCTTAATGAGTGTGAAGTGGTATCTCATTGTGATTTTAATCTACATTTTCTTAATGATTTATAGTCTTTTTGTTTGTCTATCGGTGATCCACATATACTTTTGGAAGAACTTTGTATTCAGGTTCTTTGACCATGTTTACAGATGTGTATTTTTAAGAGCTCTTTATATGTACTAGATATAAATGCCTTATGAAACATGTGATTTGCGAATACTTTCAAACATTTCGTGGTTTGTCTTTTCACTCTATTGATGATGTCCTTTGATGTAAAAAAGTTATTTATTTTTAATAAAGCCTAATTTTTCTTTTGGTATCTGTACTTGTTTGTTATGTCTGAACAAGTATTACCAAATTTGGTGTTCCAAAGATTTTCTACATTGCTATGGGTTTTTTTCTAAGGGTTTTATGGTTTCAGCTCTTATATTTAGGTCATCACAATTGACTTTTACATTTATCTTATATCTTACCACTTGGACTTAATAATATAGTAGCTCTAACTGGGTATTTGTTGATGTGAATATGCAAGTGTATGTGTGTTGTGTGTTGAAATAGCTAGAACTTTCTTTGTAGACAAACACGTTTTTGTACCGAAAAGGACAGTCTTTTATCTTCTTCAGTTTGTATGATGTTTATTTCCTTATCATATTGGCTAGAACTTTTAAGACTATATTGAATAAAATAGTAAGAGCTGATATCTTTGTCTTATACTCAGTCTTAGGAGGGAATTGTTCAATTTTTTACTATTCATCAAAGAGTAAGGTGTAAGATACTTTTTATCAAATTGAGGAATCTCCCCTATATTTCAATTGTTTTTAGGGGCCAGAAGATTTTTGTTAAGGTGCTCGGGGGTAATTCAATTTTCCTAATGATTACAAAGCTATTTGAGTTATTAATTTTATAATTAATGACTTGTGGAAATTTTTGTTTTAAAGGAATTTTTTCATTTTATCTAAGTAGTCAAACTTTACTTAGTAGATTTATTTATAGGATCCTTGTATTTTGCTTTTGATAGCTGAAAAATCTGTAGTGATATCTATTTCATTCCTTTATTTTTTACTGTATTGATATCACTATTATCTAGAAATGTTCTGCCTTACCAGGCTACCATTTTTCTAGTCTTTTGTCTAGAAAAAGGAGAATATTTTGAAAGACTTTTCCTGTTTGTGTCTTTTGGAGTATCCAGCTTGCTGGCTTCTTCATTTACAAGTCTGAGATACATAGGGCCATTAGAATCAGAGAGTTCATTTAAGTCATTCATCAGTTTCAAATGTCCATAGATCATCTACCTTCTTCTCTCTTTTAATTCTTTTTGTTTGTTTATGTTTGTGGTGTGCATAATATCTGAAGTTTTCAGTAGTACACAGTAGAAATAATAGAGAAAAATATATCTAGTCCATCTTCCTAGAAGAAGAAATTCCAGAAAGTTTTTGAACAGATTTTTAGTTCAATCCATTTGAGAGTAGACTTCTTAATAGGGGTAACCCAGTAGAGCACTATTAAATGCCTTAATCACAGTTTCAAACCTTGGACCATGCATGTTGTTTGAAAAGTTATTTGCCCTGTATGACACTCAGTTTCTTTACTCATAAAATTGGAATAAGTTTATTACCCTCAAGAGGCCCATGTGAAGATTGATATTATATTTAAAAATCCTTACATGTGATATTATCTTCCCATCTGATCTTTAAAAATAAAATTTTCCAATTTTATGGGTAGCAGGTGTTCATCATAAAAATATGTGAAAAGTAACAAAAGCAGAAAAAATTAAAAATTAATCAAACTTTTGCCTCAGAACTCAAAATAATATAGTTAACATTTATGTATGTTTTCTTTTTCTTTTTTTTTCTTTTTTTTGGTACCAGGGATTGAACTCAGGGATACTGACTGGATCATTGAACACACATCCCCAGCTCGATTTGGTGTTTCATGTAGAGACAGGGTTTCACTGAGTCCCTTAGCGCCTCGCCATTGCGGAGGCTGGCTTTGAACTCGTGATTCTCTTGTCTCAGCCTCCCAAAGTACTGGGATTACAGGAGTGCACCACTGTGCCTGGCTCAACATTTATATATATATATATATATATATATATATATATATATATATATATATATATATATATTTCTATCATCTTTTTCTAAATGCTCAAAGTAATTTCCCACTGTGAAAATAGATTTATGTAACAAAATAGTTTAACTTTTAGATAATTCTTATGGTTTATCTATTAGTTTCACATTAAGACAGTTGCATCAAGATTCTATTTGTTTAAATATATATTCTTAGCAAGCATTTTCTTTAGACACAAGCACTAAGCTTAAAGGATTTTCCTGGTTTGCATCGGAAGATATTATTATAATAATTTTTCATTCCTTAAGAAATTCATATTAGTGCCAGATACAATGCCAAGCATTGTGTCTCTACAATATCCTATGATGTGATTATTATTGTCACCACATCAGAGTTGTAGAAATGTAGGGTCAAAGGAATCACATTTTTTCCCCATGATTACATACCTGAAAAGTGCTGGGACTTAAGTCAAGGAGATTCGAAGTCTATTTGAAACTTGGCTTTACACATAACCACTGGAAGGATTGGGAAAGTGAAAAAGAAAAACAAGAACACAAAAACCAAAACCACTTCTGACTTTCACGCATAACAAGGAAGCCTCTGCAGATGATTTTTTTTGTCTTCTGACTGCCCTTCTGTCTGTTTCCTTTCATGAGTAAGTTTCTCCTTTCCTTCAGGATCCATATCTCATCTAAACTGAAAATAAAGAAGCAGAATTATCAAACTCACTTTTGGCTGCCATAAATACATCGTGATCAAGAATTTACTTTCTCTGTCAGAAAAAAAATCTAATTCTAATCCGATTGGTGTTGATTCAAAGGCAGAAAAACCTATTGATTATACTGGAGGCTGATCCAGCTTTAGGAAGCACTCTGACATACTGCCACAAATGTGTATAAAAACTTCTTCCTAGCCGTCTCAAATTGCGTGACACTATTTACCAGAATGGCTATACAAAAAAAAGGGAGATGCCTAAACTTTTTGGAGATTACTATTTAGAAGGTATTGACCAAAAGTATCACCTGATATATCACTGTGATTCCACCATACAGAATTGTGATTTATAAGAATCAGAAAAAAATAGGACATGTACAATTAACCTGGATTTTGATCATTCTCTAATTTTCTAAATATATAGCTGGAATTGATACATTTGCCCTTCATTGACACATTGATGTACAAAATAAAGGCAATTATTATAATAATTGTGCTATCAGTATCTCAAATAAAAATTGTATTTTATTAGGATAAATAAACATAAATACAAATTAACAAAAGCTGTAGTTTGTTTATTGAGCAACTAATGAATAAGGGGTCCTATATATGTAAATATAGAATATTTACACCACAATATTTAATGGATGCTAAGAACCTTAACATATGATTTGTCTTTCTTATTTTTCTAAGCAGTTCATTTTTCCTAATGAGAGTGGTAGCTCCAAAGTGGAATTTTCTTTTTATTTAATCTTTTATGTGATTTACTTATTAATTGAAATAAAATGCACATAACATAAAGTTTAGTGTCTCTTTTGTTCTTTTTAGATATATATGGCAGTAGAGTGTATTTTGGCATATTATAGATGGAATATAACTTATTCTGAATCCCATTTCTGTGATTGTACGTGACATGCAGTTTCACTGGTGGTACATCATATATGAACATAGGAAAGTTATGCCTTAGGAAAGTTTTGTCTGATTCATTCTACTGTCTTTCCTATACCCATCCTTTCTCTCTTCCCTTCATTTCTCTTTTCAAAGTGGAATTTTTCTATACAATTCAAACTTAGCAGTATATACTACCATTTCCTCTTTGATTTGGTTCATTACCTCTGTGTTTATTCAGGGGAGTTCTATGTGTATCCTTTTCCATAATTGCTGTATTCAAATCAACCTTCCCAGGAATCCTGACAATTGACCCTCAATCATTGGATACCTTTCTCCTGCTATCTTGACCACCATCCTCCGTTCTCCCACATCTCTGTCATTGAATATTTCATCCCTGCTGCTCCAAGATGGCAACCCCATGACAACATCCTTCAAGGAATAAAGACATTTTTAATTTAAGAAACTTAAGGGAAATTTTAGCCAATATGCATGTGATAAAAGAATCACTAAAGTATGTTCTTTGGAAAGAATAAAAAGCATACTAGAAGAAAACTTAAAGTATTAGAATTGAAGGAAGAGAAATTTAATTGTAAGTGAAAATAGAGGAGACTCTATTCAACCTTTGAATTTTTACAAATATGTTATATGGTTTGAAGAAAAAAGCTAACATTATCTGATGGAGCTTTGAATGAATGTTAGTGTATTATATAAAATAGTATCACCTGAATGGAATGGAGGAAATAATCTGTATTATGTTAAAATTTCTACACTGAAATGTTAAGTGGAAAAATGTTAATTTTTAGTAGATACTGAGAATTTAAGTATGAAGAGTTAATCACTAGAACAACCACTGAAATCTATGAAAAAAGATGTTCTCAAAATCATGAGAGACAAATTTACATGGAACTCTAAAAGAGTTCAAATAAACCAAAAGATACCAGTAAACTCTAAACAGGAAAATAAAACAAAAGAATCACACAGGAAACATGATGAAATGGTAGTGATAGATCAAAAAATTAAATAATCATAGGAAATGTGAATGGTGCAAACATGGCATATTGGAAGATCGGATTTTAAAATATGACCCAAGTTTATGTTGTATGAAAGAAACTCATTTTAAACATAGCAATCAGTTAAAAACAAAAAGATGAAGAAAGATGTATCAAGCAATTAAAAGAAAATTCTAGGGATATACAAAAACAGTCCTAGGAAAAAATACACAAGTTTGGTAAGGCTGTAAAATATAATGTGATTGATCACACGAGCATTAATAATATTTCTATGGTCAAACAATGAACAATTGGACACTGAAAAGTACATGTACACATATATTTTTTGGTAACTCCATAAGCATAAAACATAATATTTTAGATATCCCAGAAACCTATATAAATTGAATACCCTGAGAGACTCTAAGAAATAGCATAGAAGACTCAGTACTCCTATTCCAAATTGATCTTTAGACTTCATCAAATACAAGAGAAAATTCCAGCAGGTTTTTTTTGTGGTTGTATAGAAACTAAATAGAAAATTAAATAGAAATATTATTAAATAGAAAATTGACATAGAACAGCAAAGGAACAAGATTAATGACAAGAAATTTGAAATCAAAAAACATTTGAAGAAACACATTACCTAATTTTAGTTATATTTTAAAATAAAGCAATAGTAATAAAAATTAATGTGGTATTTTCAAAGAGGCACATAGATGAATGGAACGGAATAGAGTCCTTAAAGAGAGCAATATTATGACCATTTGGTAATGCTCCATTTGCCAGTACTCCACTGGGCTATGAAGTCCATCTTCTGTGTTATCCAACTTGTCACCAGAAGGCGTCTCTAGATGATATCTTCAGATATGGTCCTGAGTGGTTACTCAACGTTTTCTATAGCCTAAAATTAAATCTCTAATGACAAAGAGGTTGCTGTGTGAAGGAACTCCAAAGTGTTGAAAGATTCTTCAGTGATAAGAATCATATGATTTTATCAATTGATATAAAGAAAGCATTTGACAAAATACAGCACCATTTTATGTTCAAAACACTAGAAAAACTAGGGATAGTAGGAATATACCTCAACTTTGTAAAAGCTATATATGCTAAATGGAAGGCCAACATCATCAATAAATGGAGAAAAATTGGAAGCATTCCCTCAAAAAATGGGAACAAGACAGGGATGTCCTCTGTCACCACTGCTATTCAACATAGTCCTTGAAACACTAACCAGAGCAAATTAGACAGATGAAACAAATTAAAGAAATAAGAATAGGAAAAGAAGAACTCAAACTATCATTATTTGTTGACAACATGATTCTGTACTTAGAGGACCCAAAAACTTACACCAGAAAACTTCTAGAATTAATAAATAAATTCAGTAAAGTAGCAGGATATAACACCCATAAATCTATTGCATTTCTAAACATCAGTGATAAACTCTCTGAAAGAGAAATTAGGAGAACTATCCCATTCAAAATAGCCTCAAAAAAAAATAAAATAAAATACTTGGGAATCAATTTTACAAAAGACGTGGAAGACCTCTGTAATGAAAATTACAAGACACTAAAGAAAGAAATTGTACAATACCAGAATATGGAAAAATCTCCCATGCTCTTGGATAGGCAGAATCAATATTGTCAAAATGGATATACTACCGAAAGCGCTAAATAGATTTAATGTGATTCCCAAGAAAATCCCAATGTCATTCCTTATAGAAATAGAAAAGGCAAATGTAAAATTCACTTGTAAGAATAAGAGATCCAGAATAGCCAAATCAATCCTTAGCAAGAAGAGTGAATCAGGAGACATCACAATACCTGATCTTAAACTATACTACAAAGCTATAGTAACAAAAACGGCATGGTACTGGCACTAAAATAGACATGTAGACCAATGGTACACATAAAGACACAGAGAAAAAACCACATAAATACAATTATCTCATACTAGACAAAGGTGCCAAAAACATACATTGGATAAAAGATAGCTTCTCCAACAAATGATGCTGGGAAAACTGGAAATCCATATGCAGTAAAATGACACTAAACCCCTATCTATCATCATGCACAAAATTCAACTCAAAGTGGATCAAGGAGCTGGGAATTAGACCAGACACCCTACACCTAACATAAGAAAAGGTAGGCCCAAATCTTCATCATGTCGGATTAGGACCTTACTTCCTTATCAAAACTCTTACAGTGCAAGAATTAAAATCAAGAATCAATAAATGGGATGGATTCAAACTAAAAAGTTTCTTCTTAGCAAAAGAAATAATCAATGAAGTGAACAGAGAGCCTACATTCTGGGAACAAATTTTTGCCACACCCACATCAGATACATCACTAATCTCAAGGATATATAAAGAACTCAAAATACTTAACATCAAAAAACCAACAACCCAATCAACAAATGGGCTAAGGAGCTGAACAGACAGTTCTCAGAAGAAGATTACAATCTATCAACAGACATATGAAAAAATGTTCAACATCTCTAGCAATTAGAGAAATGCAAATCAAAACTACTAAGATTTCATCTGAGCTGGGCGCAGTGGCTCAAGCCTGTAATCCCAGCACTTTGGGAGGCAGACAGGAGAATCGCGAGTTCAAAGCCAGCCTCAGCAATGGCGAGGCACTAAGCAACTCAGTGAGACCCTGTCTCTACATAAAACACAAAATAGGGCTGGGGATGTGACTCAGTGGTCTAGTACCCCTGAGTTCAATCCCCAGTACCAAAAAATAATAATAATAATAATAAGATTTCATCTCAATGCCAGTCAGAATGGCAGTTATCAAGAATACAAACAACAATAAGTGTTCGTGAGGTTGTGGGGAAAAAGGCACGCTCATACATTGCTGGTGGGACAGCAAATGGGTACAACCAATCTGGAAAGAAGTATGGAGATTCCTTAGAAACCTTGGAATGGAACCACCATTTAACCCACTCCTCAGTCTATACCCAAAGGACTTATAAAGAGCATACTATAGTGACACAGCCACTTCAATGTTTATAGCAGCTCAATTCACAATAGCTAAACTGTGAAACCAACTTAGATGCCCTTTGATAAATGAATGAATAAAGAAACTATGGTATATATGCACAATGGAATATTTCTCAGCAATAAAACAGAATAAAATGATGCCATTTGCAGGTAAATGGATGGAGCTGGAGAATAACATGCTAAGCGAAGTAAGCTAATCCCAAAAAACCCAAATGCTGAATATTCTCTCTGATAAGTGGATGCTGATCCATAATGGGGGAGAGGACATGGGAAGAATGGAGAAACTTTGGTCAAAGGGGAGGGAGGGGAGGGAGCATGGGGGCAGTAAAGATGGTGGAATGAGATGGACATCATAACCCTAGCTTCATGTATGACTGCATATATGATTTGAGTCTACATCACGTACAATCAGAGAAATGAAAAGTTGTGCTCCATCTGTGCAAAATAAATCAAAATGCATTCTGCTATCATGTACACCTAAGTAGGGTAAAGTAAGTAAAGATGCTAATATTATAATATATCAGCTAAGTAATATTCATTATTTTTTTAAATATTTTTTTTAGTTGTAGATGGACACAAATATCTTTATTTTTATGTGGTGCTGAGGATCGAATCCAGTGCCTCATGCATGCAAGGCAAGCGCTCTACCACTGAGCCACAATCCCAGCCCTAGTAATATTCATTATTCAGTTGTAAATTATGTTCAACCAGGAAAGTTTAATAAAAAAAATTAAAAGCCATGTTTTCTAAGAGTTAAGTTTCATCATAGCTAATACAAACAGCTACTAGCCTATTGTATTAATTTGGAAAATTCCCTTAAAGAAAAAACAACAACAACAACAACAACAAAAACAAAGCAAGCAAGCACACTTTCTTTTAGGTATGTCCTTGTGTTAATAAAAAAACTCACCAAAACATATGGTATTTTAAAAGTACTTCTTCCATAAATAAAGTGAAGGAATAGTTAATCATTGTTTGATTAATGTGCTATTTGTTTTACCAATTTATACTAGAGTAAGTCAATCAAAAAGAAATAATTTAAGCACATATTTCATTACATTTTATGAAACTTTAGAAAAATAAAAAATATTCATATTAGAATTTTTTAAATTTCTTAATAGTCTAATTAAATAATCCACTTAAAGTTGATATGAACATTTAAATTTATTCACAATTTAATGCCAAAATTATTTTCATTATGTCATAGCACAGATAACCACCAGATGGTGGTATAAGATTAGCTAATGTTAAATACTTGTACACTCGTGTTTGGCAATGTTTGGCTCCTTTCAGAGCCTTTTGCCATATTCAAATGTCAGAAAATAATTTTCAAAATTTCCATTAATACAAATTTCTTGTAAATATAGGACTGAGATTTTGGGGACCTGAAGGCTATTGGGGTTATACAACAGTATATAAAAGGAGTAATTCTCAGCCATCTAAAAACAAAGAGAAAGTAGTTGGGAGACAGGTTTAAAAAGCAACAATTTATGAAATTTTCTAGTATCAATAATTTATAGAAAAATATACTATATATTTACATGTAGTATATATTTTTACACTTTCTCTCTCTCTCTCTCTATATATATATACACACACACTTTGTTTAATACAATTCTTTATAAAAATACTCAAAAAATCTACTCTTATTAATCCACCTGGATTAATCATATGCAAGATAAAAACTTTGAAATGATTATATTGTTTCACAAATGATTTATTTTTAATCGTCACATGAATATTTGAGCCTTGCTTCCATGCATATAATTGACTTGTAACATTTTCATATTGAGGACATTTCTCACTTTGACATTGCCCTATAATTCATAATTAATTCACTCTATACTAAATTTTTATTAGCTTTACAGACTTGTTCATACAAAATTTTAAATGTTTAAAATTCTTGCACAATAAAAATTTTGAGCTTTTGGAAAGAGATTTTTTTATTTACTATTAAAAATTCTTTAATATATGCATTGTTATTATCCTTGAGGATAAAACAAAATATCTTTATGTAAGCCTTTTTTGAGATACATCTAATGTATTGTGAAGTGAATGACTCTTTGCTCTTTTGTCATTTTATTTAGTACTTTAATAAGTAGCATATTTCAAACTTCCAAAGATGGTTTTAATTTTTTTTCAGTTATCTATGGATAGTCACTTTATCTATGAATAGCAAATTTAGTGAATGGTACCACCAAAAAAAAAATTTGTCATGAGATGATGAGAAATATAGTTTGAAAGTTTAGCATTCAACAATTTCATAAATAAGGAATATTTATATATAATATACTTTAATGAAAAATTTTACATTTGACTTTAATGAGAATGTCTAATTTTATTTTAGCTCCAATTAGCTAGTGAAAAACAAAATTAATATACATTGTCCTATATTTTTGATATGACAATGGATAATAAGAGATTCAAGAAAACAATGCAAATTAAAATGTAATATCCCGTTCCAAATATTTATGCTTAATTAGCTAGCTCCCTAAGCTCTTGACAGAGATAGCATACATGTAATTAATCTATTAAAAATGAAATGGGTCTATATTTAAATTAGTCATTTTATAAATGTAAAATAAAAATAGTTGAAACATTTTTGTCTTTGACCATATCCATCATTATACCTAATGCTTCTTTTATTGATTGATTTTATTCTGTTTTCTAATTGTTCCCATCAGTTCCTTTGAATGCTTCCAAGACAGGACAATAATTGAGTCCTGAACTTCATTTACCACACGTTGAGTCCCATGGACATTTCAAAAGTTGAACCAATGGCCTCAAGTGCAGATCACTGGTCATTAGATTTGTTCAAGTCCAGTTGTTAAATGCTTGAATTTTAAAAGTGCAATGGTATTCAGTTATTGTTTTGTATTCAAAAGAATTATCTAAGAGGAAAGCCTAGTCTTTATATCAGCCTGGCAGCAATCAGTTTAAAGCTGAATGGCATTTACCCTATTTAGGCTGAGTGTGTGTCTCCAGTTCCTCAGAGTTCTAACATTTGGATTCCTGGAAATGATCTTACATGCCAGTTACCATTATTATAACAGTGCCATTGTTCTTTCCTAGAGCATTGAGTTCTGTCTCTGTCCTCTTGTCTCTCTCAAAGATGGTAAAATAAAAGCAGATCAAGGAAGCACAGGTGGCAAGAAAAATGAAAGAAAACATTTGTGAGTGAACAGTATTTCTATGTACTTAATTAAAACCAAATTATTTCTCTGTCTCCTGTAAGAACAGAAAGCTATGACTTCTGTAATTTTAGAACCTATCCAACATGATACCATGCTTTAAGATTCATTTGTTACAAGAAAATTACTTCTACATTTCCAATGATGCAATTTAAGAAATGGTTACTAAATTGTTGCTGGGACACGTAGGGACTACAAGAATACTTTTGAATATCTCTTGGTGTTCTTGGACTTTATGTAGACTGCTATCTTTTCACTCTTATTTCAAGAAACATACATGCATTTCCTTAGTAGCTTTCTGAAATAGATTGTGGTTAGCTTCTTATAGGCACAAGTATAATGGAATATTTCACATACTATAGCAGGAAGATGAGCTGCTGTGTTTAAAAAAATAAAAAAAAAGTTTTCTCATTACAACAAGATATTCCAACTGATTTTGAATGACAACTGGAATTCATTATCTCTTCATTTCAATAGCTGCTCCCTCTATGCATCAAGAGCTCTACCCACAGAAAACTACTAAATAATCCCAGTCATGTATAATCACACCTCTAAGAACTTCCTTTTCTTCTTAGAATCAAGGACACTTCTGGACTTCTACCTATCCTTCAAAATCCATTTCAAAAACTATTATTTTCAAAACTTATTGGTGTTTCACTTCCAAAAGTCAATTATTTAATCTTCTGTGTGCATGCAATACTTTCTGCATAATTCTAATTGTATAGCTTCTTGTAACATAATTACTACTTTAATTGTCCATTTCACATTTTACTTTCTAATTTCCAAGTACTTAGCATAACATGATACACACAAAAGTTTAATAAACTTGAACTCTGGTAAAAAGATAAAAAGTTACAACAATTTTAATATGAAAATAGATTTGGAAAAAAGTTAATTAATATGTAAAACCCATATCCTCAAATTTTCTGCTCATATTGGAAGTATACGCCCTTTAACCTAATTGCCTGGCTATAAATATTGTGAATTTTTTAGTTTTCTTCTCCAGGTCAAGTTTCTTAAAACTTCTGTCTTGTTTCATTCTTTAAGCATTAGCTTTTATCCTTTAGGGTTAGTACCAAAATTGAATAAATTAATATATACATATATGCATAATATAAAAATTCACATGATATAATATATACAAATTAATATATAGGTACATGTATGTATACACAGTTCCATATATAACTTAGAACAATGTTGAGCAATAATGCATGTCCACCTCCTTCCCTTCCTTTGTATCCTCATCCCCTGCCACCAGGCTTAGACCCTCTGAAGACTGATCTCACTCACTGTCTTGCCCTGAGTATGCCATTGGATACATCAGAATGGGTCAAACCAGAAATCTTGTCTGGGAGCCGGGCACGGTGGCTCACGCTTGTAATCCCAGCACTTAGGGAGGCTGAGACAGGAGAATCGCGAGTTCAAAGCCAGCCTCAGCAATGGCGAGGCACTAAGCAACTCAGTGAGACCCTGTCTCTACATAAAACACAAAATAGGGCTGGGGATGTGGCTCAGTGGTCGAGTGCCCCTGAGTTCAATCCCCAGTAACAAAAAAAAAAAAAAGAAATCTTGTCTGTCCTTGAGTGAGCCTAAGTATATTATGAAACTCAGAAAAGGAGTTTAAAAAATCTAACATTTTCTGGGGATATGTTAGAAGAAGTAATGGAAGGAGCTAAAGATCCAGTAAAAGAGAAGAATGTAAAGAATGTAAAAAAAAGATTTTAAATTCAGCTGAAAAGCTAACAAAATCATGGGGAATTTTAGCTGTAACAATCAAAAGGTTGTCAGCCTTAATTTTTTCAGTGCTACTCAGTACTTTGAATCATGGACTTGGGAGGCTAAATTATTTCAGTTATATGAATTGCAAACCAAAAACTTGGATTCAGAGTTCGTTGTTGAGTCAATGCCTCTCAGAAAATTTTATGTTTAGAATATGGACCTCATAAATAAATACTATCTTACAGATTCATATAGTTTATACATGACACAACAGAGGCATAAAAACCAGGAAAAGAACTACTTATATTTACTAATTTTTTATCTTACTGTTGTTTCATTTATATTTGCAAGAAATACTACCAATAACTGGAGAAAGAAAAGAAATCTTACCCCTTCCTTCCTCACCACCTAATATTTTATTTATTGTCTCCATCGCAAGCAAGGCCCATTACACTCCTCTGTGTACAGTACACTATCTTCTGAGTGAGCACACTCTTGGACTTTTGACCATTTGACCTCCTGAATCTAATTAACCTGAGTACCATACCAGAGTCTCTCCTATAAAAAATATTCAAAGGTTTTAAGATTCAGAGTAATATAAATTAGATGAGCCCTGTGTTTGTGGCCAGTCACACTAAAGCCATTTAACTCTGTATATTTGCTGACCTTTGATCTTGCACTTGAAAGGAAAGTACTACTCAGAGTATGAGCGTCCAAGATTGAAATGGGTTCGCTGAACCTTTTAATATTTCATTAGAACATTTTTTCTATGTATTACAATGTCCATTTTTCAAGAGGTGAGGATTTTTTTTGACCAATTTTAGGAAAGGTGCATATAAAATTATTTTTTCTAATAGTTTTCTTCAAAGTGTTTTTATTTCCTTTTGGGCTTAATAATAATAAATCAAATTCTACCTTGAAGACAGAAAGTGTTTGATGCTTCAATTGAGACAATATTTATGAGACAAAATAGAAGTTCAAGTAGGACCTAACCTTCATTTACTGATATAAAATATTAAAGCCTTTATTTTCAAGCATTAAATTTGAAAGAGGATCACAGGATACCAGGTAAGGTCATTAGAGAGTGATTTATTTTACAAAAAGATGTTCTAAAAAAATGCATCCTGAGATAACCTGCATTCATTATCAATTCTTAAATCATTAAAACCAATGTTTTCAGTATCAGCATGACATTTTTATATGGCTATCTATTTGACCAACAGAATAAAGACTAAATGTAGAATTACATGGATACATTTATTTTAGAAAAAGTATGAATTATTGATATATTTAAAGGATTTTTAATATTAAATTTCAAAAACTAAGGAAACGATTTGAGCTTTTGTAGAGTCACTTGGTGTCATTCTCTATGATAATTGAGTGGTCATATCCCACATCCGGATTCTAAACATCTTAAAAATTGATAAATGTTATATGTTTCTACAACACAGATTTTTAAAACTTTTTTCTAGCTCCATTATTTTTCCTCTAAAAAAAAACCTGACATTATGCATAATTATGCCAATTATTAATCCTCAGGTGAATAACAAAAACCTAAGCAAGTTTCATGCCCTAAAATAAATTATTAATGTAGTAAAATTCAGGCAACCTTGTTGGAATAATGGATGAAATCAAGAAGTATTTCAATGGTTTAGTTTTGTTTTGTTTTTCTACCCAATTAACGATTCTATTCCTTAATCATTTAATATAGTATGATGTTAAAATGATAGAGATAAGAGAAACAAAATAATCTACAAAATTTTCCTAATTTTTTCTCATTGATTGCTATGTCATTCTTCAGTAAATAAATTAAAATTGAAGCTTATTTTGGGACTCTGTAGTTTACTGAATGTATGTTTAATATGGATAAACTTTATTTCCTATGTTGGTTTTCATTTTTTTTTTACAGTACTTTATTCAGTACCCATTTCTAGGGTGGCTACTGTGTGTTGGGAATTATGCCAAGCACTGAAGAAACACAATAAATTGGACTGTCAAGGTCTCTTTTCATAGAACTTATGATATAAGAGTGAGAGAAAATAAAACAAGCAAGCAATTTACAGTGTGAAAAATGATAAATGGAATTAATTCATTGTTGCTATGGAACAACAAGGCAAAATGACAGTTGGGGATCAAGAAAGGTTGACCAAAGAAGCAGACAGCTAGAAGGGCACCTAAAGGAAGAGCAGGGTTTTAGATGGCCAAAATTGTGGTGTGTTTCACATAGAAAAATAACTTCCCTTCCCCCGGAAAAAAAAATCAGAAAGTGGGAAGAAACATGAAGTATGGCTTTTAAAAATGTGGATTTTTTTATGGAAGGATTGGAGAATACAATAAGCAAATACCAGATTATAATTACTTTATGTAAATTTTTAAAAATTTTTAAAAAATCAAGACTCAAAAAATCAAGATTATATCCTTCCATTCAGATAATAGATACAAACATGATTTTTGTGTTTATGAGATATCTACTATGCATAATACTTTGGATATCATATTGGGATTAAGAG
This sequence comes from Xerus rutilus, assembly GCA_028644305.1. Classification (NCBI taxonomy): domain Eukaryota; kingdom Metazoa; phylum Chordata; class Mammalia; order Rodentia; family Sciuridae; genus Xerus; species Xerus rutilus. The sequence goes on from CM053404.1 coordinate 88,394,881, forward strand.
ATTTCACATCTGTCCATCATTTGGTGTTGTCATGTGGGAAAAAATAACAATCCTTTCAGAAGTATAGCTCTAGGCTGATCTTTGAAAATGAAAAAGTTACACGTAGAAGGGCAAAGTCAGAAAAATGAAAGCAATAAACTAAACTCTTAGAAAAAACCTGGGATTCTGAAATCAAGATAAGAAGTTTTTATTTCATACATGCTAGTATTACTTTCTTTTTCAAACAAAACAAAATCAGATAAAGGATCTGTTTTATCTTCTGACTTCTGTTTCCTTCATGGACTCTGTCATTTCAATTTTTATGGAGACATGCAGAACTATATATTCATGTATCTTTATCTATCTGTCTTCTGTATTTACAGATATATAGAGATATATGTCATAAGGGAATGATGCAAAAGCTCTTAATCAGTTTTGTTTATATTATCTACACTGTGAATTCTGTGATACTATAATTATGATTTGAGGAATAAAATATTATAATTTTATATTTTTATTGGTTTAGAAGCTAAACCTAATTTCTGAAATTTATTTACAAGGAATTATCAAGTATTGGTGAGAGCCCAATGTGCATATTCAAAAGGCCATCTCTATGGAGTTTTTAGAGTTTCTTTGCTTTATAACTTAATCTATCCATCAAGACTATTATCAGGCTGCTTTGATTTTACCTAAGGCTGCTTCTAACCTCTGTTTTCAAGACCACTGGAATTAGACAATTAAGAATGTTAGTATGGTCGATGGTCTTGTCTGTAGGAATAGTAATAGGCTTTAGAAGATTAATGGCATGAGTGGAATTTTATAATGGAACATCTGCAGAATAGTCATTAAGCATATTTGTCATGGTAATTTTATTTGTGGTTCCTATAACAGAATTCACAGTATTCAGCTAATACTTGAAACTGACCAAACATGTATTTGAAATCTTGTTCCCCCATGGATATGTGCCATAAAATGAGGGCATTCATATTTGATTTATGAATAATTCAAACAGTATAATTGACCATTATAGCAATAATATTACAATTTCATTTTACCTGTATTGTGCCATGTTCTGAATTTTTAACAAATGCCAATACCCTTAACTAGCTAATTAACATTGTCCATCAATAATAAAATTATATAAAACATTCATTCATTATAAATAATAAATGTTTTTAAAATTTTGGGAACATTTTAACAAAGGAAATATGCCTTCAATTTGAATTATTTTCTTCTACCATCAGTTATATAGATAACAGACCTAGTAATTATAAGACACATATGGCTCATATGACACTTTCAAGTTCAGTGATTCCTGTTAAAGGTAATGCAAAGAAGGTCTTCATTTCTGCCTATCCCAGATAATGTCTAATGAATACATTGGATATATACAGCTACAAATAAAAAGAGTTCCCTCACCTTAACACATTATTTTCCTTCTCCATTCCATATGAGAAGCTTTTTCTAAATTCGAATGATTAATTGTGGATGTACACAAACTCATATATGAATACAAATCCTAACTCTTAGCGCTGATTTTGATTTGAGTACATATTTATGGCTTCCCAGAGGGAATATGCACAATTTTCCAACACTTCATTCGTGTTCCTGATGGATTCATAAACTGTATCATTTAGGAGGGGATATTTGAACTGGATTAGCCTTTGCAATGATAGGTAGAGAATCAAACAGTAATTGGGAATTTTGTTGGGGTGCTGAGAAGTTCATTATGGTGGGGTGGCTCTATGAATGGTAAATTAAAGAGAAGATGATGTTAAGGAAATAATTTATGATACAGAGTTGGAGGTGAGATTAGTTTATGAGCACTGCTATTTGCCACATCAGTAGGATTTTATATTAATTTGGAGATAATGAGAATGATTATAAAGTAGAGTACTAAACAATTTGGTGACTACAAAAACAATTTCATTTAGAAAGGATTAGTAAACACAAGAAGATTTAGGAGGCTTTTGACCATTATGAGATAATAAATATAAAGTGCTAAGGAACAGTAAAGTCCTTCTAAATAGGGATTAAGGAATTAACAAGTCTTACTGAGGTGGCTTAGATAGGATTTGATTATGGACAGTGGAAAACAGTGGAGAATGGGAGGTAAATCTAAAGTGATGATACTTTCTTGATCCTAAGAGACAGTGTTCCATCAATTATTATATAACAACTGAAATCATAAATTGAAGAGAGTGCTTTTGCGAGAGAAAAAATAATTTCATGTTGAATTTCAGTTTGAGATACTTATATAACATATCTAAGAAATTATAAACACAAGTATTGCATGGAAATAGAACATGGGGAAAAGATTGGGATATTGAGATAATAATGACAGCCACAGGAATAAATGACATCATCTCAAAAGATTGAATTTTACTGTAAAATGACAGGGATAGTTTTTCTTTATTTCTATGATAAATGCCACTGGAAGTTTGATTGTGGTTATTTGACTCTGTCAAATATATTTTTTCTATGTCACTTTAGATTATGATGTGATATGTGATTTTGGCTTTTATTCTACTAATGTGATGTACCACATTGATTGTTTTGCAAATTTTAAATTAACTTTGTATTTCAGGGAAGACCTCAAGTAGTTTTTTTCAATTTTAGAAAAACTGAATATCTACATATAAAATAATAAAACAGGGACCATTATCTTATACCCTGAGCAAAAATCATTTCAAAATTAATCAAAAACCTAAACATAATAAAATCATAAAATTCTTAGAAGACATGAGGAAAGGAATCTCATTACTATCAACATTGTCAATGACTTTTGGATATTTCACTGAAAGCACAGGCAACTGAAGCTCAAATAAACAAGTAGTGCCAAATCAAACAAAAAGCATTTGCATAGTAAAAGAGACACTTGCCAAAGTGAAAAGGCAACAAATGAATTGGTAGAATATTTGAACCACATATCAGATAAGGAGTTAATTTCCAAAACATATAAGGAATTCATATAGCTTAACAGAGAAAAAGAAAAACCTAAATGAAAAACAAATAATCCTAATAAAAATAAGCAAAAGACTTGAACAGACACTTCTCCAAAGAAAATATAAAAAGTGGTCAACAGGTATCTGAAAAGAATTCAGCATCACTAAACATCAAGGAAAATGCAAATTATAGCCACAATGAGATGCTACCTCATCTCTATTAGAATGGTTACTATAAAAAAAATACCTGAGGTAATCATTACAGAGGGTGTGGAGAAGAGGCTAACTTTGTAATTTGTAAAGTGTTGGTGAAGAGGTAGATAGATGCATCCATTCTGGAAAATATTATGGATGTTTCTAAAGAAGTTCAAAATAGAATTACCACATAACTTATTGTAATGGTTTTCATCTAAAAATATTCCTCTAAAAGTTCATGTGTTAGGCAATGCAGCAAAGTTCAGAGGTAAAAAGATTGGATTTTGAGGGCAGTAACCTCATCAGTGGATTAATCATTTGATGGAGTAATAATCTAAATGGACTACTGTGTAGTATCTGTAGGCAGGTGGCTTGTGCCTGAACAAAGGAGGTCACTGGTGTTGTGCCCTTAGGGTTTACATCTTGTCTCTGTTTCCTCTCTGTCTCTCCCTGCTTCCTCTTTGCCATGAGCTGAGCCAGTGTCCTCCACTATGCCTTTCCACCATGTTTCTGCTTTGGGGCTTGCCAATCATAGACTAAACCTCTGAAACTGTGAGTCCAAAATAAGCACTTCCTCCTCTAAATTGTTCTTGTCAAGTGACAAAAAGCTGACCAACACACCCAGCAATCCCACTTGTGGTTGTATACCCAAAGGATATAAAATTACAACATTATAAAGATATCTTACCCCATGTTCATTGCATCTGTATTCACAATAGCAAAGACATGGAAACAACATGTGTGTCCATTGACAATTGAATGCATCAAAAAAAAGTGAAGAATGTATGCAAGGGAATACTGTACAACTTTAACAAAGAAGATCTTGCTATTTTTGGCAACAGATGAACTTAGAAGGCATATTAAGGGAACTAAACCAGATACTGAAAGAAAATTACTGCATTATCTTATTAAAATGTGAAATCTTGGGGGGAAAAAAAGCACAAAACAAAAACCAAACTCAAACACATTAAAACAGAGAGTAGAATCATGATTACAGTGTGGAGGGTGAAAGGGAAATGGGAATGAAGGTCAAAGGGTACAAAGTTTTACAGTTATGTAGTATAGACAGGACTAGAGTTCTAATGTACAACAAGAGGGTTATAATCCATAATACTGTACTGTATTCTGGAAATTTGCTAATACAGTACATTTTAGTTACTTTTACCACACACACACATGTACTCTCTCTCTCTCTCTCTCTAACACACACACACACACACACACACACACATACACACAGCAAAACCGAGATATTATTAGGTGTCCCCCGAAAGTTCCTGTGTGAGACAATGCACGAGAGTTTAAAGGTGAAATAATTGGGTTATGAAAGCCTTAACCCAACCAATAAATTCATCATTTGATAGAGATTAACTGAGTGGTAACTGAAGACAGGTAAGGCATTAGAGGAGATAGATCCCTGGGGAAGGGGAGCATATCTTTGGAGTATATATTTGATGAGCTCAGTCTAGGTTCTCTGCTTCCTGACCATATCTTGAGCCAGTTCCCACCACGATACTCTTCCACCATGATGACCTGCCTTATCTTTAGCCCCAAGGAATGGAGCTGGATTTCTATGAACTGAGAACTCTGAAACTCCCCACATAAACTTTTCTTCCTCTAAAATTGTTCTTGTCTGGTCTTTGGTCACAGCTGCAGAAAAGATGACTAAAATACACACATATACACTCACATATGAAAGGTAAGTATGTGAGGTGTTGAATATGTTATTTTGCCTAGCCAAAATAACTTCCATATGCATATATAAAATTCAAGTTATCAAGTCATATGCATTAAATACATACAACTAAAAATGTCAAGTACAAGTGGATGAGTGAATATTAGGGAGAGAGTATGGTAAATGGGCAGAGATATTGAAGAAATAGAAGAGAAAAAACTTCAATGTGGCTGACAAAGCCTAGAGACAAGTGTTTAGAAATAGTTAGTCAACATTACTGGAGACTATGAAATCCATAAGATTACTAAACAAAGATACCGTTATTTGTTAGCTGTAGTAATTAGCAAGCAATTCATAACTTTAATAAGAAAATTTTCAATAATATTAAGATAGTTATGCTGGGCACAGTGGTGCACGCCTGTAATCCCAGCACTTTAGGAGGCTGAGACAGGAGAATCGTGAGTTCAAAGCCAGCCTCAGCAACAGCAAGGTGCTAAGCAACTCAGTGAGACCCTGTCTCTAACTAAAACACAAAATAGGGCTGGGGATGTGGCTCAGTGTTTGAGTACCCCTGAGTTCAATCCCTGGTACCAAGAAAAAAAAAATGATAGTTAAGATTTAGTATGTATTTAACTTACCAGCTTTTAGCTACAAATAATTTTTTTCAAATAAGCATTTTTTTAGAACAAATATGTGGTAAATATATCCACTCAAACTGAAACATTTAAGATAGTTTAGACAGACACTTTACTTATTCTTAACCTACAAAGCACTTTTTTGTTCTGTTTAAATTTATCTGTTGACTGTTTAGGACAATAAAAATTCTTTAACAATTCAACATTTTGTATGTTAAAGCTGACTTGATATTTATGGAGTGGGAATGATAAAATATTTAATTAGATCATTTTATCATGTCCCTATAATGTGGCAGAGCCAAGTGATTTGTATGTACATTACCTTGTCTTTTAATCTTGCAAAATTATTTAGCACTTTTTATCAAACTAGCATATATATGTATATATAGAGTATAGTATATAACTAAGACCTTATAAATGCAGAATGTTAAGAAATAAAATAACCTGGAAAATAAACTATTCCAAAGTTGTTATATAAGGCTCAGAATGTTTAATTTATCTGATGAAGGGAATATATTTAATAATTAGAAACTAATCTAAAACCCATATTAGTATCATTCACATGTCATTTTTAAAGAAAAGGGGTAAGAATTGACACAAATTATATCCTTATACTCATTTGCACAAACTTTTATTATTTATCTTAAAATGCTTTGAAAGTTTATGTGGTTTTTTCAATTAACTTTCATTATTACCAAGTGGTTTAATCTCAATGTATCGTAATTTTAAAGGAAGTTTAAATCAAATGTATTGATCAAAATATATAAAAATGAAAAATTATCATTGCATAAAATTTACTTAAGCTGGTATTTATGGTGCTAGGGATCAAAAACAGGGTCTCACATATGCTAGGCAAGTATGTTCTTACTCAGCTTTTTATTACTGTGACCCAAATACCTAATAAGAACATAGAGGAGGAAAAGATTCATTTCAAGTCCATGGATTCAGAAGTCTCAGTCTGTGGTCAGCACACTCCATTACTCTGGACATGAGGAAAGGCAGAACATCAGGCTGGAAGTTGTGGAGAGGAAAAACTGTTTATCTCATGGTAGCCAGGAGGGAGAGGAAGAGAACACAGAAGCAGTTAGGGAGAGAAGAAACAATCCCCAAGGGCACTTGCCCAGTGATTTACTTCCTCCTGCCGCATTCCACTTGCATACAGTTATCACCTAGCAATCCATTCAAATTATTAATGCATCAACTGGTTTATCAAGTGATTAGTTTACAGTTCTCATAAGCTAATCATTTTACCTCTGAGGATTCCTGCATTAATGCATGAGCTTTTAGGGGACACATCAAATCCAACACTTATATGATATCAAGTTCAGGTTATACAGAAATAAAGTAATATATTAAATTGACAGATAATATAAAAAATTAGAATGAAAGTTATGATCAAAATCTCACATTATCTTCATATAAAACAAAGGAAGTACTTACATAATGGTAGATATAATCAGGCTTTAAGTGAATATAAATAAAGGAATTGATACCTGCATACCTAAACGTTCCTGCTTTGAAAATATATGAGAGAGGTTAATATATTCAAGATAAGGAAATATTTATGATGAAATTATGGACATATATTCAAGAAAAATTATTTAACAAATATTAGAAACTATAAGAATTCTTTATAGAGTCTCTGCATGAAAATTGAAATCTCTTTTGTTCTGGAAAATGCTAAATATAGCAAGGCCTACCATGTTGCATGAACCACTCTGAGAATGATGCCAGTGCGGAGGAAAACAGAACCAAAAGATGGAGAGACTTGAGTCCTAATGACAGCATTTGTGCCCCTGGATTCAACTGTGCCTGAAGCTAGTATATCCCCTGGACTTTGCAGTTATGTGAACCAATAAATACCCTTTTTTGCTTATGTTAAAAATAAATAAATAAATAAATAAATAAATAAATCTAATAGATCAGGGGGTGATTTAATTGCAAAACATTTAAAAATTAATGATGTATTACAAACTTTTGAGTATAGGTTTTAAAATTATGATTATTTAAAATATTAGAGACACTGATATATACAAATACTAAAATGATCATACATAAGAACAAGGGCTTTATTCACATGTCTTCAAATTTTATTTATGAAGATATAAATGTTTTTTCTCAGTTTTTCACCTGTAATTATGTTTAGAAACACATGTTATTTATTATATACAATAACTAGAAATTAATGTATACAGAAAGCAAGTAACATTTTGTATTTTATACATACACAGAAAAGCATATCTTCTGAGATAATCAGATTCAAAATTCACATTGGATTTTTTTAATTGGAACATTTTTGTCTGTTCTGTTATGAACTTCAATCCCTATTAAAATCTCAGGTTACAGTCTAAGCAATGTTAGTCTTCTGCCAAAAAAAGAAAAAAAAAGAACCTAACTCTTTACATAATACGTATTTTAAAATAAAATTTTAACAATGACCACAAGAGAAATGCAAAGAGCATCATTAAAGCACATTCCCTGGTCTACTGGGAGAATAGGAAGAACATCTTTTCAGTACCAATTTAGGAAACAAATTTCCCTATCGGAAACACTTTCAGCTGACACGTTATACACAGCAATATGTGTTCTTTGGGTTTTCCTCAACATCTCCAGGTTCAGCTATTTGAAGGATTAGTATTTTGGGGAATATTATTAACATAAATGACATTAAGTGGTTATATTTTACAAAAGTGAAACTGTAGTCTTTATGATTTTATAAAAAGCTACTTTAAAATTATGTTATAAAGTAGCATAGACTTTACAATTACATGCACTAGAATTCAGTATGCTTTAGTAACCTATGAAGCAGTAGCACTCTTTTGCATCTTTTACAGATTTATCTGGAGAAAACTGTTATTTCTCTATTACCATGTATTTATAGAAATTAATAAATTTATGATTCTCAATTATACACAAATATAAAATTTGGTTGTATTTAGAAGAATTTTTATTATTTCTTTTTAGTTACAAATAACATTAGGATTTATTTTGTCATAAAAGCATAGGATATAATTTTCTCTAATTCAGTCTCCAGTACTTTCCCTTTCACTCCCTACTCCCTCCCCTCTACTCTGATCTTTCAGGTATTTACATATATTATATTATAATTATATTATATTATATTTAAATATATATTTAATTAGTGCCTTATGGATGTACATAATGGTGCGATTGACTATGGTATATTTAGATATGTGCATAGGAAGTTAGATCAGATTCATTCCACTATTCTCTACTCATTCCATCCCTCCACTTTCCCTCTAAATCATTCTTCTACTTCCCTGTTCTTTCTTCTGTTTTGATGGAATTACTCCTCTCCTTTTCCCTTCCTTTCTTTTTTTGCTTTTGCCCCTTATTTTGGACTAGTTTCCACATATCAGAGAAAAATATTTGACCTTCAACTTTCTGGATCAGGCTTATGTCACTTAGCACAAGTCCTTAGATCCATTGATTTTTACCAGCAATACCATAATTTTATTCTTATTTGTGACTCAGTAATACTCCATTGTGTGTATACACCACATTTTATCTATTCATCTGTTGAAGGATTGGTTCCATCGCTTGTGAATTGTGCTGCTATAAACATTAATGTGGCTTCATCTCTACAGTATGCTAATGTTAGATATTTTGGATATATATCCAGGAGTAAGATAGATAGCTGTGTCATATTGTGGTTTTATTCTTAGATTTTGAGGAATCTCCACACTGATTTCAAAAGCAGTTGCATTAATTTGCAGTCCCAGAAACAAGGTATGAAGTTAGGACTTACTTTTTCCTCCTACATCCTTGCCAAAACTTATTATTATTTGTATTCCTGATAATTGCTATTCTGACTGGAGTGAGAAGAAATCTAACTGTAGTTTTGATTTGCATTTCTCTAATTACTAAAGATGTTGAATATTTTGTCTTGTATATTTGTTTGCCCTATTTTTTTTTTTTTAAGGATTGTCTGTTTAGTTCTATTGCCCATTTACTAATTGGGTTATTTGTTTCCTTTGGTGTTGAAATTTTTGAGTTCTTTATGCATTCTGGGTATCTTTCCCCTGTTGAAGGAGCAGGTAGCAAAGATCTTCTATTGTCTAGGCTTTTTCTTCATGCTCTTTATTATTTCCTTTGCTGTGTAGAAGCTTTTAAATTGGATGCTATCCAACACACTGATCTTTGGTTTTAGTTCTTGAGCTTTAGGAGTCTTTTTAAGAAGTCTACTCCTGTGTCAATATGTTGGAGTGTTGGACCCACATTTTCTTCCAGCAATTGCAGTTTCTGGTCTAACATCTAGGCCTTTGATCCCTTTTGAGTTGACTTTTTTGCAGGGTGAGAAGTTTCATTTCTCTAGAGAAGGATTTCCCAGCACCAGTTGTTAAAAATGCTCTGTTCTTTAATGTATGTTTTCAGTACCTTTGTCTAGTTTCAGATTAACTGTATTTATGTGGATATGTATCTGTGTCTTCTATTGTAGTCCTTGGTCTACATATCTGTTTTGGTGCCAGTACTATGCTATTTTAGGTATTTATTTATTTATTTATTTACTTGTTTACTACTATAGCTCCATAGTATAATTTGAGGTCCATATTGTGATGCCTCTAGCATCACTCTTTTTTCTCAGGATATTTTGGACTATTCTGAGTCTATTGTGTTTCAAAATAAATTTTAGAACTGTTTTTTTTAGTTCTGTAAAGAATGCCATTGGTATTTTGATGGGTATTCCATTGTATCCATATAATGCTTTTGGTAGTATGGCCATCTTGAAAATATTAATTGTGACTTTCCAAGAACATGGGATATCTTTCCAATTCTAAGGTTTTCAATTTCTTTTTTCAGTCTTCTATTGTTTTCATTGTAGAAGTCCTTCACTTTCTTTGTTAGAATGATTTCAAAGGTTTATCTTTTTTTTAAATTATTATGAACAGAATATTTTTCCTGATTTCTATTTTTAGCAAATTCAGTATTGGAGTGTAGAAAAATTATTAATTTATTATGTTGCTCTTGTATCCTAATACTTCAATAAATTTATCATATCTAAAATCTTTTGGAGGAGTCTTTTTGGATCTTCTCAATATAGGATCATATCATCAGCAAACAGAGATAATTTGACCTCTTCCTATTTTTATCCCCTTAATTTTCTTTGCTTGCCTAATTGCCATAGTTAGAGTTTCAAAGACTATATTGAATAGGAGTGGTAGTGGATATTCTTGTCATATTGTCAGTTTTATAAAAAAATGCAAAAAAATGCTTTCAGTTTTTCTCCATTCAGTAGGATGTTGCCCTTGCATTTGCCCATATATATCCTTTACAATGTTGAGGTATGTTTCTTCTGCACCTAGTTTCTTTACAATGTTGAGGTATGTTTCTTCTGCACCTAGTTTCTCTTTCTCATATGTTTTTAACATTAATGATTGGATGCTGTATTTTGTCAAGTGTTTTTTATACATATATTGAGATAACCATATCATTTATTCCTTAACTGTATTTATGTGGCAAATAACATTTATTGATTTCAATATGTTAAATGAAACTTGTATTCCTGGGATGAAACCCACTTGGTCATGGTGCACTATCTTTCAAAATATATTATTGTATGTGGTTTGCTGATGTTTTATTAAGAATTTTTTTTACCTATGTTCATCATATATATTTGAAGTTTTCTTTCCCAGATGTGGCTTTGTCTAGTTTTGGTATCAGAGTGTATTGGCTCCATAGATTGAATTTGGCAGTGTTTTGTTCTTATCTCTTTTACAGGATAATTTTGTTTGTTTGCTTTTGGGGGGTACTAGGTTTTGAACTCAGAGGACCACTATGCCACATCCCTAGCCCTATTTTGAATTTTATTTAGAGACAGGGTTTCACTGAGTTGCTTAGTGCCTCACTGTTGCTGAGGCTGGCTTTGAATTCATGCTCCTCCTGCCTCAGTCCCCCAAACTGCTAGGATTAGAGGCATGTATCACCATGCCTGGCTCCTGGAATAGTTTGATGAGGATCGATATTAGTTCTTTTTTTTTTTTTACTTTTTAAAAATTTGTTTGTAGTCATACCATATAAATTCAGATGAGTGTTTACATATTGTGCTTTAAAATGGATGCATTATAAAAATGTTTTTCTGTCCTAGATGGTACAAAAAAGATTATTATGTTGTAATGTGGTCAAACAACAGCCAAAACAATGAGGAAGAATTGGGTCTATCTTAACTGTTATTCTGTCAGTGGTTCTGGGCTGCTATCTCACAATGGGCCCAAGTTATGTTCCTTCTTCAGTCCTTAATGAGTCTTTGTCTCTCTGCGCCCTTGCAGTGTTAACTATGTTGATCCTTTTCACAAAACTCAAGAAATCTTGGTCTATAAAGTAGGGCTTTTCTGAGGATCCATCATTTGTTTCCAGATCAACAGAAGAACATAGGAAAATCATATTCAGCACAGTTTCAAACACAGATAAAAAACTATGAGCGACTAAGTAGGCAAAAAATGTAACCAATAACAGAGGGATTGTCTACACCTGGAGCACACAGTTGTAGTTAAATGCCATTGGTCCTCCAAAAACAGTGAAACACACCACCAACACCTTTCCTAGAAAAATCATGACATCTCCAAAACAGTTAATGGGTGATAAATGACTTGAATTCTTGGATGAAATTTTGAGTGCATCTTCTGCTGATGTACAAAAATCAGTCCCATTAATGGCAATGGTAGTATAAACATTCTTCTTTTTCAGGGTGTCATAAATGCACATGAGAATGGTTCTTGGAATTCTCATCACAGTGATTAAAAAAGAGCCTTTCACCTCTGTTCCTTGATGGTAGTAGAAAAGAATGGAGAGAGACGAAAGAACTGAACGGTCTGGGGGCAGTCATTTTTATTTAGTTTCAGGCCATTGACAGCTGGCTCCATTCCTCAGTTCTCCAGGTAAGGCAGAACAAAATGCTGGAAGAATGTGGGAAGCAGCTCACATGATTATGAGCAAGCATAGTATATTAGTTCTTCTTTAAAGGTCTACTATAACTCAACTAAGAATCTTTCCAGTCCTGAGCTTTACTTTATTGGAAGACTTCTGATAGCTCTCCAGTTCAAGTGGATATTATCTTGGTAATTATTTTCTTGATCTAGAAATCTATGGACCAAAAAGACAAATAATATTTCCCACTCACACATAATATATAGTGATAGAACAGAGAGAATAATATTCTAATCAACATTTGTCTCCTTAGTCTCTTTTAATCATAATGAGTACCAAGAATTTTTATTTTCTTCCATAATATTGAATTTTAAAGAGTTCAACCCTGATTTTCATAATGATCCCCTATATCAATATTTCTGATTGTTTACTCATAATCTGACACAAGTAAAACATGTTTGGAAAGGAAAAAGTATAACAGATGATGATTAGTCCAAATGTTGTTACAAAACTAGGATTATTATGGTCTTTGGTTGCTGATTATTATGGTCTTTTCTTTTCTTTCTTTCTTTCTCCCTTTCTTTCTTTCTTTCTTTCTTTCTTTCTTTCTTTCTTTCTTTCTTTCTCCCTTTCTTTCTTTCTTTCTTTCTTTCTTTCTTTCTTTCTTTCTTTCTTTCTTTCTTTCTTTCTTTCTTTCTTTCTTTTGTTATCAAGTGCCAATGACTGGGTCAATAATCTCAACCAGAGTTGGAAGAGAGTTATTTAATACATGTGTTAGAAACAGTCATAGTGATAGTTATAGTGATTCTGAAGCCCCTCTCCCCAGATTCCCATTCACTGACTATTCAATTAGACACTAATTTAGCTCCTTCTCTAATAATAATGAAGGCCCTCTGCCAACTTTTGATTGTATCTTCACACAACTTAAACAGAGCAAGATTTTCTGTTTGTTTCCTATGACAGCACTAATCCCATTCATGTGAACTCCACTCTAATGATCTAATTACTTTCTAAGCACTCACTTTCAAATAGTTTTGCACTGGGGATTAGGGCAAGGATTAGAATTTTAGAAGAGTATATGCATTGAAACTATATCAGGCCTATTAGTTCACATTAATACTTTTTTGAAACTGTGGTTAAGTGGGTAAGTGTAGAAAAGTGATTTCTTGTGGTTAATATGAATGATAAGAATTCACCATGGTAAGTGTGAACAATGACACCTTTTATCAATTCTGAGCAAAACATCAGTAATTTTACAATTGTTTGTTGAAAAGGTGGGGCCTATTTCTGCTTGTTATAGATTTTTCACTTATTTCCCACTCTGCTTTAAAAATGTGAGAAATTGATGTAGTAATGTAATATCCTGGGGCTTTAAAGCATGATTATAAACAGATATAAAACTTTCCACTTATAAATTCTGCTACAATAGATCCATTGAATTCTGTGTTATTCTATATGATTCATGTGTGCACATGTACATATATGGATTATCATATACATGAACAATTTTCAGCCTTGTCTGCTTAAAGATACTAAAAGTGATAACAAAACAGTTCCAGTGAATACACTCAGAAAACAGATTTTGGTTTCTGACAAAAACCATCCTGCACTCCTTGTAGAAGTGGCAATTCCAGGGTTGAGAAAGAAAATTATCTGACAACTCTGATGCTTTTAGAACAATGGAAGAACTTCAATAGATCAACAAAATCTGAATTACATTTTGGAATATTTAATCTGATGTCTCTGCAGGAAAGAGATTTTTAGGGGTGTTAAGAGCAGAATCAGAGAAACCTGTTGGAAAACAAGTTATTTTAAAATAGATGACCAAAAGTGGAAGAAGTTATGAGAAGTGATCAGATTCTGGATAGATTTTGAAAAAGAAGTTTAGGATATTCTGATTAATTTGAAACACATTGTAGGAATAAGGGTGGAGAGGCAGAGGGAGAGAAAGAAGCCAAACCAAAATCTCCTGGGATTTTTGGTTTGAACTACTGGGTATAAATTTTCAAATGATGGGTGGAGAAACTAGGGTAGAAGAAAGTGTTGGGGAGGAGAAGAAGAAGTCAGGAAATTAGTGATATACGAGCTTATTTTGGCTTATGAGTTTCCAAGTACAATTATGAATTGGAGACAAGTCTACAAATAGAAATCTGTACTAAAAAACACATTTTTGAGTCTTCAGCATATGACTCATTTGACTATGAGACTGAGTCATATCATCAAGTGAGTTTTTGCAAAATAGTTCTAAGACAACCTTGGGACAACCTATATTTTAGACTCACAGTATGAAATACAATTTGATCAAAAATATTTTTCCTCAGTTGTATTTTAATACTGATCATTTCTGCATTTTTTTTTTTTTTTTTGTGCTACCGGGGATTGAACTCAGGGGCACTCTACCACTGAACCACGTCCTCAGCCCTATTTTGTGTTTTATATACAGATAGAGTCTCACCGAGTTGCTTAGTGCCTCGCTGCTGCTGAGGCTGGATTTGAACTTAGAATTCTCCTGTCTCAGCCTCCCAAAGTGCTGGGATTACAGGCATGCACCACTGCATCCGGCTCATTTCTGCATTTAAAACAAAGCATGGGGTTGGGCTGTAGCTCAGTGGCATAGTGCTTGCTAGCATGAGTGAGGCATTGGGCTTGATCCTTAGCACCACATAAAAATAAACAAATAAAATAAATGTATTCTGTCCATCTACAACTACAGAAAAAAGTTTTAAAAAATTGCAAAGCATGGCTACTTAAGAGCCAGTGAAACACCAGTGGTGCTAGATTTCTGGAGGACAAAGGCCCTAAATAATGATTCCTTGAAATTCAAACTACAAAAGTGTTCTTATGCTTGTATAAGTTAATTTTTACCAGAATGCATAGGGTTAAAAGCACACATCTTATTTCAAATCCTCTGTTTCTGCTTATATATGCAATTTTTCATATGTTTCATGACAAAACTGTCTTTATTTAAAATAAAAACTCCTCAGATATTATAGCAAAATTTATTCTCCATGAATATATACAGGGGGTTTAGCCTATGTCATTAAATTTGTTTTTATCATAACTATGTAACCTAGGTTTTAGGTAGTTCATCTTCAAATGAAGTGATAGAAGTAGCCATATGGTTTAAGAGGTCTTTTCATAATCTCTGGACTGGGCTTTGAATCATGCTATTCTACCTCCTCAACTTGGGTATTTTTTGCAACTCCTTCAAAAGTCATTTTCCTAATGTTTAAAATGAAGTTGATAATAATACTTAAATTATAAGAGTGTCATTACAGTTATTGGAGATAATCTGCTTATAATGCGTATGATGTTTAATGAATATTAGCAATTTATCATATGTAACTAATACCATCTCTGACATTACTATGCAGTTGTCACACATTCAGGGAATATGTCACTCCCTTTTAAAAAATATTTGGCACATAAAAGCACTGTGTGTGTTTTATTCTGATTATTATTGGCCTTTCAAAGTTTAGAGAAGCAGCTATTCATCTCTAAAACTCACAGGTAAAATTATTTTAAAATGTTACACCTTTAATTACTCCATGAGTCTTTTTCAGTGATTATAAACAATTTCTAAATATAATTTATTTTCTTTTATGATATATGTAGCTAGAATATGACACATTTTTGAAAATAGTAAAAATTTTCTAGTAGTGTTTTTTATTTTTTGTTTTTATACTTGATAATTTGTGAATAATTAGAACTTAATGAAAAGATTTCATGTGTTAATAATTTATTATTCCTCATATTTCATGTTCCTTAGTTGATTCCATAGTTCAAAATTTGACATACGCTTCTCTATTAAGATTTCCAGTTTCATAAAATTGGATAGCTGATTTGAATTTATGGCAGACAAATATCCACAAATTGATGTTTAAAATGCTGCTCTGCAAAATACCCCATTCTACTTTTGATTGAAGTCATTTTTTTTCTCTAAGTATTTTCCATTTTTTCTTCTTTCTGGTGTCTGTCTCAAATTTGGAGTGTAAGACTCAGGGACTATTTCAAATTCAAAATATTCACATAGAAAAACAATTTAACATTTTAGGTATATTTTTATGCACTAACAGATATCCATAAACTAAGATACATTTTTCTGCCTTGCAGTGTCTTAACTTTCACAATATTTTGGACAGATTAAACAAGTACATTTGTGTACAATTACTGGATATATTTTAGCACTAATCAAAGCAGCTATTTTATGAAATGTGCTGGAACTGGACTTCACTGCCACAAATGATGAATGGAACTACTCAGGTAAACAATTGAACCTCACATAATGCCTGTGGAAATCAAGGCCAATTACAATCCTCCTGAGTAGGACTATGACAGATGTTCTAGCTTAATTATCCTTATTCTTCTGGCAGACCATTCTTTGACTTTTGTCCTAGTTGTTGAATAAATTCTTGTTTTAACCTGCTTTTTCATACTGCTCAGTCACAAGTCTTTTCCTAGAATGAAGGTGTTCTCACCACCCTCCTGAAAATGAATGTTCCCGAGCTTATCACATGTAAGATACATGGTCCTGGCATACTGTAACTAAGATCTATGCTCGCTTCCATATCTAAGTCAGTTTTATAGGTTAGCTCGTTACTTCTTATTCCTCAGTGGTATTCTTTTGTAATATAGGCCTAATGATTCATAGCCTGAACACACTTTGCAGAAAGCCTCAGTGGCTCTCTACAAATAACAATCACTCCCTCTTCATATCACAATACTGTCTTGGCTGTGAAGTTTGATTGGCTGAACCCATTTGTGCTACTCATATTTTATCTTGTAACATTCCTTTTTTAAACATTTTAGTGCATTATAATTATACATAAAAGTGGGGTTCATTCTGACATATTCATAAATGCATGTGACATAGTTTTCTCCATTTCAGTCCCCAGAACTATCCTGTTCCCTCCGGGCTGATTTAGATATGGTCATGTAATACAGTTTTCACCAATAAGGTATAAGGTGAAGTTTAACAAGAGACTGCTAGAAAGATTGTACTTCTTGATTTTTTTAAAGTATCTGTAGAAGGAGAAAATTTTTTTTTTCTTACCACTACCCATTGATATTTATTATTATGGGAGAAGATCTGAAACTTGGAGCTATAGCAGGGATTTTTTAAATATTAGGTGACAAGCCAAGACAAATATGAAACAGGAAGTAAACAAGGGCCTAGTAGAACTATAAGGCATAACTGATGTGTCATAGCTAGAGCCCATTGGATGACTAAATTTGTGTCTCCTATTAGTATAATATTTTCAAACTTTTAATTTAACTTCCAGTTATTGTTAGCCTTAACATCCTAACTGATACATCCAGTATTTGTTATGGTTTCGAAATAAAGTGTTCCCAAAAACTCTTGTTAATGCAGGAATATTCAGAGGTGAAATATTTAGATTATGAGCGCTGTAAGTTGATCAGTACATCCTAGTTTAAATAAAATAAAATAGGTGGTAACTGTACACAGGTGGGATGTGGTCAGAGGAAATGTGTCACTGGGATGTGTCCTGGAAATGTTTTTCCTGTGACCATTTCCTCTTCCTCTCCAATTCTGTCTACATTATGACCTCAACAAGAGTTGAGCAGTTTCATCTGCTAGGCCATTCTTCCATGATATGCTGTCTGATCTTGGGCTAAGAGAAATGGAGTCAGTTGTCTATAGACTGAGACCTCTGAATCCATGAGCCCCTAATGAAATTTTATCCTCTAAGTTGTTATTTTTGGATATTTTGATCACAGTAACACAAAAGGTAACTAAAACACTCTTCATAGTCATAACATGGTGTTCAATTTTAAGGGTGGATTAATATTTGAGTAATATAAACCTTCTTTGTTAAAATTTTCTACATTTTAAGGAACAATTCACTAAGCCAAAAAGTAAGTCATTTTGGACTTTCTTTTCTTAATTTCACTAATTTCATTATTGCTTTAGTATTTTTCTTCTCATTAGGAAGAATATTCATTCATTGAGAAATCACCTGTCATGTTCTCAGTAAATTCTGTTATGTGCAAGTCATGTAACAAAGAAGTTCCTTTAAGGAGAAAATAATTGATAAGAAGAGATGAAAGCTGTTCATGAGTAAATTCAACACAACGCAATGTGTGGTAAATATGTGAAAAGCAAGATGTAGTTTTGTGTAAAAGTAGACAGATTATTCATATTAAGCTCTTACTAAGCCACATATCCTAAAGTACAAAAATGGGAAATTTGTAGTAATGGAAAAATTTAAATTTTAATTCATTATTAGTGTATTATGGTAATATATAATATTGAGGTTAATTTTGGCATAATTATACAAGCATAAAATATAGTTTGCTCCAATTCAGTCCTCCAGCACTTCCATTTTGTCTCTTCCTCCCTGCTGTTCCCTTTCTTTTCTTCAACTGATCTTTCTTCTATGTATTTATAGATACATTTTAATTAGTGCATTATAGATGTATGTACTTTATAAACATGAGTATTCAGCTAGATTGAACTCTAGTTCCTTCTGTAACTCTTTGGTTACTCAAATGATATAACCTTCAAGAACATGGGTTCTGAGACTAGAACATATACAATTTGATCTTGAGTCCAAATTTTTTTTTTTTTTTTTTTTTTTGGTACTAGGGATTGAACTCAGGGGCACTCGACCACTGAGCCACATCCCCAGCCCTATTTTGTGTTTTATGTAGAGGCAGGGTCTCACTGAGTTGCATAGTGCCTCGCCATTGCTGAGGCTGGCTTTGAATTCGCGATTCTCCTGTCTCAGCCTCCCTAAGTGCTGGGATTACAAGCGTGAGCTTATACCTCATTATAACTAAGTGAAGAAAAACTTTATTAACAAGGACTTTGACCATTGCAAAACAGTTGAAATTCTCTTTCCACTTTCAATGTTTCCTATAACCTTGAATTATTCTTCTGCCACTTATAACTTTGATTAAACAATGACTTACTGTCATATATTAAAATATTAGTTAAACTGCATAGAAAAAGGATCGAAAACTTCAGGAGCAGAATTTGCTTTCTGATATCATTCTCTAATAAACATGGCTAGAACTTCTTTGAAAATTGCTTGGATTTAGACATTGGCAGGGAATTATAAGATGAAGTTATAAGATGAAGTTGGAGCATTTGACAGTTACAAAAAATAGGAAAATATTTTTAAAATTCAGGGGCAGATCAAAGAGACACAAGTTCAAATATTAAAGGTTTCCAGAGACTAGAGTTGAAATGATTTAAACAACAAAGTAAATGCCATTTATTTTGAATAACATTTATTCAAAATTATAAATGTATTATAAAATAATTCATTATAATATGAATTATAAAATAATTATCAATGAGTTCATATTGATTTAAATAGAAAATTAACTAAATAAGCAATTGTAGAAGAAGAGATAAGTCTTCCGTATAGACGTATACTAAATAATTTATGTAGTCACTTCTTTAGGCAGTGGAGCTAAATCATCCCCAACTGCAACTGTATTCAATGGCTTTCTTTCAAAGGATGATACATAGAAGACATGGGGAGCTGGCAATGATGGGGTAGGAGCTGGCAGTAACTTTACACTGGAGAAACTTACAAAAATTGCCTGGGCCAGGTGAACACAGTTGATATCAACAGTGATAAGTCTTGCAGTGTGATATATTCTTGATGTGATGTGATCAGCTAAGCATTTCCGGCCTATCATGCTCTTTTCCAAAATCCTGTGAACTAGTACAACTAAAGGAAAGCATCAGGGAAACCAAAAATTGAAGAACATTCTATAAACATTTAAGTAACAATTCTCAAAACTGTCAAAGCCATGACAAAGAAGAAGGCTGAGAAACAATCACAGACCTAAAATGGCTAAAAGGATATGAAGATAAAATGGACTAAATGCAATATGGTATTCTAGAACAGTCTTGGAACAGATGACACAAAAGGACAAAAAGTAAAATTTCAAGGGAAAAAAAAACTCTGATATTTAGTCAAGAATAATGTTTTGATATTGGCAGTTGTGACAACTGTATCATGGTAATATCAGCTGGTAACAGTAGGCCTACA
This sequence comes from Xerus rutilus, assembly GCA_028644305.1. Taxonomy (NCBI): domain Eukaryota; kingdom Metazoa; phylum Chordata; class Mammalia; order Rodentia; family Sciuridae; genus Xerus; species Xerus rutilus. The sequence continues at coordinate 88,415,222 of CM053404.1, forward strand.
TAGGTAAGGCGTTTACAGGAAATGCTTTAAAAACTTTTTTTATAAAACTCTAACTTTATTAAAAGCAAAACAAAAGGAAATTTTGGGGCCATGATATTTTTCTTACATTTTGGTTTTAGCCAAAATGAATACTAAAAATGAATTATCTTGTATAGCATATGAAAAATGTACTCTTTTAGCCTTTAGTAAATAACTTTGCCATGAGGATAATGCTGTTCAAAATATGATATACATGTGAATGTGTGTATACATATAGTTAGATAAACACACATATGTTTATTTGTGTGTGTTTGTGCATTGCATTATCCAAGCATTTTAATTATTTTCACTCTGATTTCTTGGGTAACTAGCATCATATCCTAACATTTTTTCAGCTAAAATACATTAACAATTAAAACACTGGGCTGACAGGATTCATGACATGAGTTCTTTTTAATGATGTATTTTTTCACCTACCAATGTAATTAGTTGAAAAATTGAAAAAACTGTGAAAAAAAATTCTATACAAAGTGAAAAATTACCAAAAGGAAATCTGAGTAACTAGTGTAGAGCAAAGGCTTGAGGAAAAATTCCATCTCTCTGTATATCTTGGTATTGATGAGGATCCACAAGCAGTCTGTCATAAGATAATCTCATTTTATTTTCTTTATATGCAGGCATATCTCTTGGGTTGGGCTCTAGGACAAGAACCAGTGAGTGCCACAGTTGCTTCCTTCTTTTTTACAAGACATGGGAAAGAGTGGTCTTTCAAGTAGTAGAGAGGCAGTCTGAGCCTGAGCACCAGCTGCTTAGGGAGTCTGCCCGCCAGTACTAAGAATGACAGCTATGTAGTGGAACTCAGTAAGTCAGAGATCACAGGAAATGTAGACTGTGCAGCCTTCCATCATAGGAGGGAGAACAGCCTTTACGAGTTACTGCCATCAGGCAATGAATAAGCACGCTGATTTCTCCTCAGTACCTTGTCTTTTCATATTTCACTAAACTCATATGTAATTTATTCATCAGTAACGACTCTGCTGTCATAGAGTGAAATGTGTTTTGTCAAGCAAAATATATCCAATATATTTTTATAAAGCTAGAGTTGAACCCTGCCTCTGCAAAATACAATACATATAAGCCATTTTGTGTCTCTGAAATTTGGCTACCTTATATTCAATTTGTGACCATTCATACATGCATCATATTGAAGCTTTGAATATGACATGAGATTTTATACATATATGTGCACACACACACATGCACATAGACAATTGAACATAAATTTAATTGGAAATAAACTGGGAATCAAGAGTTTGCTATTGATTTTCTACCATAAATGATTATTAAGCTGTGTTTACTTTATTAATAAATTAATGCTGGGCCTGGGGTTGTGGTTCAGCAGTAGAGCACTCGCCTAGTGCTGGTGAGGCACTGGGTTTGATCCTCAGCACCACATAATAAAACAAACAAACAAATAAATAAATAAATAAATAAACAAATATGAAAGGTAAAAAAATGCTTTATGTATAGTGGAAATGTAGTAGTTTAAGGGGAAAAAAACTGTTTCCTTCATGTTTCTAAGAAAAAAGTGTATTACATATATGAATCTCTATTCATAACCTCAAATTTGAAAGATAGCTGCATTTTCTATAATCAAACATAATTCAACTGCTATCCTATCCACTTTAAATATAATATAAATCTTACTTTGTTGAGTGACATTTTGGCTTAGATGATGTCAAGTTTGGGGAAATAATGTGACATGTAATTGGAGATTTGATTAGAATGTTCATCTGTTGAATCATGTCAACTGAGTCTTTAGGAACATTTATGACTGAAAATTTCTGATGCTACCTAGTCATTTTGCAAGGATTATTTTGCAAACCAACTTAGCCTTATCTTTAGGGTTCTACTGTCTTCCAATTGCTGCTGCCCAGTCCAAAACCCAGTCAGTATGTTAAAATATTTAAAATTATCACTATCATTGTATATCTAGTCCAAATAATCCCTTTATATCCTACCACTAATTGAACAAAAATCAAAAAGACATTTTTTCTTCTTCAAAAATATTCCTCTATGCCATAATTAATTTTATTTTATTATTCACTTGAGTCTAATAAATGATAATTTGGTCTGTTCATGGCAACAACTAGAAAGATGAAGACTGATTCTATCCAGTTGCCATAAGAGTTTGACACCTGGGAACTGTTACCAGATTGAGAAGTGAAAGGGGGCTGGAACAAAAATGTTACTGGGAAAAGAAAAGGATATAAAAATATGTTATTATCTTAGATGTGCAGGGCATTTACCATGTTAAAACCTTGAAGCAATCATGGAACCCAGAAGCTTAAGCTTGCTGGGTAAGAGAGAGTTAAATTATACCATGAAGTAACTGGAAACACATTTGAGGAATACTGGGACTTCTCATACATGCTATGACCCCAGATCTACTGATAATTCAACCACTTTAATTCTATATAATAATGTTTTGATTTTAGCAGAAATTCCTGGACAAATATGTCATGTTAGAACTAAAAGAATTCCTCCCAATAGTTACATCTAATGACAAATCAAATAGAAGAAACTAAACTTGAAGTAGTGAATCTTACATTTTTTAATGAAGTACAATAAAACTTACTACACAAAAAAGGTTGAAGTTCCTAATAGAAACCATAATTACCAAAAATACTATAATTAGGGACCAATGTACTACTATTCCAGAGAAGGAAAAATCTGAAAGGAAATAAACATTCTGAGCCACTGCATATTAGGAGGATATCTGTAGGATAAAGAAAATCTCCATAATAATTGCTGGTGGAGAAAGAAGAATATGACCATGTTGGGGGTTAAAATATGTAAAAAGTAGAATAAAGTCAATATTGATAAACAATGGGACCAGAAAATGTGCATTGAGTGAATGCACTATAAAAATATTAGGAAGTTATTTCCTTAAATTGAGATTTGAAAATTGAAATTTGAAATTGAATCATTTGAGCCAAATTGTCCGTTTCCCCAGGTATGATGTAAGCAGTGAAACAGGAATAACATGGGACATTGAGTGGCCCTAGAAAGAGAAATCATGTTTCAAGTTTTTTTTTTTTAATAGAGATAGCAAACATTTAATGCATATTACCATTTGGTATTATGTAAGTTTTAATCAAAATACCCATAACATTTATGTAAACCAAAGTCTTTTTTCATATTTAATTTATTTATTTGTTCTATTTAGGCTTACATGATAACAGAGTGCAATTTGATTCATTGTACATAGATAGAGGATAACATATCAATTCTCTAGTTGTAAGTTGTATAGAATCACAACATATATGCGGTCATACATAAAGTTAGGGCTATGGTTCAAGTTTTAAAAGAGATTAGGGATTAATTAGGAAGGGAGAAATTTGATAGAGACATGGAGAGAGGCAAGGAGTGTTTAGACTTCTCTTTCATAAAGTTTGATCATGAGTGAAAGAATATGGAGCATATATTTGAGGACAATAAAGAATTAAAGTTGCATCCATTCAGCTGCTTTAGAATGTGGCTGTCAGGTCAGAGATTTGTCAGTGTAAAAATGAAGAGCAGAAATATAAATTTGGTGAAGAGTTTTGTCCTAGCAGACACAGACATGCAGGAATGGAAACTGTGGTTACTTTGAAATAAGCAATAGGAAGAAGAGAATCTGTTCATTAAAAGTAACTAAAAAGCTGGGCAAAATGGCTCTTGCCTGTAATTCCAGAAAGTCAGGAGGCTGAGGCAGGAGGATCACAAGTTCAAACCAGCCTCAGCAATTTATCAAGGCCCTAAGCAATTTAGTGGGTCTCTATCTCAAAATAAAAAGGGTTGGGGAGGGAGCTCAGTGGTGAAGCACCCCTGGTTTCAATTCCCAGTAAAAATATGTAACTAAATAAAATGAAAATTATAAAAAAAAAGTTGTAAAATAACCTGGAAAAAATAGTTGCATGGAGAATTTCAGTCTGCATGATCACTCTTCTCTCTTCTCTCTTAGAATTGATGGTGTAAGTGTATAGAGCCACCTGCAATGGAGAATTTGGGCATGTTCTTTGGGGAAAATAGTGAGTAAATATTGGCAAATAGGTGAGACTAAATACTTGTGTCGTTTCTCAGATTCCTGATATTCAGAAAATTGAGTTTTCTTTGTGTGAATATTCCTGCCATTCCAGAATATCTTTGTAGAAGAGGTTTTGAAAGGAGATTGGCCCAAAACTAATCACACAAACACACCAAGGACAAAGACAAAGCAGATTTATTGTCAGAAGCCTGACAGACTATTTTGTGCAGAAAAGAATAGAGCAGCAACTTTCTCTCAAGAGTTACTTTTTATGGGCGAAATTATGGCTGTGGTTTAGGGGCAAAGTAAGCCCTTGTAATTGGCATAACAACCATCACCTGATATTGTGGAAGGCAAGTTTCTATTTCTCAACGATAGAGATGGGCAAGTTTTTACTCCTCACAGATGGAAAGTTTCTACTTTTCAAGGATGGGCAAGTTATTTCTTAAGAATAAGGACTGTAAACTAGGCGCAGTGGCACCTGCCTGTAATCCCAACACTTTGGGAGGCTGAGATAGAAGAATTGCGAGTTCAAAGCCAACCTCAGTGATGGCGAGGCGCTAAGCAACTCAGTAAGACTCTGTCTATACATAAAACACAAAATAGGGCTGGGGATGTGGCTGAGTGGTCGAATGCCCCTGAGTTCAATCCCCAGTACCAAAAAAAAAAAAAAAAAAAAAAAAAAGAATAAGGACTGTATTCATAAAGCAGGTGTAGGGGAAAGGAAGATGGCTGTATTTATGACAACAAGTTTAAATGAAAGTATAAAAATAGAATGGTCTCATAACTAATATACCACTGAAATGACCCAACTTTATATTTTATCAAAAGGTATTTTAATCATAAGTAACTGATTAATACAATTCTAACTTCTGATTCAGTGTAGTAAGCAACAAGGGTATTCTAAATTTATATTTGTATTATTTGTAAGCTGAGTGAAAGTACAGATATAATGTAAATATCATCACTGTCAAGGAAAAATTATACCAGAGAAGTTAAAAAAGCAAGGAAAATTTTATTCATGACTAATACATTAGAGAACAGAAATTGAACTCAATTTCACTGAATAAATAAAGGAGGATTTTTAAAAATTAGACTGATGTGAGCTAATGGAAATGTACTGGAGGACTTATGGGGAGGTTGAATCAGGGAACTAGACCATTTGTTTGCTAGTTGGTGCTCATCAGCATCAGGTTCCTACTCTCCCAAAGAGACTTAGGGGTACTATATTTCCTGATGATTACAGTTGTAAAGAGAAGGCTTCCAGATCCTTGAGAAGGACCTGGGTTATAAAGTTGGTAAGAGACTAGAAGAAGATTTACATTGAAAGTGTACAGAGAAAGAAATGAAATTTTAAAAAATACATGCTCCAAGAAAAGGAAAGCCAAGGGCCTATAGTCCAGAAAGAAATTTTTTCAAAGTCTCATCAAACTGAACAAAGCGCTAAGATCATCTTGGTGAACCACCATCTTACTACTTTCTCTCATGATCTGTCTTTAAAAATCACACAGTATGAAGAAAATATTTTCATCCCCTGAAACCCAAGCTCAGCAATTTAATCTTCACATGTGAGTTGCTTGAAATAGGGATAAATTATAATTTATATAAAAAGTGATGAAATCTTGTCTATCAAATTAATCTATGGCTGTATTAAAATTCAAAAAGGCTTAACAGCATTGTGTTGTGTATTAAACGCTATTGTATCAATTATTTGTGTATTATAAATTTTCCAAAAAAAAATTACACAGTAGACAAATCACAGCAGGTATCTTATTTTTTTCTTGAAAGACAAAAAGTATTGTTTAATCATTATTGAATGCATTGAATCAGACTTTCTGGGATCATTTAAAATGCCTTAGCTGTCGCAATAATTGATTCCAGTTGCATTGAATATCAAAGATTAATTATTAAACTCAAAAAATAATTTAGTAAATTATGAGACATAGGTTATCAGAAAAATAGAAAAGGAAAACAATAGTCAGATTGTAACTTTCAATTTTATTACCCCTGGTTCATTTTATTAATGAATGAGGTTTCTAACACAAGCCAGGCAATACTCATCAAAATCATGGAGGAATCCTTCTTCTAGAGCCTCCAACTTTACTTAATTTTGATAGGGTTGACACAAGTGTACATCTTAAATTACATTAAAAAAAATTCTTAGCAATCATCCTTGGGTATGTCTGAGAAGACTCTTGGCTCCTTTAGCTTTCCTCTACCAGCGCTGTCATCTGCCAGGATGGGTCAGAGTCTGGCTGACCATAAATGGCTTCTCTTGGAAGCATCAGGAACATTTCCCTCTCCAATGACCCTCCTCTTTGCAGAATGTGCACTGGTTGGCTTCCTATTCTCTAGGGTACTCTCAATCTCCCTGATCAGCAGGTCAGGTGACTCATCTGAGTTGCAGGGCCCAAGATAGGTATTATCATTCTCTGGGTCCTGGCTGACCTTAGAGGGCAAGGGACAAAAATATTGGTTGCTTTTACATTGGCCCTTTTTGACTTTGGTCTCCAAGATTTTGGTTTTAAATACCCAGCAGGCCTACCAAAAGTAAGTAAAGCTGGAAGCTACAGAGGAAGGGTACTTGTGTGGGAGTGCCTAATAATAATGATTGTTAGGACTCTAGAGTCATAAGTTTGTCCTGAGTTAATCGAGCGTGATCTTATAGACTTACAAATCTTCCTAACCTCCTACATTGGTAAACTTGATAGAGAACAAAAGCTTTGGGTTACTTCCTCCAAATTTGCTCCCTTTCAGCATGAAGCAGCTTGGAGATGTCCTTGCTAATTTTTCCATAGAAATGGAATGTGGAAATTAACAGTGGGGAAATATAACAGTGGTTCATTTTATGCTTTGAATATAGTCCTTGCTGCTCTACCACTACAATTTGTTTTTAAAATAGATATATTCCTTTCTTTGTTTCTCTCCCTCCTCCTCCCTAATTTCTCCCCCTCCCTAATCTCAGGGGAAACAGGATTATATTTCTTCCCTATTTTAGGCAGATTTTTCTGTCCTTGAGTACACACCTTTGATATGAACAAGTAATCCAGACTTTGGGGATAGTGCCAAAAGATCTCAGAAATGACTATATCCCAAATTAACAAGTGAAATATAACTTCAACAGAGAACACATAGAATGTAGCCTTTAAATGGCCTCTTTAAAGCTCTCCACCCTACTCCCAATTTCCTGCTGATAGACAGAATCACAGCCTTGTGACAGGAGTTCCCTGTGTTTGTCCTTTGCTAGCAAAGCAACAAACCTTTTTCCTTTTTCTCAAAAAAAAAAAAAAAATCATGAATGAAACTGTCCTTCCTATACATTATGTCTTTTCTATACATTACATGGCCCTCATTTACAGCGTTTCCTTGTCGTGTATATTCCTCCATTTAAACATCCTCTAATTTCATTACGAGAAATAGCTTCACCTTTCCATGGTCATTGTATTTTCTCCTTTTTCCAAATCCACACGGACGTTTATTTTTTCATTCATTTTGACAGTAGATATTCTAATGGGAGTGAGATGGTACTTTTTCTTTTTCATTTAATTTAAATTAAATTTATTATTAAAACTGATGTGTAAATAACAAAAGCTGTACATATTATGGGAAAACAAGACGTTTTGACATATGTATAGATTGTGTAATGTTTGAATAAATGTATATATATCTCCCAAAACATTTATTATTTATTTATGATGAAATCATTCAAAATCTTTCCTTTTAGCATATTGCAGTATGGAGTACATTATCTATAGTTGCTCTATTGTGCAATAGCACAACAGAGCTTCTTATACCTAACTGTAACTTATTATTCATTAATCGGCTTCTGCTTCATTTTACCTGCCTTGCTATTGTCCACAGCCTCTGTTAACCATCATTTTACTCTCAACTTCTAGATCACACAGGACTTGTCTCTCAGTGCCTGGCTTATTTAACTAAAGCTCTCTAGTTCCATCCATGTTGTGATTTGACAAGATTTCATTCTTTATGGCTGAATAGTTTGCTATGTGTATAGGCACATTTTCTTTATCCATCATCAGTAAATGGACACATAGATTGGTTCCATTCTTTACTATTGTGAATAATGCTCTAGTAATCACAAGAGCAAACATGTGTTTTTGATATACTTATCTAATTTATTTTGGATATGCTTTTATTTCAGTAGTGGGATTGCTGAATCATATGACATTTCTCTTTTCAATTTTCAATGTTTGTAATGGTCTCTAAAATAGGGGTACTAATTTATATTCTTACCAGTATTGGGCAAGGAGTTCCCTTTGTCCAAGTAACTACTAGCACTTGTTTCTTTAGTTATTTTTAAATAATATCCATTCTTATTGCAGTAAGGTGATGTTATGATTTTGACAACATTTCTTTTTTTTTTTTAAATAGTTTTTGTTTTTTTTTAAAGTTTTTTTTAGTTATAGATGGACACAACATCTTTATTTATTTATTTATATGTGGTGCTGAGGATTGAACCCAGTAACTCACGCATGCGAGGCAAGCACTCTACCCCTGAGCTACAGCCCCAGCCCCTCTTTTTTTTAAAATATTTTTTTAGTCATTAATGGATCTTTATTTTATTCATTTATTATTTTATATGTGGTGCTGAGGATTGAACCCAGTGCCTCACGCATGCTAGGCAAGTGCTCTACCGCTGAGCCCCAGCCCCTTGACCAGCATTTCTTTGTTGATTAAAAATGTTGAATATTTTTCAATAAACCTATTGACCATTTATATGTCTTCCTTTGAGAAATATCTATTTAGGCCAGAAGATTATTGTTTTAATTGAGTTATTTGTTTTTTTTTTCTTTTTCTTTGTTTTACTATTGAGTTTTGGAGGTCCTTATATATTCTGTATATGAATCCTTTGTCAAATGTATACTTTGTGAAAATCTTTTCTCTCATTCTGTAGATTGTATTTTCACTCTGTTGACTGTTCTTTGCTGTGCATAAGCTTTGTAGTTGGACATAATTTTTTTTAGTCTATTTTAGCTTTTTTTTCCTGTATTTTAGGGGTCTTGTCCAAAAATACTTGCCATACCAATGTTCAGAATAATTTCCCCTATATTTTCTCCTAGTAGTTTCATAAGTTTAATTCTTATATTTAAGTCTTTAATCCATTTAGAGTTGATTTTTGTATCTGATAAATAGGGAACTGTTTTCACTCTTCTTCATGTGGCTATCCAATAATCATCTCTATTTATCAAAGATTGAGCTTTCTCTAATGTGTATTACTCAAACAACTTTATTTTAAACCAATGAGAAGGGAAATATTCCACACAGTTCTACTCTTTGATACCATTAGCTTTGATGAATTATTTTGTTCACTATGATGAATTTTTTCATAGAAACTTGCAAATTTTTACTTTTTACTTAACAAGAACTTCAAATAAAAATGTAAGTCCCCCAAATATTTTATCAAAATGAATCAAATGCAGTCACTACCTTCAAAGATGGTATAGTCTAAGTGGGGTGTGGGTATAAAGCAAATAAATTATGATGTGATATGTCAAGATCAATCATGAAGCTATGTAGATGATGATGATGACTAAGCACTACAGAATATCTGACTCAGTCTGGCAGTGAATGAGAACTTACCAAAACTTAGAATTCATTCAAGGATCTGAAAGTCAAATAGATTTTAATCAGAGAGAAGTGAAAGAAAGCCCTTGCATTTAGAAAGTAGTATTCTTCAAAGCACTTTGATGTGAAAAAAAAAAAAATAATGATGGAGTTCTAATGAGTTGTATATCAAGATAAATGGAGGAATATGAGATCATTGCAGGGAAATAGGCTGGAGAGGTAGGTGAATTTTAGATTATGACCAACATTTATTGTAAAAAATGAACATTTAATCCATGCAGTGAGTAAAATATTTACATATGATACAAATATAAACCTATAATTATCTTTTGACTAAACCTACCCATACAATTACAGATATTAAATTTAATTTATTAGTTATTGCATACAAGATATTTTGTGGCAGGTATCTCTCAAACAATATTTCTTGAGAAGAAAAAAAGCCTGGTTCAATCCATTGGAACAATGGGAAACTTTTCAAACTATTTTAACTTACCCATGAAAAATGCATTATATAACATAACATTAGTAGTATTTTAAACACTTACCTAAGTTGCCACAGGTGACGGTGAAAATAGGGATGCTAATAGAGCAAAATGGAAGTTATTCTGTCAATCCGAAATATGATTATTAGGAAAATCAAGGCCATAGAATGTAAAATATCAGTTACTTAAAAGGAAATAGCTCAGCAAATTTTAAATTCATGAGCTCCCACAAATGTTATGTTGCTTGCAAATATTTATGTAAAAATTATGGTGTCCAAGTTTCATGATAAGTGGTTCCTGAAAAGCTAAGTTGCAGCTCCATCCAGTTTTGGGTAGGTGACTACATTAATCTTGAATGCAGGACAATATTAATCCTTCTTACTCTCCTCTCAGCAAAATATAAGAAATACGTCATCCTCAAGCCTCTAAACAGGTCAACATGAATTTGAAAGTACATCGACATAAATGAGGAAGAGCAAGAGAGAAATGAGTCCATGTAGAACAGAAAAATTTATTGTGGCAGGAGAAAAAGTTAAAGCACTGAGAGTAATGAGTTGCTTGTTGCTTGTTTATGTAAGTAAAACATTGTTCTACAGAATTCATTTTGTAGAGCTGATATGGAGTTAGAAATTAGTACCTCATGTCAAGGCTAACAATAGAAGGAGCTCTCTATCTTTACAATAAATCTCACATTGACTTTTCTCAGTTAAGGAGCTGGATAAATTAATGAAATATATAAATCTTAAGATTATATAGTCTCTCTCTGTGTCTCTCTGTGTGTATATTACATAATATATTGTATTATGTAATGCCAAAGGGCTGTTTTTGGCTAACAAGTTCTATGTATACATGTATACACACACACATACATAAACTAATTTTAATATAAAAAAAGCATATTAAACAAATTTGAAAGAGCCACTGAATTAAGTTAATGCTTAGGTGAATGTACTTTGGAGTATTTCTGGACCACCTGTACTACATGATATTATGAAACATTATAGAATATAGTTTTATAGAATACTTATTTGCATAACACATAAAACATGATTTTTTAAAAATATTGATTTACTTTCAAACACAACTTATCAGATTTTAAAGATGCTACTGTAATTTAGATCTGTTGTCACTATTGCTGAATTGCATTAAAAATTCATATGCCTAATTTTAAGTTACAGGATAATTTTCTGAGAGAATAATCCTAAATCATTTCACAAATATTTGTTGAGCACATTTATATAGCACATTTCTCTAATCTAAGAATGTACCATTTTAGAAAATAGAATCATTACTTTTATGGTATATCAAATATAATACAGGATCACTGATTTATGATAAATAAATAAAATTCTGATACATTAAATAGCAAATGTTTTGTGGAGAATAAAACTTAGGGAAGAAGGCATGCCCTCTTCAGTCACAATACATGCTGTCAAAATATTTTGACAAAAAAGTTAAAAACATAGCTTTCAAAAATATCTATTAATCCAAGCACGGTGGTGCACTCCTGTAATCCCAGTGGCTCAGGAATATGAGTTAGGAAAATTGCAAGTTCAAAGCCAGCCTCAGCAAAAGCGAGGCTCTAAGCAACTCAGTGAGACCCTGTCTCTAAATAAAATATGAAATAGGGCTGAGGGTGTGCCCCTGAGTTCAATCCCCAGTAACCTGCCCCTCCCCAAAAATCTACTAAATAAATGCCAATGATTTTATTCAACTTATTAATTATTGTGGAAACCATGAAAATGACGAAGTAGATGATTCCAAAATATATTTTGAGACTGTAGTTTTTTATGGTATTTTGAAAACAAGGCATGTTACAGCAAATCTCCTGAGCTAGGTAATGACCTTGCTAATGTTCCTTTGGACAATAAAATGCTACTTTGTTTATCACCTTTTTTTCAGAACTCCATAAGTTAACATGCAGCATAACTGGATCTGGTTCTTGCCAAATAGGAAAAAAAATAAAATTCAACAGGAAATTCTAAAGGATTAAATAATCTTAGATAGATTTCTTTAAGTCATGTTCAAAATATACCACATTAAAAGGACATGCAGTACTGTCTTTGATTTCCAATAATTTTTATTAGTGTTACTTTATAAATATTTGATTTGCCACTTATACTTCTATTATGTAATGTCATATGACTATTTTTGACCAGTAAGTTATGTATGGAAATTACAATTGAGCCGGGCACGGTGGCACAAGCCTGTAATCCCAGCACTTAGGGAGACTGAGATAGGAGAATCGCGAGTTCAAAGCCAGCCTCAGCAACAGCGAGGCTCTAAGCAACTCAGTGAGACCCTGTCTCGACATAAAACACAAAATAGGGCTGGGAATGTGGTTCAGTGGTCGAGTGCCCCTGAGTTCAATCTCCAGTACCAAAAAAAAAAAAAAAAAGAAAAAGAAATTACAATTGCCTTCTATGCTGAGGTAGTATAAAGTTCATGAATGATGCTTTAGGACTTTTCCTCCTCTCTCATGCCATCTGAGAAAGACACATATTCTATATTGTTTGCTATAAATTGATGAATCTTCCATAATCCTAAACTCCTGAGTGCTTGTGTGTTAGAGACACTACCCATTTCTACAGACTCTCAGCTCCAAAATGATAATTAACATGGAAAATAATTTGCATATCTGTCTTTGTGGCATTAATTTACTATTTGGGGGGTATAAGCTTGTTACCACAACCTAACTAGACTATACTGATCAATATAAAAATTGTTACCAAAAGTAGGTTGACATCTTACACCTTTGCCAACAGTCCTTTAGAACTCTATAGAAAAGATTGGAAAGATCAATATCCATGTTATACGGGAAAAAATATTTAGTAAAACTCTCTAATGAGGTTCCTTGGGAGGATGGTCATGTAATCAATAAAATTTTATTTTTAGAGAAACAAGTTGGAAAACTGCAGGATTATAGTACATTTTTGTTGATGCTATGGACAGAATTGTGACCATCTCAAATTCCTATATCAAAGCACTAACCCTTCATTTGAATTTATTTTGAGGTAAGAATTTTAAAGAAATAAATAAGGTTAAATAAAGTTCTGCGATTGGCGCCTTAATCCAGTATTTCTGGTGTATATGTGAGAAGTGGAAAAGACTACCTAAGGACACAGAGAAGACAGCCATCTGTAAGAAATGAAGAAAGGCCTCACAAGAAACCAAACCTTCTGTAATCTTGACGTTAAACTTCTTATCTCTAGAATTATGGGAAAATAAATTTCTGTTGTTTAAGTCACCCAGTCTTAGCTATTTTGTGATGTAAACCCTAACAAACTAAAATGTTTCCTATGACTGAATTTAACAAAGATTTATAAGGACAATATATTAGCTTGGGGGCCGGAGGGATGACTGATTTTATCCCTTGTGACCTCAATTTTTATTTTTAAGGTCCCAGGAATTGAACTCAGAGAGTTCTTTACCACTGAGACACATCCCCAGCCCTTTTCTATATTTTATTTAGGGACATGGTCTCATTAAGTCGCGTAGGGCGTTGCTAATTTGCCAAGGCTGGCTTTGACTTGCAATCCTTCTACCTCAGTCTCTTGCGCTTCTGGGTTCATAGGTGTATGCTACCACTTTGGGCTTCAACCTCAGTTTTTCTAAAGCAAAGAGTATGGATAGAACCATGTGGCTCTCAAGTAAAGCAAATTCAAAGCACACTTTAGAGATGGCCAATGGAGATAAATGAAGACAAAAAAGAAGGAGTAAGAGAACCTCTCAGAAACAGCATAGAGGGCCACAGTGGAGATGATGTATCTTCCAGGGAGCAAAATCAATGCCAAATCAAGATACCTTTAATATCCCAAGGGCATGTGGCTGCTGTGACTGCTGCAGTAATTGCTGATTTTCTCCTGTTCTTCCTCTTCCCAAACATGTTATTTCTTTTGCCTGTCCCTATTTCCATATTATGCACTATTTGAGATGGGAGAAGTAGAAAACATTTCTCTTCTAGCTTTTAGGAAACTGAACTGTATTGGATGTAGAAATTACCACACATCACATTTAAATCCTGGACTGTGATATGGATTCAGTGCCTGAGTACAATTTTGGTTTTATTTCCACTGGGAATAAGTGTAGTGTTCTAAACACAGCAGAAAAGAAATAATGAAACAATAGGATATTTGGTGAGCACACAAGAGACTTGCATCAGAAACAATAGTGTTAACTAATTAATTCATTGGTCTCCCAACTTTCCATCCCTCCTAGGTAGAAGTCAGTGATAAGTAGTGGAAAGAAAATTTGATTCTTTGTATCATTACTAGATTAAAGTACTAAATTTTTCTTTTCTTTTCTTTCTTTCTTTCTTTTTTTTTTAACAACAGCATAACCTCACTATTCTGATAAATCGAAACAGAGATAAAAAGAAATTATGTATTAGGTTATATATGTATTTGGGAAAACAATGTTTCATACAGAGACAACTAAATTTGCACAGGTCATATGGACTGTGATCATTTTTTTGAGGAAATTTCAATTCCAGCATGGTACTGTACAAACAACTATAAATATTATAACCTTACTTTATAACTTAATCTAAAATATTGAGATGTTATATCACAATTTAAAAATTTTTCAAATACATATATATATGTGTGTGTATGTATATATGTAAATATACACACACATATATATGTAGAATCATTAGGAACGTTTATAATAGTTGTTAATTATTTTGTTTTAAACTACATTGAACATTAACTACTAAACATCATAACCATCTGAAAATTTTTCTTAACTGCCAGACTGGCTTTAATATTATACATTGCAAGCTATTTTTTAAAAGCATAAATTTGTTCTTTACTTTCAGTCACAGTGAATTTGGATATTTTGTAAATAAAGGAGACCTTAATTCACTGTTTTGACCCTAACAATGCTACTAATTAAAGATATTTTCTTCTTTTATCTATATGTGAAAAAATAAAATATAGCTGAATTAAGATATAGAAGTGATTTGTTAAAAAGACTTTACATGTTTTATTACTTCTACATTTTTGTTATTAGTTAGTGCTGAGGATTGGCACCCTATCCCCAGCCTTTTTTAAAACATGATTTATTTGAGGCAAGGTCTTGCTATGTTGCCCATATTACCCTTGAACTTCCAATCCTCCTTCCTTAGCCTTCTGAGTTATTTCTATTTCTATAAAGTAAAAAAAAAAAAAGACTAAGAAAAATATATTACTATAAATATCCAGAGATGTTTATTTCCTTACCAATCAGAAGGAGATATTTTCCTAATTTGGTTATATTTATTCTTGTGCTATTTAATTCATTCATTGAGTAGTTGATTTGTATGGAATTCTTAAGTCTCTAATGCTCTAATATTATTAGAGATAGATATTAGCATAATTTCCAGATGAAATCATGTTTTTTTTGTTTAATGGTTTCTATTGGTGCATTGTAATTGCACATATTAGTAGATTCTTCCAGGCATATGTGTATTAGCACATGGTGTAATTTCATTGCTCATATTCCCCAGTACCTCCTTTCTCCCTCCCCCTAATTCTCTTCCTCTACTCTACTGGTCTCTCTTCTATTACTTTTCAAAGTTAGTGCATTACAATTATATATAAAATGTTACTCATTATGATATATTTGTACAATGGCATAGCATAATTTGGTCAACTTTATCTCTTAGTGCCACCTCTACCGTCCCCTTCCCCGCTATCAATCCCCTTCCTCTACTCTATGTGTCTCCTTTCTATTTTCATGGAATATTTTTTTTGTTCTTTCCCACCCCCTCGGCTTGTACTTATAAAACATTCCACTCTTTTTTTCCTGAGTCTGGCTTATTTCCCTTAGCATGATGTTCTCCAGTTACATCCATTTAAGAGAAGATGACATAATTTCATTCTCATTTATGGCTGAATAAACTCCATTATGCATATATACTCTACTTTCTTTATCTATTCATCTATTGATATAAATCTAAGCAGGTTCCATAACTTCATTGTTTTGAATGTGCTCTTATAAATATTGGCATGCATGCATCACTCCTGATTTTAGTCCTTTTGGATAAGTACCAAAGAGTGGGATAGCTGGATTGCATGGTGTTTCCATTCCTAGCTTCTTAAGGAATTTTCATACTAACTTCCTTGGTGGGTTAACTAATTTGCAGTCCCACCAACAATGAATAAGTGTGACTTTTTCCCCACATTTTTAGCATTTGTTGTTATTTGTGTTTTAATGATTGACGTTCTAACTGAAGGGAGAAAAATATCAATGAATATTTTATCTTGACAAAATACAAAGAAGTTAAAATATTTAAAACCAAGTTTAATTCACCTTTCTTTCTATAAATACCAAAAGCAAAATTAAAAGATTCTTTTCTTATGTAAGACTATATTCACAAGTATGGAAACATATAAAATTCTCAAATTATTTATAGCTAGGATGTCAATATGAATGAGTTCATATTATGATTGTATCAATTATCACAATATTGAGTAAATTGATTTTTATTCTGATAGCTAAAAAATTATCATACAGTTATTCTGGATATATATGAGTTTCCAAAAGTCTCCCAGACTTTTACTTCCTCTTCTTCACATGTGTATTAATGTGTATGTGTCCTTGTGTTTATATGTGTGCAATGTAAGTCTAATTCAATGATCACAATAATCTTAAAAGTATTATTATAAATCTTCATGTTTCAGTGGATGAAACTAAAATACAAAGAGATTAAGTAACTTTTTAATTTTCAATTTCTCTGTGTTGAGTCTTTCTCAAAATCTAGTGCCTTAAATAAAGGATTTTTGCTTTTACCATAAAGAAATGATAAATGTTGAGTAGATAGATAGGTTTGTCCTAATTTGAACATTATATGATTGTGTGCATGTATTAAACATCACATACGTACAGTTTTTATGTATTATTTAAGGATAAATTAAGAAGTCAATGTACATTGTGCTTATGATTTTGCATATCAGGAATTTGGAAAGGTCTTGTTTGGGCAACTTTTCTCTACTCAGTACAGAGTAAAGAGGTGAATGAGGCTGGAAAATCAACCTCCAGCTGAAAATGTCTTCCTCACTTATATACCTGCTACCTCACTATTGCTGTCTCTCTAGCCATATGGGGTTTTTCTGTCTCTCTAGCTATATGGGGTTTTTCCCTCCAGAGCTTTTCTGCAGTTTGCATTCTCAGAGCATGACCCTCTCTTGATAAAAGTAAAGGATGAGAGGGTAGTAAAGCCTTCAATTACCACCCACCAAGGAAGTCATAGATATCACCCTAAGGGAAGTTTCAAATAATATAAGAACATATAAATCTTTAAAACTTATTACATTTTTAAAAACTCTATTTTTCTATTGTGACTATCAAAATAAATATAAAACATAAGTTTAAAATATAAATTTACTTTTAAGACTATAAAAGCAGAGGAGTATTAAAAGAGTATAGCTTTACTCTGCAAACAAATTTTTTTTCCAGTGAAAGAGATGTAGAAAGAATAGGTTTAAGGGAAAGGTAAAAAAGGAAACCTATGTTCATAGATTGTTTGGAGAGGCAGAAAAGACTGTAAAATGAGCATGCCTACCAGGCTTTCTGGAAACTTAACACTAATGGGGTTTTCATGGATTTCTTATCTATGCAAAGGAAAATTTAAATCACTCTTAATCTTACAAAAGATTTACAAGGTATTTCCTTAAAATATCCTTTATATTTACTATTGTATAAGGAAAAATATCATACAATACACATGGAATGATTGCTCTTAGCTTTCTTTGATATTTAACTTATGTCACTCATTCTCGTGACAAAAAATACCATTTTACAAGCCTGGAGGATAAATTTTGATAAGGAGACATTGGTTTTTCTGATAAAATACTTTATTAGAAGCACAAGTTTTCCTAAGGAAGGAATAAAGCACTCGGCATTATCAGGGAAGAATAAGAGAGGACCTAAGCCTTGGGTTCAGGAATAGACTGTAATGGAACTGCTCTATTGGGAAGTAATATGTAAAATGCTGAAGAGCTGTGCTATATTATCCTTTTAAATTCATCACTGGCTCTTCTCCTATGCCACTCAGAATGCCATGAGATTAAAAACTTATAAATTGTTTATCTGTAGACTTTTCCATTTAATGTGTTCATATTGTGGTTGATCATGGGTAACTGAAACTGCAGAAAATAAAACCAGAGATGAGTGAGGACTACTACATGTATACTCACTTTTGTTCCTATAAGGGCCTTCTTCACCAAAAACTTCACATTGTAGCATTTCTCCCCTTGATTATTGACATTTGTGGGTTTGTGTTTCAAACAAAGTGTTCTAACTACAATCCTGTGGGATGAAATTTTGGAATTACTATCTTACCTTGCTTTTTAACCTTCTATCACCTCTAGTAATGTCTGCAGGCTAGTGGTTTAGAAAAAATCAACTTACTCAAAATAGTTCAACTGTTGGCAGTAGTTACAGAAACTAAGTTAAATTTTCTGATTTCATATTTTAAAACACCCAGATCAAGGAAATAATAATGCAGTTGCTTGCTCTTGAAAATGCTTTCTGAGAAAGATAAGACTTATCAACTAATTAAAAGAATATATCTATGGAGACTAACATCTATCCAATTGAACAGTTACAATAAATATCATGCCCATCAAAACTCCTTGAAGACCCTCTGTTCCCTATGCCTTTGAACTCAAGGCAACCCAGACTCTTCACAATCGCAATGCATTCTCCAAGTGTGAACCACACTTCCCAAAATACTTGGTCATTGCTCCCTCAGTATGTCTTCTCCTTCAGTTTGACCTCATGTATCTTGAGTCCACCAGGCGATTTTCTCTTCTTTCTATCTTATTCACACTTCTATACCACTTTACCCTGATTAAAGTAATATATTTTATTAGATAGGTCTTAGAGGATTGTGGGCCTTTGTATTAGAGATAGGTATTTTCTAACTAAATTTTGACAGATTATATATAGGTGGGTTAAGTCATCTTTGCATGGTAGTGACCAAAATATCTGACAAGAACAATTCATAGGAAGGAAAGTTTACGTTTTTATGAACATTTACACACTGTGAGTTTTCTTTTTGTTGTTTGCCTAAATATAAAAAAGTAAACAAGGCTTTTTTATTCAATTGGATAGCTTTTAGTCTCCATTTTTTTTTTACACATTTTATTATGAATGTTCTCTTATGATCAGAAAACAAACTACATTTGATGGGTGGTTTTGATGCTCTCTGAATTCACATGTTGCTCTTTGGATCTAGTTATTTATTATAAATAACTACAATAAATTTAACTAGCATACTAACTAGAAGACATATATTTTAAAAATACATTCAGGAAGATTTTATGATGAGGGAATGAGGGGTTAATCATTGACCATCACTTTCTTGAAAATTTCTAGCACCTTTACAAATTAGTTCTTGAGGTAAAAATACAACTAGGTTTTCGACAGAAAGCCAATGCAGATTTTTCAACAGTGACAGAATACAAATTAGAGTTAATTACAAATCTGGATTTCTTAGCCTAGCATAAAACAGAAACTTCTTAAATCTGAAATGAGTTAAAAACTATGAACTAGTTCCCTGATTATTTGTTTTTCATCTTCTTTTACTCTTCAGTTGTAGAACTCAGAACCAGAAATATTGATGACTTCTTACAAGCAAAATACTGCCATTTTTTCTGTGTTTTTAAATGTAGAAAACATAGTTTTAAATTGGGTTAAGTGTAAGCAACTGAAATGATTATGGCTCAGTGTATTCATTAGGGAATAACTTTTCATGTGAAATATTTCAGATGGAATAAGATTATATTTACCAATATTAGGTTTGAGAAGAGAAATAGCCAGGATGTATGGAAGAAAACTAAAATTTTTTTCCTATGATTGATTCAGCTTCTCTAGATCTGCCACAGCAGTGATATATATGGAGAAAGAAGGCAACATCTATCCTCTCAAGATTGAGATATGAAATGCATGTTCTTGTCTACTTCTTTGCACTGAATTTTACATCTACCTACATACACGCATTGTGTTTACAAAATGAGTAAGAACTCAAAGGGTCTTTGAATTAAGAAATAGGAAATAGGGTTTTAAGTAAACTTAAAATGCAGTTAGTGATATTATAAAATGGTAAAATTGTTTACTGCATCTTTGTTTTAGGACATATTTATCTGATGGTAAATGAAAATTCAAAGCAACAATGATGTATGTAAGATAAAATTTGATTTCATTTTCATTTAAATAAAACATATCAAGAGGTAACTTATCCAGGTTTAATGTTTTGAAGCATGGTAACAGAGAATGAGTTTATTTATATCTTGTTCTCTGCCATTCTCAGTTTACAGCTTCATATGAAATTAGTGATTCAGCTCTGTCCATCATTACCTTACCTCAGAATTTAGAAGAAAAGGAGTAAGGAAGAGAAAAAGAAAATACTTAAGAAAGAACACACTATACCTATTGTTATTACTGTTGTTGATGTGCTTACATTGAATACTTTGTCTATTTTTGTTTACTAGTTTTTATTTTTTTTTGATAAATAGCTATGAGTCAGAGAGAACCCAGATTAAATTTGGGCTTGTTAGCAATTTCATGGCTATTGCTTTAAAAAAAATAACATTTGTCTGAACAATAAGATTTTAATGAGTATGTTGGTGGCTGATGGAATGCAGTGAAGGAAATAAATCTATTTAGGGTGGTTTTGAATTTGGAAATGAGGCAGACTGAAAGATGCCACTATAAAGATACTAATTAAAAATTCCATGGGGTCTTTTGAAGGCTTTTCAATTTCTCTCCAAGGCATGGTCACATTGACTTCTTTAGTAGGAAGGAGTCTAACCTAATATACAAAGAGCAGAAAGGAACTCTGAGAACATGAGCTGGGAGGATTCAGTGTGGTGTCTCTTCCTATAGGCTAAGTCTGCTGCCCCATCTTCTCAGAATACTTGGCTCCATCAGTACTTATGGCCACCAAGCACATGAGACTTCCTTAACATTCCTGAAGCCAAAGAAAATCACAGCCCAAGGAAATGCCCAGCTGAGTACAACGGATTTCAATTCTAATGACATATCAAAAGGGATCAGTGCTAATAACCCACATGTGCCCTCTTTGGTCATGAACTCTTCACATTGTACTTTCCATTCTTCTCTATAATGAGCACTGTGTCTATTATCTCATGTTAGTAAAGCAGTATTTTCATGTACCCTCTCCACATAGTAAATGTTCCTCTTTCACATGTTAATTGTATGTATATTTCCTCCTTATGTATAATATTCCCTGTATCTAGATATCATTAGGAAGATTTAAGAGTACCTTGTGGGTCTTGGAACACAGAGCCTCCCTCTGACAAAGAAGACCAAACTGAGAGCTACTCATTTGATTGCTTGGAACAAAGAAGTCACCTTTTCCCTAAAAGAAATATATATTTTTAAAAAGTCATCTCTCATCATCCTATCTATGTATCTATCCATCCATCCATCTACCTACATACCTACCTATCTATCTTCTTATCTCAAAGTCACACTGCTCAAAAAAAAAAAAAATCAGAGTGCCATATCTAGTGCCCCCAAGCAAGCCATGAATGAAATCCAGCATGCTGGGGGTCTGGCTGTGGCGCCAGGGAAATCTGCCAGCATGAATCACCGTGTCACGGTACTCACTGTTATCTCTGATAGGATAGCTTTGGAATAGCAGGAGCTTCTCTTGGCCCTGGAGGTACTTATTCACCTTAAAACTCAGTATTCCTGAAAATTTGTCTAACTTACATTGGAGGATTCCCAAGTCCTAGAAAAAAATGAAACAATAGGTGTCCTGACCATGGAAACCCAAGCTTTTCTGAGAGAAGGAAACTTAATACAAAAAGAAAAAGAAAGAAAATTGCTCTTATTAAATATGAACAAATTGTCTTTCCTACCTATTCTCAGTTACTGCTCATTCTTTGCCAGCTTCATGTATAAAGTCAGAGTTCTCTGGGCATAAAAGCAGAAAATTTCAGCATGTGGCAAAGATCACTCAGAAAAAAATTTCCTAAGGTAAAGAAGCCTAAGCCGGGCGCGGTGGCTCAAGCCTGTAATCCCAGCACTTAGGGAGGCTGAGACAGGAGAATCAAAGCCAGCCTCAACAACTGCGAGGCGCTAAGCAACTTAGTGAGACCCTGTCTCTACATAAAACACAAAATAGGGCTGGGGATGTGGCTCAGTGGTCGAGTGCCCCTGAGTTCAATTCCCAGTACCAAAATGGAAATTATTTCACTTATTTCTAATTAATAAAGACAAATACACTATGTGTGAAAACTTATATAATAAATATTATAAAGAATAAATTTTCCTAGAGAAAATTACTATTAAATTTTTGAAATACATTCGTCCAAGTTTTTGCTCTACATATACATGTGTATATATAGCTCATTTCTTTGCTTGAGAAAAAGAAGTCTTTTTCTTAAAGAAATCAATATTTAAACTTTGGAATTATTTCAAAATGAATTGATTTTATATAATACATTATATATAGTATCTCATATAATATATATGATGTTATAATATATAATTCACAGTTTTATAATCAGAATGTTTTAATATTAATTAAACAGTGAATGTCTCCATGTCAACAGACCTTGCTGCTCTGTTTTACGTATATTGTTTAGAATACATTGTTCTTTATGTAACTAGTCTTCTACTAATGAAAATTTATATCTTAATTCACCAGTGTAGCCAAGCAAAGGTAGCTCCAGCTCCCTGTGCATGTATTAGGGATTAAAGTGCCCTGCTTCAGTTTGGGGTGGGCTTCCATAGAGTAAAGGACCCACATTCATTTGAGTAGAGGACATATATACAATGCAATCCAGGTCCAGTTTTTCCTATTCCTTCATGGGTGTTGGACAATTGATATTTCCATTAGTGCTTCTATCTGAAATTTTGAACCATTACGGTCACTCCCATTTTTTCTGTCTCTGATGGACAGTCTTCATGTGGAATGGCTTTGGAAGAAAGCCACATGTCAACCCACTCATCCTCTCTCTAGCATCACTTGCTTCCTAAAGCCACTGCTTTTTGCTAAGCCATAAGAAATTGCTTGTAAATTATTTGTGCTCTAGTGAAGCATAAGGCAACCTGGAGGTGGTGCCTGCTCCTTACCCATCATTTACTCTTAGAAATTTGGTAAGATTTTTGACTTTTTTCTCATCTTATTTTATAAACATATTTTCACTTTATGCTCATTTCCTCTCTAAATTTATGTCTTTTTTTAAAAATATGCCTTAAAATATTTTGGGATAATTTTTGATTTACAAAAAAGTTGCTTAAATAGAATGAGAGTGCCCTTATATCTTTAATCCAGTAGTAGTTTCATTATAGATACTCTCTCATTTGTTTTGGCGCATTTATCAAAGCTCAGCAATTAACGCTGGGGTGTTAATGTTAACTAAACTCCAAACTATTTGGATTTCACAAGTTTTCCATGAATGTCCTTTTTCTGTTTTAATTCCCTCAAGCATGTTTTTTCATATTTTTTTAGTATATTATTCAGATTTTTTGTTTCTTCTTGGAAGGATGTTTGTATGCCCAGTCTGTTCTGGTATGTGCCACACCTACACACACACACACACACACACACACACACACACACAAAATTGTTCTGATTCCTTGTGTCTGTATATATTTTCTTTGATTCATGTCAAGTTTCATTGCACCTCATACAAGTCTTCTGAAGTATTCTTCCTATCTTTTACCAAATCTCAACTTCCCCAGCTTTATTAAATGACAAAAAACAAACAAACAAAAACACCTTGGATTCCTTTTAAGGATACCTATTTTATCTCAAAACACATCAGATATATTTTCTTTCCCTATACTTGATGGAATGTTGTAGATGTACAACATACCTTCTCTTTCTAGCACATCTAATTTCTTTCTATTAATTTATTACCCTTTCTCCACAAACAAAAGGGCTTTTCAAGATCTACCTCCTGTAAGCTCTTTGTTGGGCCCCAGTTAGCTAAGAGATGCAACTCATGAGGCTGAAAGATATGCAGAGGTAAATAACACTCCTAAATTTTGATTTGTTATAATCCAAATTTTATAGTGGTTATATTGTAATATAGTATCAAGTTAACATAATAAATTATAATATAATATTACAGTACTTATAAAGACTTTGTTCTTAAATATTATTATAACTATTTGTTAACAATGACTTATGCTATTATTTAGTCAGAAATCAAGTAAACAGCGAGTCTATCTATAAGCAAGTTGTTGAATGTGAGTGAACATACAAAACAAAGATGAGTTTAAAAGCATAAAATATATACAAAAACTGAGTGAAAAATTACAACTTGCAACTGAGTAGAGCAGCCCTCCACAAATGATTATGAGAGTTATGAAAAGATGCCACAGGCCAGAGCTGCCATATTTCCTAAATTAAACCAAGCTAATTCTAAGCTCATATTTTTTTCAGGCAGGGGAGCAGATAATGCAATTGCAGACATTTTGGAGTGACAACTTTCAGTTGTCTAGTGACAACTTTCAGTTCATTGGTGATACACCAACTTTACCTGCAGTTCCTAAAATACTTTCAAGAATATAACTTTAGGGGGCTGAGGATGTGGCTTAGTGGTAAAATGCTTGCCTATCATGTGTAAGGCCCTGAGTTCAATCCCCAATACTGCCAAAAGAAAATAAAAATAAAAATAAAATGAGAGAAAGAGAGAGAGAGAGAGAGAGAAAGGAATATAACTTTAAACTTTCTCAAGGAAGCCACACCCAATCACCATAGAGAAAAAAGAGTTAATTTCTACATTTACATCTTTGATTTTTAACTAATAAATATAAAATCGAGCCACTGGCATTTCTAATTACTGTTTTATATTGTCAAATAACACTAACTGTTTCATATTATGTTAAGTATGAATGTGTCAGTCAGCCTTGTAGAGTAACTCTACTGTTCAGAGATACATATCTCATTATGGGTATAAATTATAGGTCAGAGCATAAAGATACATGATTACAAAATATATTTTATCAAGTGAATTTTCTATAATTTAGTTGTTGATATTTTCAAGGAAAACTAACTTGAAAAAAATATAGACAAGTGTTCTCCTGAGGAAATATGCATAATTTTTTCTCAATGGGTCCATATGGTGAGATTATATGACCAGTGTAATATATTTATGAAATTATTAAAATGGACAGTGAAAGTCAGAGCCCCTGAATATGCAAAGAATTAGAACTCAAGCAGAATTTAGTGATCATTAATTACTGTATAATTATCCCATTGTATAGGAGTTATATCATACAAATTTTCTTTCTTTTCTTGGTGGCTTTGAGCATTGAACTCAGAACTCACTACTTCACACAGGTTAGGCAAGTACTATTCTACTGATTTTCACCCCAAACCCTCTTTATCTGATTAATTAGAAACAATTATTGAATAAACTTTATATCCATAATACACAGATGTGATGAAATATTTTGCTCCAGGAGTTATCTTACAGTCATAGGGCATGAGGAAGCACTGACTTCACATTTGATTAGAATTTACTTTAATTTTTTGAAAAGAACTAAGAAGTTTTGTTGATATGATGTCTGCCTTGAAGATACAAACCAACTTTCCAAATACGCTCAAAATCTTATATTCTTATTATAGACTTTTTAATACTTGATAACTACACAACTACAAGCCTTCCTGAACTTCATATGGAAAAAGCAAACAGCATAGCCATTTTATTGAATGTTTATTTTTTAAAAACATATAGATCATGATTGGAAATAATTCAGTACCTCTAATTAACATTCTTACAGAGTCTGGTATGGACAATTATTTGTACCAAGTACTAGTCTTATAAATTGAAAAAATATAGTCCTATGTTTAAGAGATATTGTTGGAACATACTTATAAATATAAATTTATTATAATAGGAGTAGTATAGAGGAGTCAAAAGAGTGAAGATCCAGGCTAATTATATTATACATACACACACACAATTATTCAACACTAGAAGAGCACAGTAATGGAAAAAGAGCAATGTTTTGTATTCTCGGGTTGATCTTGTATGTAGCATTAAAAATTTGACCCTTTCATTTGCAGTGGGAAAAATTCCAGCACAAACATGTGTTCCTGATGATTTGTATTTCAATTTTAAAGGCAGAAAATCAAGTAACAGTTTCTTACTTGGAAGTAAATGATTTGTTCTGGGAATTCTTCCTTTAGTAGTTTTAGATAGATGTTGGCAAAAACCTTTATCAGACATCTCTGAAAATTTCCCTAGGTCTTGAGAGGTTGCAAATGTCTTTTAAAATGGTAATGGTAAAAAGGGAGTATCTTGTATTTAACAGGAGAGTTCTCAATTCTTCAGAAGTGACTATCTAACTTTCTTGCAATCAGTTGAGACTGTCTTAAACAATGACTATGGATGTCAGGGTTCTCCTGACCCAATAATTTCTTTCATATTGTCATTATGATTGAAAGTCCAGATTCATGAGCCCAAAGGCAAAATAGACAATTTCTTCAGTACACTAATGGTGAAAGTATCTGTGCTAGTCAAGCTAAGATTGTTTTCTATCACCATCAATGAGTCATAGCTAGCCCCAAGTACAGATTGAATTGATGAGAAGCTCTATTTGAAAGGGATTATCATAATTTATATCCTTTAAAATCTCTTTATCTGTTTTATAACTTAAATACAAGGATGGTAGAAAACAGTTTAAGTCATATTCCCCCTAGCAAAACCACAGAGGACAAAACATTGCCTTTAGTCATTTTGACTTTATTAGGAATTCTCCAAGTATGCTTATAATGATGGAAATGGCACTTTTCATGCATTGATTGTATCCAATAATATGAGATGCATGTAAATTTTGAAACCAGATCTCTCAAAGCACTCTTTCTTGGTAAGTACACATAGCAATTTTTTTCAGTTGTTGAGGTAAACAGTTATCAATCTGGAAGAACAATGTAGGAGATTGTAATGGACCAGAAGAGATTTATAGGATGAGCTCACTTTAAAAGGAGTCAGGTTTATGAGTTTCCTTGAGAGATGGAGTGCTTCCTTTATTTACTCAGAGGGATAAAAAAAATCATTCCATGATACTAGCCCAATATTACCAATGGGGAAACAGTAGCTGTAATAAAAATGCACTTTGCTGCATCAAACTAAATGTTTATGTATGATGAAAAAATCATATTTTAGGAAATGAAATTATAAGCCTCAAGGGACTCAGAAATAAATACACTAGAAATCAAATATCACATAACACATTCCTTTAATTACCTTCTGTTCACTGGAAAGCATCTTGCATTCTCAGGTTTACTAAAACATTCAGATAAAATTATACTTTCAAGATGAAATATAACAATGAATACTCTATATGAATACATCTCAAAATGACATATCTCTTAGACCAAGGGCTACTTTAAGATCTTTTTTCTCTTTTATAGAAAATCAAATATATGTATTCTTGAATATTATAAAATTGCAACCCATAGAAATAAAGGTATCTTTTCATAGATATTTTCAGAGCTTTGTACAAGTTAGTTCTGCCTGACAAGGAAGATATATACCATTATTACCGTGTATGTGAGTTAGTGGAACAAATGCTTAGATGGGCTTTAAAAACAGAATTGTATTTCTAAGATTTACCTTTTAGTAGCTGTTTGAGACTATATGTTCATTAATTTAGCCTTAGAGGTAATTGATTTTCTTATCTTTTAAAAATGACCCAGTAACAGCTACCAAACCTGAAAAATAATAGTCTGTGTAGCTAGAAAGAGAAAAGTTCTATGTGAATCAAGATGTTGATCTATTGACAAAAATGTTG
This sequence comes from Xerus rutilus, assembly GCA_028644305.1. Lineage (NCBI taxonomy): Eukaryota > Metazoa > Chordata > Mammalia > Rodentia > Sciuridae > Xerus > Xerus rutilus. The sequence continues at coordinate 88,443,110 of CM053404.1, forward strand.
TTTTAGCTCAAATATATTTATTACTGAAATTTAGTTTGGTTTTCTTGTCTAATCTGTCTTCCTCAGCACAGACAATAGCAATGTAAAATTGCATATTATTTTTGCTGGAAATTCATTTTATAAGAGTAAATTATTCCAAGATATCTTATAGGCATGGGAAATAGCAATTAGTGACAACCATCCAAGTAATTCATATTAGAAGACAACACTCTGAACTCCTTCAGAAACTATGACATGGATAGATTTCTTACTGGGAATTATCTTTCCATCACCTTTTGTTACCCATATGTGTTTGTTTATGCATTGTTGCAGACATAGAAATACACAGATGTCAAAAGATGGCTTTTAAGATGTGGCAGAAGTTATGTCTTCATCACACACAGGCAATCAGACACTTTGTGCTTCCAAACTTTTACACTTCTCTTGATTTTGATCCCTAACATATACCTTTCTCCATGTTCAGTTCAGTTCTCTGATTTGTGGCCTGTTATATTTCCTACATGAAATTTAGTAACAAATTTCTTACTTGATTTCCAGACTGGTCTGGCACTCTTATTCATCCTCAGATTCTTTATTAAGAGTGGCCATTGAAAAAGTGTAAATTTATATCACAGTAAATAAAAAAAGGATATTTAATTATGCTATAAGACTTCAAATGAATTTTAAATGTATATTTACTTAGTCAATATGAACATATAAATATTATTGTACCACATTGTAGGGCAGGCTCCAGATAGTTATAGTTAGGTTCCCTCACTGAGGCTTCCAGTAAGCTGTTTTAAGTGTGTAGTCAAGGTCATGAACACTCTGATTCAGCATAGGTCAGGTCATAAACATTTGCTTGTGAGCATGCGCCCACTGATGTAACCTGCTGGCAATGTGCCTTCTTTGTTTGGTCTACATATAAAAAAGGCCTATGGCCTCAGGGTACAGGGTGCTAAGGGCTGCTGCCACCCTCTTAATAAAGCATGTATGCTATCACAACTGTGCCTTGCATCTTCTTCCACTTTCAGGATCCTGAATCTTTTTCCCAGGGTCTGAGACTCAGCCCATCACACATATACTGATACTAGGTATTGCTAATATTTCTTGTTGGGACAAACATAAAATTGTGTCATTGTATGACTTTGTGATAAGGAAACAATATAATCAGAAGTAAAATAATCTTATTTTAAAAAGAAATATGTACATATGTACATAAAACATAAAAATAGAATGCAAAATTTCTTATACAGTGCCTCTGTTTGACCAAATATTTCCACTAAGGACTTTAAGGCAAATGTTAAATAGTTCTAATTCAAGTACCTTAGAAAATATGTACACCTTTCCAGGCTCAAGTATAAAATCTTTGATTTGTATCCTATTTGCCAGTCATGTGGATCATTTACTCAACACAACACACATGCTTGCTTATATTTATGTGCTTTACTGTAATGGCCTTTTCAATGTTGCTATCCACTGAAATCCAACTCATCATTCAACACCAGTTTCATTGTATCATTTCTTTTTTTAATTTTTTCTTTTTCTCTCCTGAGGCAAATTTTATATTTCTGTCTCTTGTGTTAAGCTTTTTCATAACCAGTTGGTATATCATTATATCATACAGAAATATGAGCAGCACTATACCATTTCCATGTACAATGTGTAAGGTTTTTTATTTTTTAATTTTTTAATGTTTTTTTAGTTGTAGATGAATACAATGCCTTTATTTATTTATTTTATGTGGTGTTGAGTATCAAACCCAGTGTCCCACACATGTGAGGCAAAAGCTCTACCAATGAGCCACAACCCCAGCCTGTGTAAGTTTTTTTAAATCAGACAGTATAAGTATTATATATCTATTTATGTATCCTTAACCCATAGCATAGTGCCAATGATAGCAGGTACTCCATACATTTTGAATGAGATTCCTTTTTGCATCTGTCTTCCCTATTGAGTCAATATGTCATTAGGCAAAATACACTCTGTGTAAACCTGCAAAGAATGCTTAGTTTTCAGTAGCTACAGGTCTATTTTAAAATACATAAAGTTTAAATGTTTCTTGTGTAGTTTGATTTCTGAAATATTTTATTGTACTGTTTATGATAAATCAAAAAAGTTTATATTTTTAATATAAAATAATGGTTATTGCATATATTTACATTGTATCACATGATTTTGTCATATACAAACCCATAGTGAACTGATCATTATAGTCAAGGAAATTAACATACCCATGATCTCATATATTTATCTTCTTTTTTTCCTTTTTGTATATGTGTATAATACAAGTACCTGAATGCTGTGCTTTCAGAAAATTTCCAATATGCAACATAATAGAAATCCCATGTTCTGTATAAGCTTTTCTAATTTATTCATCCAAGTGCATCTGTGGTCCTCTTAACCATTGAGTACAGTCCTTTTAAAAAGGACATCCCCCCGCCTTATTCCCCTCCTGCTCCCTAACAGGATTAGGGAAAAAGGGTTATCTTTTCCATCTTAGGCCTAGTTATCTGTCCTTGAGCAAACACCCACCACAGGAAGAAGATGTCACACTGAAGATCCAGGAAGTGACTATCTCCCATATTAACACATCATCAAGGCTCACCTAGGACCCCATCACCCACTATCAGGGCACACAAGGAATGTAAATTTTGAATCCTCTTTAAAAACACTCTGTTCTCCCTGATGGGCAGAATCATAATCTTTGGACAAGACTCTTCTGTGCTTCCCCTTTGTTAACAAAGAAATAAACTTTTTTCCCTTTTTCTCAAAACTGTGTCCTCATTATTAGGTTGCATGGGGACAAGGGCTGGGCTTTCAATAACCAAATTGGCAATTCACGAGGGGACCCACAAAGGGACCTGAGAGCAGACCGTGCTCCAATTTTCTTTGGCAAGTCTAGCTCTCTGGGGAATCCTCCTTTCATGTATAAGACACAAGGTGGCTGGTGAGCTCGTGGAGAGCCCACTGATGAAGAATTAAGAGATGGATGAATTTGCCTGGGGCCAAACCAGATAAGCTATTACTGTGAATAAAAGGAAGGACTGAGGAACTGTCCCAGTGCCCAACTGCTCAATGAAGTCCCTTTTCCTTCAGGGAAATCCTGCCTTCTCTCCCTGAATGGTACAGACTGCTCCATGATGGTCTACTTTGAAAAACAGGAAACGAAATGCAGTGAAGTTACAGCACCCTTGGCCATCTGCTAAGTCTCTAGGTATGTACACTAAGACCCTTGATTCCTCACATCTGGTTTTCTTTTCTTGGGAATATCTGGTTCCTCTTTGTGGAGACATCTGTGGTGCAACTAGTATAGGAGTTATAGTTAAGTGAGGCTTGCGAACCTCAGGATTTTACTCCCTTCTGCTCTGTTCTATGTTCTCATCTGTTTATAGGCCTTGCATTTGTGAATTCCCTCTGGTGATCTTTCTCTCTGTGTGTTGTTTGTGTATGTTACTGAGACATGGCAACACTGAGTCAATTTCTGCCAATGGCCCCTGAGGAAAAATTTATAGATGAATGGGCTATTTTTATATGCCTATGCCTAAGAAAGATGGTGTTTTACTGTATCGCATCTGGCTGATATATGTTCTAGAGGGGGAAGAAAGGTAGCCCTGTCTGCTACTCTTAATTACCATATGATCTTGCAGTTGAGCTGTTTTGCCAGAGGTCAGGAATATAGGAAGAAATCCCATATGTTCAGGCTTTCATGAAGCTATATAATAAGGAATCTGAACAATCAGGGACTAAATGGATGGTACAGAGAAAGGCACAGCCTCTAGTGTGTAAGGACAGTAGAAAGTTGAGTGAGGAAGATTTGATAAATTTAAATATAATGAATCCTTTTGATTCTTATTCTAATCCCATGTTTGCTCAGTCAGTTGTTCTGGAACTGCCTCTGGCCCCTACTAGCTGTTTTAGTCTCAAACGGAAATATTCAGCTAAAGAGAACTTCTCATTGTTGGCATCATAGAACTATGACAGGATCAGGGATGGTCTCCCCTTCTAAAACCCACCAAGGCACTCCTTTGGGCTGAGAAGAACCCCTTACCAGGGCAGGACAATTCCTGGTATATTAGTCAGTGCTCTCCTGAGGAACAGAATCAACAGTAAGTATAATTATAAAAGGGGGACTTTGTAGGTTGCCTATGTGACCAGAAATGGAAATGTCCACAATGGCCATCTGTAGGAGAGCTGGAAGAACCAGTAGCTGTCCAAGAGGCTGAAGCCCCAGAACAAGAGGGATCAACAGTGCTACCCTAATCCAAGACCAAAGGCTTCTGGAGAATCCACCTTGGAAGAGTGAAGAAGCGAGAGTCTGATATCCTCAGATAATTGCAGCAGTAATCAACAATCTGTTCAAGAAGAATCAAGCTTGCATCTGCTATTGCTTCCTTGTTCTTCCAACTTTTATTTCATCCAAGGTATCATCCTATTGGTCAGTGCTTCCTACGCTTAGGGAGGGTCTCCATTTCAGTTGGCTATCCCACATGCCAATCCCCTCACTGACATACTCATAATCCTCTTAATCCTTGGCATCTCTTAATCCAATCAGGTTGACAATTCAAATTGACCCTTATGCCCGGGTAAGGCAATATCCAATGAGCATAAATGCACAGTGGCAACCTGCAGAGTATTGCTGGGCTTATAGTCCCTTCTCAACTTCTGACTCCATGATTTGGAAATGTTCTAACCCATCCTATCAGGAAGACTCAGAAATTGACTAAGTTTTTTACTACCATTTGTGCTACTCACGATCCCACTTGGGTGAACATACAGATTCTGCTTAACATATTTATTACTCCTGGCTGATTCATGCCAACTAGTGATGAATAAAACAAGGGAAGAGGCTTCACAATGGAAATCCAATTTAGATTCTTGCACCAGCAGAAGCCTTTCCTACTAGGGTACCAGTTTGTGACCCAAATGTGACAACAGACAATATAATGATTAATCATAATCAGAAATGTATTTTGGTGGGATTTGAGAGGGAAGTACACAAGCAGGAATGTTTAAACAAGATTTAGGATTTAACAACAAAAGATCAATGAGCACTCCTCTGAATTTTTAGAGCAAATTTACAAGGCATACAAGAAAGATACAGATGTAGATTCAGAAGCCCCTGAAACACTCCATACAGTCAATATGGCTTTCATAGTGGAAAGAGTCTCAGATGTAAGGAGAAAACTGTAGTGGGAGGAAGGGACAATTGGCTGAGACCCCTCATTGGACTCGTTATTGAGACCCCTCATTTTCACCCCTCATTGCTGATTGATATTGCCTTTCAGGTATACAATTGTTGGGAGGAACAGAAACAAAATTCAGCACTTTTTTATTGGTAGCCCCTTCAAAGGGATCTTTAAAAAAGTCAAAAAGAAAGGATTCTCCCTCCACTGAGGCAGAATCAGTGTGTCTACCATATAGAGGAAGGACATTGGAAACAGGATTGTCCAAGGAAGTAAAGGTCTCAGGACTAGATTGTTTCCCTGAAAAACAAATAGTTTCCCAAATACAAGAATCAGATGATGAATGATGGGGCCTGAGATTCTAAACCTTGTCAGAGACCTCTATCCTAATAGCCTAAGAGGAATCCCACATAAAATTGACAGTGGGGACCTAACAAGTTGACTTTCCAGTTGATACTGGTACCAGTTTTTCCATTTTAAATTCTAAACTGACCTCTTTAAGCAATAGCACAGGCCAACTTCAGCATCATAATTGCTCCAATACCTAGAATGCAAACCTGAAGAAAATAAAATTAAGACACAGTATTTTGCATATGCCAGATTGTCCTGTCTCTCCTGTGGGATGAGATTTGTTGTGTAAATTAAATGCACAGATAATACTCTCACCCTAAAAGCAACAACTTCATTTAGAAATGCCTCCTGAAAATGTGCTCTGGTTCCAGTCTTTGCTCATGAACTAGATAAAGGAAACTGAGCCCATTCCACTGGAGGTCTACAAAAAAAAGTGAATAAAGCTATATGGGCTGATGGGACCACAGGGTGGGCAGTCAATGCTACCCCCATCAAGATCTTGCTTAGGGTGGAGATAACTTGCCTCAAGAAAAAGCAATACACACTCAGAAGAGAAGCACTAATAGGTGTCCAGCCTCTTCTAGATAAATCCTTAAAATACTGATTGATTGGGCCTTGGCAGTCTCACTACAGTCCCCCTGTCCAAAACAAAAACAAACAAACAAAAAACCTCACATTGATGAATACCAATTTGTACATGACTTGAGAGCTATAAATAATATTATTCAAGATATTTATTCACCCCGCAGTACATAATCCTTAAACCCTTTTGACTACAATGCCAAGTAACTATAGCTCATTCATAGTGCTAGATTTAAAGGATGCATTCTTTTGCATCTATCTGGAAAGGAAGTCCTAATTAATGTTTGCTTTTTAATGGCAGGATCCAAATACCAAAGTAACTATGCAGTATTGCTGAACTGTCCTACCTCAGGATTTTAAAAACTCTTCTACTTTTTTTTTTTAATGAGAGTCTAACAAAAAACTTATAATAGTTATAGTTGGATGAAGGAACCCTTTAATAATATGTAGATGACCAACTTATAGTTAGCCTGGACTATGAACCCTGTCTTTCAAATGCTATTACTGTACTCAACTATCTAGCCTTAAGTGGATATAATATGTCCACCAAAAAGGCTCATATTTGCAGACAAGAAATTGCTTACCTAGAATTCCAAAACAGCCAAACCTGAATTTTGATGTCAGAACAAAACCTGGCTATCTTGAACCTTAGAGAACCCAAAGAACCAGAAATAATTACATGGGTTCCTGGGAATGGTAGGATTCTGCTGTGTCTGGATTCCTAATTTTGGACTAATAGCAAAACCTCTTCTGAGGCATTGAAAGGCACAAAAACAGAATATTTAACTTGGACCCCAGAGTGCCAAGCTGCTTTTGAGAGGCTAAAACACAGCCTCATGACAACCCCTGCCTTGAGCCTACCTGATTCACAAAAGAAATTCTGAATATATGTTCATGAGAAATAAGACACAGCCCTTGGAATTCTCTTACAGACACTGGGTGATATACCATGACCTATACCAGTGGCCTATTTGTCAAAAGAGCTGGAGCACACAGCAAAAGGATGGCTCACCTGCCTGTGGGCAGGAGCTACCACTTGTGATCTAATGCAGGAGACTGAAATCTTTACTCTAGCACAGTCCATTACTATGTTTTGTTCCTCCCCAAGTCTTTCTCCTTCTAGGATAGAAAGGTTTCTCCTGGCTGTCAGCTAGGAAGATGGGAAGATACCAGCCATTCTATTAGACAAAGCCAATGTCAACTTTAAAATTGTGTCCACCTTAAATCCAGCAACATTGTTGCTATTAGATGATAAAGGAACAATACAACATAACTGCCTGGAGATCTTAGAAACTTTCTACTCTAGCAGGTTGGACTTGTGTGATCAGCCCCTCACAGAACCAGACTGGGATCTCTTCATGTATGGGAGAAGCATCATGAATAATGTCCAGAAAATAGCTGGATATGCTGTCATGGAACAACAAGTACTGGAACCTGAGGCTTTACCACTGGGAATATCAGCCCCAAAAGCCAAGCTAATTGCTCTGACAAGAACTCTCAGACTGTCAAAAGGAAAGAAGCTAAACATTTATAGTGACTGAAACTATGATTCTTGACAGGACACACACATGAAGCTATCTGGGAAGAAAAAGGGCTCCTCACTGTTGAAAACAAGGACGTTAAACATGCTCTTGAAATATTGGCATTAACACAAGTAGTGGCAGAACCAAAGCGGGTGGCAATCATGCACTCTCTCAGTTAGCAGAAGACAGATACTTGGCCAGGAAGAATCAAGTTGCTGATAGGACAGCCAAAAGGGCTACAAGGAGGAAACCATTTATTAGGGCTTTAATACCTCAGCATGAACTCAACCAATACAAACTTTTATACTGAGGAGGATGAAAAACAGGCAAAAGAATGGAGCTTTGATCACACTTCCAGGTGGAGACAAAATTTCTATAGACTTATCCTCCTGCCTGAAAGGCTGCTCTAGCCCCTGGGGAAATATCTACATGAAAGTAGATAAGAGGGAATCCTTGGTAAGTTCCATCAAGCCTCATTTGTGAGAGTCATGCCTCCAAAAAAACATTCTGCAGGTAACTAAGAACTGTGCCTTATAGGCACCAAACAATCCAAGGAACCAAAAAGGAACTAAAAAGCAACCTCCTATAAGAGGAACACAACATGTAGGAATATAGACCTTTGATGACTGGCAAATAGATTTTACTCAAATGTCCTATGCCACTTGAAACTTTAGATATTTTCTTGATTTGGTTGACACCTTCTCTGAGTGGGTAGAGGCTTATCCTACCAGAAAAGAAAAGGCCTCAGAAACAACTAGAATTCTCTTAAACTTATGATATGGACTCCTTTCCCCTATGCAAAGTGACAATGGATTATCTTTTATTGCAAAGATGACTCAACAAGTGAACAAAACATAAGATATCCAGCAGAAGCTACTGCCTCCTGGAGATCCCAATCTACCAAAACAAAACAAAAAGAAAAAAAAAAAAAACGAAAAGATGAACCACATCTCAAAGACAATTGTGGATAAATTATGCCAAGAAACCCACCTGCAATGGGAAAAGTGTTGCCAATTATTCTCTCTGAATATGGATGACCCCTAGAAATGAGCTCAAATTGAGCCCCTATGAAATAGTGCATGAAAGATCCTTCCTGGCACCCTGGAAAATAGGGGAGGATATGGTTATAGCAGAAGAAACTATATTAAAGCAGTATGTACAATATATCAGTAAAATATTTACTACTGTGTATGATTGTGCTTCTTTCAGGTCCCCTCCAGGCTTAGAATTGCCTCATCATCTCTTATAGTCTGGGGACCAGGTGCTATTCAAGACTTAGAAAGAACAGGGATCAGGGCAACAACTGGGGGAGAAATGGACATGACCTTGTGACATGCTTCCAATGACTCACACATCCCTGAAACTCACTGGAATAAAACCCTGGGTCCACCACACTAGAATGAATAAGTGCCCAAGAGATTTTCTGGAAGCTACCTCATCCACATGGACATCACATACCTTAGGGGACCTAAAATACCTGTTCAATAAGACAAAATGAAAAATTTTATGTTTTACTAACTCTGTTGTTTTCTCCTATTCCCTCTCTATGCTTGGAAGACAACAGTTGATCAGAATAGCACAACCTTGGCCACCTTGACTTGTGCATTTGATTAATGAATCTGTCTTCCTAGGGCCCAATCTTCTGTGTACCATGGTGATTGCTTTGTACATCCAGTTACAAACTTTACTCAGATTCCAGATGGAGACTGGATGCCAACACAGGACCTCAAAGCCCATAGAATTATGTATTGGGTTTGAGTAATATATTACCCAACTGAAATTGTTTCTAATGTTCCTTGGCTCTCTCCTCCTCTTTCTACAACTAATACCACTTACCTGGTTCATAAGAGAATGCAAATTCCAGAGTATCTCAAAATGAGACCTCTCCTGAGCCAGAGCAACTACCTCTGTGTATACAAAACATTAGTTTCCTGCATAGAAAATTATAGCAGTAACTGATTATTCTTTCCCAGATTATTCTTGGATGGAATGCACAGGATTTAAAGTTGGAAATTACTTGCTCATTGGTGACTTACTGTAGAGAAACAATGGTCTTCTGTGCCCTGTGAGACATGTGTTTGTTTGTTTTTCTGTAAAATTAATAATTAAATGTGGGCTACAGAAGTCTCAAAAACTTCACAACTCCCACTAAAGTTTTCTAGGAAATTTAGTGACACTATTCTCAATTCACTCTTTAAATGAATCTGCTTATTGGGCAAACTCACTAAAGCTCTTTATTGGGCTGACCAGCGACCTCCTAGGGAAGATTCCTGATGACAATGAATTTGCCTTATTACCCTGGTGAGTAGTAGGGGCACATCATTGGGTCCTCCAAAATCTGTCGATAACTTTGATCACTGGCCAATAAAACAGCTTTGTCCCTTTAAAATTTACAAGTCTCTCTGGACTCTTTGGCCAAATAGTTCTAGATAACTACATGACTTTAGATTATCTGTTAGCAGAGCAAGGGTGAGTTTTTGCAATAGCTAATGCATCTTGTTGCATTTATATTAACACCTTTTCACAAGTGGAGACCAGTACTGAAAAGATCAGGCAGCAAGCAACCTGGATCCAACAAACCCTTGATCACCACATATCCTTTTTGGACAGGATTGAAATAGGTCTAACTGACTGGTTCTCTAGATTTTTCTTCTGGATACCAAGTAACAAGTCTATTTTACTAGGCCTCCTCCACCTCATTCTGACTATCCTATTCATTATTTCCTTTATGTATGTGTCTTTCCCTTTACTTTTCTGTTGCTGTTCCTCCCTTTGCAACTATGCAATCAAACACAAGAAAAAAGAATGGCAACAAGAAGTAAAATCCTTCCATTGTAAAGACCCCTTTATCACCCATTTTCAGTAGAAAATACCTTGGAGCTGTTGTTGACCACTTTTCCATAGAAATGGAAGATAGAAATTGACAGTGGGAAAATGTAACTGTCCACTTCACCTTTTTATGATAGTGGAACACTTCATCTTTTGAATTTAGCCCTTTTAAAAGGGCCATATTTGGTTTTCCTCTCTCTTCTCACATTCCTGGTCTCTAAAAAAATTAGGGAATCAGGGTTATCTTTTCTATTTTAGGCCTAGTTATCTGTCCTTAAGCACACATCCACCACAGGAATAAGATGCCACTCTGAAGATCCAGGAAATGACTATCTCCCAAATTAACACACCATCAGGGTTCACCTGGGCCCCACCCTCACCCTCCACCCTGCTGCCATCCAAATTAGGGCACATGTGAAATGTAGCATTTGAATTCGCTTTTAAAAACCTTCTTTTCTCCCTAATGGGCAGAGTTACAGCCTTTGGATAGAAGTTTCCTGTGCTTTTCTTTTGCTAGCAAATCAATACACGTTTTTTCCCTTTTCTGAAATATCTTTAGAGTGTGGTCTTCTCATAACTTCCATGTTATGCTAAAGTGTTTAAATGCATTGTACCATATGGACAAATGAACAATGCAGATTTCTTTTTGTGGGGTTTGGGGTTAGAAGTGGCTTGCTGCTTTTCTAAAGTTTTGACCAAAGAGAACAAAGAATCCTCCTTATGGAACTTGCTAATCTTATCATTCTTTTCTTGTTTCCATTTATCCTAAAAATAAGTATATATCCTAATCTCCTTTTGGGTCTCCTAGGGCCATCTCTGTTTCTCCCTTCCTCTCTCTCTTCCTTTCCTCTGTTTCTCCCTTCTTCTCTTTCTTCCTTTCCCTCTTTTCTTTACCCTCCTCTCTTCCTCCGTTCCGTCCTACCTTTCCTTCTCTCTTTCATTTTCTGAATTATCATATGTCTTCTTAAAGGTAACGCATAGTGTATTATCACTTTGAATAGCAGGTAAAAAGCTACTAAATTTAAGAAAATCTGGTGAGTATCATCTAAATATTAGCCCACTACACCTGCTTTGCTTATATATAACTCAGAACTAAATCCTGAGTAAAGAGGATGGGAACACATCAGAAAGTAATGAAAGTTGCTGAAATAAATACAGTAATACTATCACATTTATGCTATGTTCTTACAAAAGATCTTATATCTATGGACCTAGGAAAGAAAAATTTTCATCAAATTTATTATATTACTCTTTATATGTAAACTCAAAGTAGCCGTGATATAATTAAAGAATATTTCAACTTACTGTTCTTCTAGGAACAGAAAAGGTGAAAGACAAATGGAGAATAATTAGAAAGGTATGTACAAGAAAAGTAGTGAATGGGAGAAGAGCTGAAAGAGAATGAAGTAGAATATGGATGCTGAGAGCTGAGGAATGTGTTAAACCTACCATACTTTTCTTCCTGCCTCATTATCTTAAAGGTGAGCTTAATAAATAAATCTTGTCTTTATATTCTCACATATATTCTCCAGATGATATGAACTCTCTAACAAGTAAATTTATTCTATGTGTTTTGTTATGTACAGGGAAGAATTTGAAAAGTTCACCCCTTTCAATCTGATGTTCTTTGTGGACTCTTTCTCCTTTGAATTCATCAGAAATATGCCATGTAAATGTCACTTTAGTAATTTTAAAATAAATTAATGATACTGAAGTTCAACTAAAAGAAGGAAACCAAAAGACAGGCATTGGGCAATGTAGGGGAATAAAACAGGACTATCCAGATGACTACATTCCTTCAATACAATGGTAAGATATCTACCTTTAGTCATCTTGTTGACTAAATGTGTTATGTCTCCTGTGTGGCCAGCATGCTATTTGGTGCTGAGATTTGAAAACCATTTCTCAAGGTCAGGAAGTCCAAGTCAAAATCTTAAAAGCTATTTATGTGCAGATGAGTGATACCTCATCTGTAAAATGATAATACATTCTCTGTCTTCACAGAGTTACTTTGAAGATTAAATAAAATAATGCACTTAATGCTTAGAGGAGAGCCTGGTTTATAAGGGATGCCCTACAAATATTTGGTTCAATACTTCTTATCTCATGTTAGAAGAAACTCACAAAATGTATGAATACAAAGAGAGATAAGAAAAAGTCTCATAAAATAAATTATATTTAAGTATCTTTATTTCTTTTTCTTTTTTATTTTTAACTCAATTTTATTTTTACACAACTGTTTTTGTTAGGAATGGTATATACCTAGTATAAAAACTTAAATATCAGTGAAAAATTATAATAACAGTAGTAAGAGTTAATATTAATTGAGGTAAGCTTTGTATGTGCATGCATGCCTAAGATTTACCACAACACCATAGTTTGACATTAGTTTTATTAAATTATCAAAGCAATCCTATGGGATGTTTTATTATTATTCCAACTTGAGAGGTGAGAAAACTAAATCACCAAAATATTACTTAAATACTCCCAAGTCCCACAGGTGCTTAAAGAAAGATAAATAAATAAATAAATAAATAAATAAACAAATAAATGAATAAATAAAAAGCAGGCAAAATCCTAGCACAGAGAAATAGTCATTGATCATGCCTAAACTAATTCTATACTTAAAATATAAAATGGTCATGCATAGGAAACACCATATAAATAGTTTGTTCTTACAAGGAGGAGCCCCATTATGCATATTTTCACAATAGTATTTCCAATAGCATCTTTTATATAAATAATCACAAACAACTTCATGTTTGGTGACTGTATGGGGTTCCATTGTATATTTCGCTCATTTATTTTGGCATATAGATTTTCATGAAAAACATTAAAATTAATATTCTCATGACAATAGAGTTCCTCCACAATTGCCAATGTAAGTTAACTGAAACAATCAAAACTAGTAGAATTTATTGAAACATATTGCAAAATTCCTTTTAAAACACTGGAATCTAATTATAAGAGCTTTTCAAAATTAACCTTTCCTTTTACTCTTTTTAAATAGCACTTCTCTGCCCCTTGATAAAATCTCTGCAATATAATTGGTCTAATCCCAGTCATGTTAATGAACAAACTTTACCCCCAACATGGACAAACATGTACATACACATACACACACACACACACACACACACACACACTCACACACATACATGCATATATATGTATATACACATATATAAAAATAAACATAATTTAAGGATAGTTTATATATGTACATTATACAGCATATATATAT
>CM053404.1:88457303-88542130 GCA_028644305.1 Xerus rutilus
TTTCCCAAAAGTTGCATTTTAATACATGTTGGCAAACATAACAGAAAAAAACAAATTATCAGAAGCTGTACACACTATTCACTGAAAACATTTGTTGAGGCAAATAGAAAAAAATTGTTACAATCATAATTTTTCTAACTTTGCACAAAATTATAAGCAGATTACGTTCTTCATATTAAACATCTTTATATGCACTTTCCAAGGTCTCATTAAGTTGCCTAGTCTGGCACTGAACTTGAAAACCTCCTGTCTCTACCTCTCAAGTAGTGTCCCAATGACTTTGATAAAAATTTTTAAAGTATACAAGAAATTGATTTGTGTATGTTTGTGCAAAGAAAACATGAATATGAAAAATAGGATATCATCAAATGGTAACATAAAAAATACATAGTAGTAGTGAGCTGAAGATTAAAACAGAATTCTGGAGAAATACAGCTGCTTTCAGTCCTAGAAGAGAAATGGCCCTCATGGGTCATTATAAAGAAGATGCTATGCCAATTAATGAGTCATATCCTCAAATATATTTCCACAGTAAATACAATAATGAGCTTCATGGGGATGTGTATTCACTCCATCAATATAGCCTGATGGAATAAAAGCAAATTTTTTCTATCTGGAATGAAAATGATGTATCCCAATAAACTGATGTAGAACTACCACTGGGGTTTTAATTGAATCACTTTGAGTAAACACAGAAGAGCAAGTTAAAATCAAATAATTTGGTTATTCAAAATACATTATTTTAAGCAATAGTTTTTATTTTTCTAAGAAAAATTCTCAAGTGTCAAATTTAAATAGTTGTTTCTTTAAGTTGACATTTTCTTGTTCCTTGAATATACTATAGTGAGTGGCAAGAGCAGCTAGCAATTGATAGATTGATTCATTCTAGCAAAGTTGATATGACAAATATAAAAGTATTTAGGACCACTAATACCTCAGCTCTTTCTTTAGTTTTAGGATGTGAAAAAGATTCCTTCATAGTTGATTTTAATCCTTATGCATATAGTCTGCATTGTTTAACTTGTTCCTTGTAAACTATAATTCAAAAAGGCTATTATTAAGTATTAGTGTCCTTTTGTTAAAAACTATTTGGTCAGCTTCCAGGTAAGAAAGTTTTATTGCACTGCAAGATCAATATTAGGGTGTTTGAAGCAATTTAGACTCATTTTTTATTTCTTGAATTCTCAAACAATTTTAAAAGAGCCTTTCAAATATATTCAAGTAGTCAAACTGATAGGCTCAATTTCAGGTCAGATACAATGCTTATAAAATGACTAACATGATAATCTTGACTAGTGAATTTAGTAGGCAAGCTTAGATGATATCATGCACTCTCTGAAAAAGCTATAAATTAAAACACTCAGCAACATCATTAGTCTCTGCATCAGGAGCTCAGAGGCTAATGATATCATACATACCTAAAATAAGTCAGATGGAGAAAGGAAGAACAGGTCTTTACAACGCTGTCACCCTGAAGCAATGCATATCACCATTAACTGGTTATTTATTAAAAAGAAAGGTTAAAAACTCTATTTTAATTTCTGCATTTGTTCCTGAAGTAAGATTGTTAAAAAAAATCCTAGTTTTATATATTACTTCCTAGAGTCAGATTGCTAAAACTTGAGGCATTTTAGTTTGAATTACATCAAAATATTCACAATTATAACACAGAGGAAAAGCTGTTTCTGATGAAAGTGAAGCTATATTTAATAGAACATTTGGCTTGAACCTCTCACAGAGGTTGTATGTGGCTTAAATTGAATGTTATGTAAGTCTTTAATGAAGATGTGAATGAAAATTAAGAACAAGGAAACTAAGGTAAAATTAATTTTAGCTTTCCTCAATCATTTATAATTATTGTTTCTTACAACAAGAGCTCATAACCAGTGAAGCTTTTCTAATGTCTTGTGCAAATGACAAATAGCAGTGTTTCTGAATGTATTTGCAAACAGTGGCAAACAATAAAGACAACTTCCTGTAATCCTAAAGCCAATAAAGAAGAAAAAATATTTCAGCAGCATATGCCAGAAATATATTTTTTTGTCATTGAAGGAAAAATAAATGATTGACAATAGATTCAATTTATGAACATGTACATGGAAAATGTGTGATAACTCCAAAATTAAATTGTAAACAATAGCACATTCCCAAGAGTAAGGTGGCATATAATGTGATCAACGGCTTGGTGAAATCATTCAGCTAGACACATCATCTAGAATATGATAAAATAAGCAAGGATAAATTATAGTTTTCAAGCTGCATAAATAGAGGATAAAGTGGAAAAGTAAAAGAGTATTATTATTAAATAATTACTAATATTTTTATTTTTAATAAAGTGATTTAATTACTTGTCCTCTCTAACAATTATAACTAAAAAAAGACAATATCAGATAACATTTTTATATTTATCTATATATAGAGAATACTTCCATGGCTAGAAAATTAATATGTCTAAATAGCTGAGATTACTCATTGCAGACTTCACAACGGAAGTAAACTGGATTTGAATATGAATTCTACAATTTATTATCAGCATAAACTAAAACTAAGTAACTCAAATCTCTTTGAACTATATCTATAGTTTCTCATCTTAACATGGAGATATTTATAAAACAGATACATAATTATGGTGAAAACTAAGATATCACATTAAAAATGTTGTTATATACTAGCTGCTAATTAGTTTTTTAATACAAAAGATCCAGAATAGCCAAATCAATTCTGACCAATAAAAGCAATGCTGCAAACATCACAATTCCTGACTTTAAATTATGATACAGAAATATAGTAACAAAGGCAGTGTAGTTCTGTATTAAAACAGACGTGTAGACCAGTTCAATACGCTGGAAAATACAGAAACAAACACACAGAATCAGCGTCATCTGATCTTTGACAAAGGCACCAAAACCATAAGTTGGAGAAAAGACAGACATTTGAATAAATGGGAAAAGTGGATATTCATTTGCAGAAGAATGAAATTAGACCTGTGTCTCTCACCCTGAACAAAAATCAACTCAAAATGGGTAAAAACTTAAGAATTAAGTCAGAATCTGCAACTTTTAGAAGAAAACACAGGATCAATATTCTATCATGTAAGTTCAGGAATAACTTTCTCAGTAAGACACCTAAGACTCAGGAAATAAAAGGAAGGATTAATAAATCAGATGACAACAAATTAGAAAGCTTCTACACCTCAAAGGAACAATTAAGAGTATGAAGAGAGCTTACAGAATGGGAGTAAACATTTGCCAGCTACTCTTTTGACAGAGGATTAATGTCCAGAATACATAAGAGTTTAAAGAAACTACACACACACACACAGTAGTTAATAAATGGGCAAACTAACTGAACAAACAGTTTACAAAAGAAGAAATACAAATGGCAAACACATACTTAAAAATGTTAAACATCTTTAGCAATAAGGGAAATGCAAATCAGAATTACACTGAGATTTCATCTCACTCTAGTTAGAATGGCAATCATCAAGAATACACATAACAATAAATATACTAGTGGTGGAATTGTAAAATTAGTGTAACTACTGTGAGGATCAGTATGGAGGTTCCTCAAAAGACTAGAAATAGAACCATCATATGACCCAACTATGCCACTGTTCTATATATACAAGAGTATATATCGACATGCTATGATGACACGTGGTTACCCATGTTTATAACAGCACCATTCATGATAGCCAAGATATGTAAACAGCCTTGGTGTCTGTCAACAGATGAAAAGATAATGAAAATGTGGTAGATATATACACTGGAGTTTTATTCAGCCATAAAGAGGAATAAAATTATGTAATATGCAGGAAAAATGGATGGAACTGGGGAACATTGAGATTAATCAGACTCAGAAAGTGAAGTGTTGTATGTTTTCTCTCGTATGTGAAAGGTAGAGTAAAAGAGAAAAGGGACCTCATGAAAATAGAAGAGAGACTAGCAGAGGAGAACAAGCACATCAGAGAAGAGTGGAAGGGAGGGAAAACAATAGGAAACAGGGGAATGATACGGATCAATTATGATTTGTGCATGTGTGAATATATCATAATGAATTTCATTGTTGTGTATAATACAATACACCACCAAAAAAAGATTAAATTAGGTATACTTTCTATTTGAACTTCATTGATATAAATGTTATCTGTGACCTGGTAGATTCAACCAAATAGAGTTATCATCTTTCCTAAAATAGTTTTGGCCCACAAATTCTGATTGAAAATTTTCTTGTATTTTAAGTTAAATTACTTTTAAAACATGGATAAAAGCATAAAACTGTACCTATTTATGGGGTACCACATGATGTTTTGATATGTGTATGCATTGTACATTTAATCTGGTTAAATATGTAAATCTCCTTTAATATTTATCATTTCCTTATAGTGAAACATTCCTAACTCTTTCTTCTAGATTTTTTGAAAGACAAGGTTCATTTTTGTTATCTACAGTCACCTGACTATGCAAAATATCACACCAGAATGTCTTATTTCTATCTGACTATAACTTAGTGTCCACTGATCATTCTTCCCAGTCACCCCCTTGCTGTATATATATATATAATTTTTATTCATTTATCATTTGATGTTATTTCCATTTTTTTGTGAATAGTACTACAATAAACATGGAAGCGTTGATGTCTCTTTGACATATTGACTCAATCTCCTTTGGCTGTATACCCAGTACTGTCTAACTGCCAGAGTCTTATGGTAGCTCTTTATTGCAGTGCAGAGAAATGAACACAGGGCCTCACACATGCTAACCAAACAATCTATAGCTGAACTACATCCTTAACCCCAGATCATATGGCAGTTCTATTCTTACCTTAAAAAAAAAAAACTCCATAAAGTTTTCAATAATAATAATATTAATTTACATTTCCACTAACAGTGTGCAAGTGTTCCCTTTTCTTCACATTTGCCAGCACTTTATTTTTCTTTTATTCTTTTGGATAGTAACCATTCCTGCTGGGGTGAGATCTCATTGTGATTTTCATTTTCATTTCCTGGTGACTGGTGATGTTGAGTGTGTGTGTGTGTGTGTGTGTGTGTGTGTGTGTGTGTGTATGTGTGTATGCGTGCTAGTTACAAACATGTCTTCCTTTGAAAAGTATCTATTTAGGTCGTTGTCCATTTTTAAATGAGTTTTTTTTTCTATTTAATTTTTGGAGCTCTTGTATATTCTGGAAGTATAGTTTGCAAATATTCTCTCCCTATCTTTAGGTTGTCTTTTCACTGTGTTGTTAACTTTGTTGTGCAGAAGACATTTAGTTTGATATAAACTTGTTTATCTTTATAAAGGCAATGAAAAAAAATCATTTCCATTCAAATAATTGGACTTACTTTTTTTCTAATTTTATTGTAGTTCTTTTCTTTTCCTCTCTTTTACAAAGATTTTTTGATTATGAAGTTGTTTTGACATGATATCAATTTAACTTTAATCATAAAGATATGAAAAGATGAAAAAAGAAGAGATAAAAAAATTTACCGAAAAAAATCTACACTTTCCCTCTATTTCTGCTCACATTATGAATTTTTATTGTCTTATTTTACATATTTCTATGTTTCATATTTCCCAACAAATTAAGTACTTATAATGTTTAATTGTTTTGTATTCCAGTCTTCATACAAACAATATGAATGATTTATTTACCACGTTTATAATATTAGATAACTTGGACTTTGTATGATTTACAGTGAGTTTTAAACCTTCCTACATTTTTTTAATGACTTCTTAGCATTTTGACATTTCTTTCCTTCAATTTAAAGAATTAGCTATTTTATTTTATTTTTAATTTTTTAATTTTTTGGTACCAGGGATTGAACTCAGGGGTACTCGACCACTGACCCATATCCCCAGTCCTATTTTTTGTGTTTTATTTAGAGACAGGGTCTCCCTGAGTTGCTTAGAACCTCACCATTCCTGAGGCTGGCTTTGAACTTGCGATTCTCCTATCTCAGCCTCCCAAAGATAACATTTGACCTTTGGCTTTTTGGGATTGGCTTATTTCAATTAGCATGATATTCTCCAATTCCATTCATTTACCAGCAAATACCATAATTCCATTCCTTTTTATTCCTGAATAATAGTTCATTTTGTATATATACCACATTTTCTTTATTCATTCATCCTTGAAGGGCCCTAGATTGGTTCTGTAGCTTGACTATTGTGAATTGAGCTTTTATAAACATTGATATGGCTGTGTCACTATTGATGATTTTAAGTCCTTTGGGTATATAAGCTGATGAGTGAGAAAACTGGGTCAAATGGTGGTCTTGAGGAACACTCAGTTGAGTTGAATCTGACTGGTGACTTTTGACTTTCCGTAGCTGGTAATAATTATAATTTTTTCTAGGATTTAGAAAATTTCTGCAATTATCTATTTAAATAAGCTTTATACCCCTTTGAAACTCTCAAGTCTCTGTTGAACCCTTGTAACTCAATTGCTTAATCTTAATTCCGTCTCAATGTTTTTTATTTGTTTTTCTATTATGTTCCTATAAGTTTTTTCTATTTCTCTTCCTTCCTTATCTCCCTTCTTATTGTTTATTTTCAAATAGCTTATCTTTAAGCACATTAATTTTTTCTTCTGTTTGACCTGTTCTCCTATTGATGTTTTCTGTCCTATTAATTTTGTTGAGTGCATTTTCTAGCTGAAGGATTTCTGTTTGATTTTTTAAAAATGAACTTCAATCTTTCTTTTAAGTTACTCTGTTAAAATATTGATCTGTTTCTCTATGTTTTCTTGAAGTTCATTGAATTTCCTAAATATAGCTTTTTTAAAAAATAGTTTGCAGTTATCAGTGTTAAATACTTAATATTTGGCACCTTATTTTAACCACTGGATGAGGTAATGGTTCTCTGAAAGTCCTTCATGCTTGTTAGCACATTACATAATCTATTCATTGAAGGATTAGGTGCTGGGGCTGAGGTTATGGCGCAGTGGTAGCATGCTCGCCTAGCATGCATGAGGCACTGGGTTCGATCCTCAGCACCACATAAAAATAAAATAAAGATATTCTGTCCACCTACAGCTAAAAAATAAATATTTAAAAAAAAAAAGGATTAGGTACTTATTCCGGTCTTTTTTATTTGTCTTTGTGCCTGTCCTTCCAGAAATAGTGATCAGTTTGCTTATTACCCTGGAGCCTATGGATACTTCCTCTATTTCAATACTTGAAGGCACCCTAATTCAGGTTCATTGTAAATGCATTATTTTGTTGTTGCTTTTGAACCATGAGAGGGTGCTCCAAGCCCAGTTTGTTCTAAATCTTCAGTTGTTCAGAATAAACTGGAGGAGTGCCTAAAATGAGTAGGCCACCAACACAAGCCTCCGCCTAGGGTTGGGGTAGGCCCAGATGCCTTGACCATAACCATTGGTATATGGTTGGGTACCATGTGATTTTGCCCACTTCTAGGCATCACAGTGGAGATTCTTATGCAATGACTTGCAAGCCCAGGGTTGTATGCAATGACTTGTTGCCCACATTCTTTTTCTTAGACAATTGCTATCTTTGTGTTGTGCTACCTGTAGATTAGGGAGAAATTAAATAAACTTTCCCATGACCAACAATGTTGGATAAAACCCACAGCCCAAAAGTCATGGAGAACAGTGTATTACAAGGTCAGGACCAAGACCTGTGCTACCGTGGGTACCTGCTACTGAGGCAGGATAGTGGCCTGAGATTTCTACAACCTACAACACATGACACAGACCATCATAGAAATCTAATCCACTGAGGCCATGAATCCCTACCTGGTACTGGAGCAAGTCCAGAGGTTCTGCCCATGCAAACTGGCTAGGAGATAGGGAACATTATGATCTGCCCACTGTTAGGTTTTACCAGCCCAGCATTAGGTTTTAAGACAGGTTTATGTGCTCATTTTCTTTCTCTACTGCCAACTTTTACTCCTTGATGTTCTGCCCAACGTTGAAGATGGGGGTGGAATGTCTTGGCTATCCAAGCTGATGCAAACTGTATCACACCTGAGTTTCATTGTTGCAGGCACCAGCACAGTTTGGGAATATACACTATGCTTGCATTTTGGCTGGTGGTGATGCAGTCCATAACTGGAATGAATCACACTGGGGACATGGGTCTATGTTTGATGCCAGGGATGATGTAAAAGCTGTATCTGTGAGTGCTAGCTTGAGGATACACCTTTGGACATACCCTGGTGCTGGGTGTCACCAAGATAGGCTCTGCACTGAGCTCAAAGGCAAAGTCAGATGTTTATTTCAATGCCTTAAGACCCAACAGAGGAACCTTGCTCTTTTCTGTATTGCCCAAGACTGAGAAAGAGAGTCCCAGGATGTCCTTGCCTTCCCAATATCCAAAAGTTCACTGTACAGGTATTGGCTTGGGGATACATACTGTGGAGCTCTTCCTGGTACTACCTTTCACTGTGATAGACCAGGTACTGATTTTCAAGTGTAATGTCTGCACTGAACTTCCTCTCCTTTGCCCAAGCTCAGCTGTTTTGTTATGGCGGGGAGAGTAAGGTAAACAATGCTCTCCTCCTTGGCTTCTTCACTGTGCCTTTTATCACTAAATACTAAAGCCAGATTCTATGTGCACTCTCTGGCTTCCTTAGCTCTTGTGAAGGCAGACTGGTATGTGAATAGCTGTGTAAAATGATTGCTTTTCTGGGGAGATTACTGGAGCTTCTTAGTCAGCTACCATATTGCCTCTGATCCTCATTTAAATTGTAATCAACACTCTGGGGTTCATTTTCCTTTTTCTTAAGATATTAAAATTTCTAAATAATTTCTATATATCTTTCACAGGCTACTGTACTTCATCTCTATATATGCAGAGTCTTTCAGGTTAAGCCTTAGGTTTACTACAAACAAAAATAGAGCAATTTTATGTTTTTAATACTAGAGCAGAAAGATTAATCACAAAAATACTTTTCAGATCATGTTTTACTCTCTATTTTATCAAAACCACAGGAGTGAGTCCAAAATAAATAACTCGTGCAGATGAAAATAAACTTGGACTTTAAACATAATCACCCTGTTTTTTTCAAAATGCAAGCCCAAAATTTGGAGTTTATCTATAAAGCTGCTGTGTTTTTTTAACATTATGGATGAGACATTTATTGTCAACACAGTGGAGTCTGACTCCAAAATAAATCCTAATGTTACTATACATGATGAAATCAATGAATATATCTTGTATGCTTATGCTTAGCCAAAAATAGAACATAAATGAAAATACTTATACAAGAAAATAATCTCTTCTAGTTTGAGTACTTGCTAAGTGCCATGAAACAGCATTTCCAAACTACTGATGCTCTGTCCACTTATGATTTAAATCCTTTTTGCAATCCAAGCCTGTTTGTTATTCTCCACTGAAATACACCTTGTCAATAATAGTCCTTTAAAAAGAGACCAATTAAATTCCAACATCTTAGGAAAACTTTTATTTCTATTTGCTTTTAATTTAATCACATGTTTAAGTAAAACTACATATGATAGTAGTCTGAACCATTTCACCTTTATTTTTCATTAGCATATACAAGAATATATGCAATTTGCAAAACCAACACTGTTGTTTACAGAAAATGTATCTCTTTGATTTTCTCAATGTCTTTAAATTCTTTCTGACATGTAAATCCCTAAGGTTAAAATTTCATTTAAATTTCACATTTGAGTTTATGAATGCTTTTACTTGTGTTCTGGTTCAGATTTAATCAGAATGTGAAATAAAAGGAGCACATAACTTATTATATCTAAACAGATTATATAATATTTGTAATTAATAAGCATTACCTCATGGGCAAATGGCATTCTGCATGGCAATTTTATAGCATCATTAATATCAATGGTAAATGTCAAAATACTCAAATGTCAAACTTTTCTTCACAAGTACTCAACAACAAATGGTGTGGCACCTGTGAATTTATAATAACATTATCTTGGGATTTGGGAAAAGATTCACAGGCATATCATGGAGTTAAAATAATCAACTTAACTTGTATTGGGCCTCCCAAGCATTTGTGTTTTGAAAATGTGAAACATTTCTTGAACCTGTAATGTCAATGTAGAATCCAACAAGGTACAGTGGTATTTTAATATTTACTCTTCCAAACAAAATAAGAATGACCTAACTATTTGTCAAGCATGATTCAAACTAAATTCCTGGGCTATGACATTTTGTAGCTCAAAGTTTTGCTGAGGGACTCCTCCATTCATTGGAAAACTGATAGAATTAATTGTTCTGGTTAATAACTCACTGTTGTGCCTTATTCTGTTTCATTTCTATAAGCAAAACCTGGTTACTTGAATGCATGTTTCTTTGGACATTCACCAATATAGGTAGTTTCTGCCACATTTTATGACATGTCTCCCAGAAGAAACTGCTGCATTCCATGCTCTCTCTCCTCAGTATTAAGCATTTTCTTGCCACTCCCATTTTGTTTGCCCCCTTCCATCTTCTGTCTTTCCAGAACTGGAGATTGAAGTCAGGAAGCCAGGGGTGTTCTACCATTTAGCTATACCCCAGTCTCTCTCTATATATACATATGTATGTGTGTCTGTGTATGTGTGCATGTGTATACATATCCATATGAAAATATATTCTTTTTTATTTTTTTCTTTGAAACTAAGTTGCCCACACTAGTCTTGAACTTGCCATCCAGCTGCGTTAGCCTCCGGAATCATAGCCTCTCTTTTAAGGGTCTTCCATGACATACTGACAGACCTCTTACACCCCTTGGAACTTAATAGTACCCAATCTTCCTTCTTTTCTTTTTTTTTCTCCTTTTTTTCATTCTTTTTTTTTCTGTCCTTCCACAAAATTCTTATTCTTATTTGTGTTAGTCACAGTGCTAGGTATTATGCATAAATCTTTAAATAATATGCAATTTTTGCTTTCAAGAAGATTGAAACTCCACCTTGTAACTTGTCAACAGTTTTTGAAAATGCATCTGTCATCTTATATACTCTGGTTTCTAGTTTCTTTGATCACACTTTCATTGCTTGCTCCCTGTCCACATCCTGGTTCAGAATCTCATCTTTGCTTCTTTTTTTTCAAAGTTCACTACAGATACTACTTTACCATTAAATGTTTGCTGAATTTAAATTTTTAAACCTAGCAGCATTTTCTGACAAGAGTAGCAACAAATTTAATCAAAATGTACATACCTGAGTTAAGCAAATAATCATGAAGAGCACCAGGAAAATATTTATTTTCATTATTAACTCATATATTTAACATTAACTTGTTTGTAATACATAAATTATCTTTGAAATTGCATCTTTTCCTATCAAAATGCTCTGTTACCTATTCAATTAATGTATCTTGAGAATGATTCAAATTACCCTAAAACGTGAATATATCTCTAGTATCAAACAAAGTGGGTAACAAAGTTCAAATGTCAAAAATAATATTGTCTTTGTCACATATATCTCATATCTGTAAAGTGAAATATAATAGTATATCTATCATAGTCACTTCGAGTCAATAAAAAGGCAATCTTACAATTTTAGAAAGAGCACTATTTGAGTTTTTTATTTTGCTGTGAAATGTTCCAGACCAATGAACATTGGCTGTGACAGAGTGCCTGAGTCCTGAATCACCTTTGTCCCTTATGTGAATCTAGAGAATTTCCCAGACTGTGACAAATAACTAACAGATATCCATCTTGTCTTTTCTTTTGAAAATTCTTTTGGGTGATGACCCACCCTTATCTCTCCCGAAATCACAAGTCTTCCTTCTTTTGTTGCTCAAATTAGATATAGTAAGCTACTCAAAAAGAATCAACAAAGCATTTAAAAATATATAAGAAGGAAAGAGATGCCCTAAGAGTTCAGGCACTAGAAAATACATACTCATAAAATTGCTAGTTTAAGTAGACATAATCTTAAAAACT
Source organism: Xerus rutilus (assembly GCA_028644305.1). Classification (NCBI taxonomy): domain Eukaryota; kingdom Metazoa; phylum Chordata; class Mammalia; order Rodentia; family Sciuridae; genus Xerus; species Xerus rutilus. The sequence goes on from CM053404.1 coordinate 88,469,180, forward strand.
GGCAAATGATCCAAAGAATCATAAAATACTTTCCTTGTAAAAGTCATTAGAAATAGATTGCTGCAAGTGAAAAACAAAACAAAACCAAGCAAAAACAATTTCATTTCTAAGGTAAAAAAAATTATCACTATTCCCAGGACAATAAACTAGCTCAATCTAGGGTCTTTTTGTGACAATATGTTCTTTATAATTTTATAAGCAAGCATTATTTTACACATTTAAAATTATTAATGTTTAAGAGTTAAAATTAGGCTGTTATTTTCTGTTCTATACTTCATGTTTCATTATTATTTACTGAAAATTATTACATTGTATTTTCATGGCCATGTTACAAAAAGACTCTTCATTTGATATGTACCTTAAATCTCTCATCCACAGGTTTTTTCTCAGTTCACACTTTACTTTGAGTGTGGGCTGTCACAAGCAAAATTAAGCTAGTATTTTCAGGCAGTCTCTGATGGGCATAGGACCAATTCTGTGCCCGATTCTATCTTATTCTTTTGGCTAGAATCCCAGATATTGCTTTCCTTTATTGTAAAAACAGTTAGGTTTTGAGAAACCTCTGAAGTAATTTTGAAGGTACAGAAGGGAAGAAGCTGTATAAATCTTTTGCAAGAGAGGTGGTCACTGAAAAGTGTAAAATGTAACTTCTTAACTGTATATAGAAGTAGCTCTAAATTAAGGAGCTTTTGTTAACTAATGTCATATAAATGACATTACCCATTGGAGAAAATATAGGCTGTGATCCAAGCAACAGAAATAAAAAACAAACATGAAGTGTTATAAGTTGTATAGTACATGTGTATGATGACAGATTTTAAAAGCTTCTCTAAACAGATAATTGGATATTAGGAACACATAATGCTTTTTAAGCAAGTTAAAACTTAAGTATAGATTTTATTTTTTAATATTCTGTGTACATATTCTATCAATGGCCTAGTTATGTATATTTTAGTCAAAGTCACTATTAAAATTACCTGAACTAAAAAATCTTCACTCACCCAATGATATGATAAGCATTAAAATAGGAATATATATCAGATGGAACAAAAAAAAAACTGAGAAGCTGAACTCATTTTCAATCATGTCAATATGCACTTTAACTTAGAATGGTAAACATACCAATTGAAGACAAGATTGTTAGATTTTATAAGAAAGGGAAAAGAAAGCAAGACCTAAATATATGCTCTCTAAAGGAAGCTTGATTTAAATGTAAAGATAAGTAAAAAAATACGAGGATGGCGAAACACATATAACAATAACATTAACCAAAAGGGAGCTGGATTATCTACATGAGTATATGTTATGGTTTGGATGTGAGGTATCTCCCAAAGGCTCATGTGTGAGACAATGCAGAAGGGTTCAGAGAGGGAATTATTTTGTTATGAGAACCTTAACTCAATCAGTGGATTGATCACCTGATGGGATTAACTGAGTAGTGATTAAATGTAGGTGAGGTATGGTTGGAGGAGGTGGGCATTCAGGGTGTGGCTTTGGGGCACATATTTGTATCTGGCAAGCAGAGATCTCTCTCTACTATCTGATAATCATGTGAGGTGCTTTCCTCTACCATAGTTTTCCACCTTAATGCTTTGTGTCACCTTGAGCCCCAACAAATGGAGCCTGCTCTGGACTGACACCTCTGAAACCTTGAGCCTATAAATAAACTTTTCCTCCTCTAAAATTGTTCTTTTGATGTCTTTTAGTCACAGCAGCAAAACTTGACTGAAACAGAAATTGGTACTGAGAGTGGGGTTGTTGCTGAGACTAACTTGACCATGTGGTTTATAAGTTTTGGAGCATTTTGGGACTCATTGGAGGAGTTTTGAGATGTTTAGCATTGCAAGCTGGAAATGCTTTAAATTGTTATAAGCCAATGGGCAATTCTGGTAGGCACTCAGAAGACCAGAATGCTGATAGGACCATGGTCAGTGAAGACAGGGCTTAAGAGGGTTTAGAGGAAAAGGAGGACACTTGATAATTGAACTAGAAGCCATTCATGTTATGTTCTGGATGAGAAGTTGTCTGCATTGGGGCTTTTATGAGACTTTCTGTAAGCTGTTGTAAAAGTGATGGACTTCTTAATCTCCTGGAAGATATACATAGACAGCATAGCAATCACACGATGGCATGGATATTACTAGAGAATTTTAGCCAAGTTTATTGTGATATTCAGGAACAGAAAGCAGAGTAGAAATATTCTAAAAACTGGACATGAAAGGTGAGAGTAAAACTGGGGATTAGAAAGTTGTAGTTGTTAAAGACATTAGCACTATTAAAGAAATGTTAAAGACTTTGCCCAGAGATAATAAGAAAGATGACTTGGGGGCATCTCAGAGCTGGCAAGATCACATCCATCTCAGGCTCAAGGGAGTAAAAGTGAAAGTTCCCTTAAGTAGAGACCAGTGGGGACTCCTTCTTGCACAAGGGGGCCTAGGAAATTTTTTTTAACATTCTCAGCCACCTGGCTGCTACAGCCATGGTCCGTGGAGAATTTATGGTAGCAAACCTTGGTGTCAACAACGTAATACTGCAGGAATTCAGGATGCTGTAGTTAGAGGTTCATGGAGGCTTCTGTCAGCATTTCAAGATCAGGCAAAGTGTGCAGGGTTAAAGTTTGCATGTAGCCCCTGAGAGGGCAAAGCATAGAGATGTGAGGGAGAAGACAAAATTGCCTTGGAGACCCCTGAGACTAAGAAATGCCAGTAACATGGGACATTGTCCTAGGAAAGCTACAGAAATTGAGCAGAGACAAGCCAACAGAAAGGCCATTTGGGTTGCAACCAACAAGGCCACAGGGGTAGATCTACACAAGCCCTTTGGACAGAATATCATGGTGCCATGTGCCCCAGATGCTGGACGTGGAGCTCCAGGACTTGTTTGCCCCGGTGGATTTCCTTTTCCACTATCTATGCCCCTGTTTCTCTAAATGGAAATGTTTACTCTGTACCATTATATATTGGATATTGGAAATTGCTTTTAATTTTGCCGGAGCTCACAATGAAAAATTGCCTTGAGACTTTGGAATTGAACTTTGAACAATCTCAGAACTACTGATATTATGGAGACTTTTGGAAATGGACTAAATGCATTTCACATTGTCAGATGAGTGTGAGCTTTTGGGGGCAAGGGGAGAAATGTTATTGTTTGGAAGTAAGGTGTCCCCCAAAGGCTCGCCTGTGAGACAATGCAGGAGGGTTCAGAGAGGAAATGATTGGGTTATGGGACCCTTAACTAAATCAGTGAATTAATTATTTAATGGGATTAATTGAATGGTAGCTGAAGGCAGATGGGGTGGGTTTAGAGGAGGTAGAATATTGAGGGCACAGCTTTGGGGTATATATTTGTGTCCGAAGAGTGGAGTTTCTCTGTCTGCCTCTGATCATCATGTGAGCTGCTTCTCTCTGCTACACTATTCAACCATGATATCTTGCCTCATCATGAGCCACAAGGAATGGAGCCATCTGTCTGTGGACTGAGACCTCTGAAACCGTGAGCCCTCAAATAAACTTTACCTTCTCTACAATTATGTTGGTGGATTCTTTTAGACAGCTGCGAAAGAGCTGACTAAAAGAGAATTTTCAAAGTAGAATTTAAAACAATGAAGACTTGCAAGGATAAAAAGAAGTACTACATAACCATATAGACTCCTCACATAGCAATTCTAAATAGATATTTACCTAATAACATATCTTTAAATACATACATTGAAAACTATTAGAGATAAAAGATGGTTCAAGACAAATCAACTACTTTAGACAGAAACTTCAACACTCTCCACTCAGTAATTGATTACATGAGAAAATTTTCACATACAAAGAAGACCTAAATATTGTCAAATAATACAACTTAATTAGTAAAACATACAATGAAGATAACATCTATGAGGAACTCATGGAACAAATAAAAACAACCAGTAAGGTCAATTTAATCTAACCATATCAGCACACATTTTAAATAAATAAGTATAAATATACCAAATAATATACCAAGAATTTTACTAACATTTATTTTCAAGAATCCACTTAACACTTTTTATAGTGACTCACAAAATGTATTTTGCAAAAAATTTAAAATGTTAAATAATAATCATAGAAAGATATTTTCATGTAAATAATGCACTTAAGTTAGAAATCTCTAATAGCCACCTATAAAATCAGATTTTGGAAATATCATACTTTTCTACATAACCCATGAGTTGAAGTGTCAAGAAATAATTCTGAAAATCTGAAATAAATGAAAACGAAAATACATAGTATAAAAAAGAGTGGGATGCCTAAATTTTCATTAAATTAGAAATGATAAAAATCTCAAATGAATAATATGAACTTTTATCCTAAGAAACTAAAACAAATACAAATTAACCCCAAAACAAAGCTGGTTCAAGTTTTGAAAATCAATCATTGTAATTATCTTATTAACCAACTAAAGAAAAATAATGATTATCTCAAAAAGATATTTAAAATAATTTAGCAAAACTAATCATTTATTTATTCATAGTAAAAAAAAACAACAACAAATTTTGGGTTTTTTTTTGTTTTGTTTTGTTTTTTGGTACTGGGGATTGAACTCATGGGCACTTGACCACTGAGCCACATCCCCAGCCCTATTTTGTGTTTTATGTAGAGACAGGGTCTCACTGAGTTGCTTAGTACCTTGCCGTTGCTGAGGCTGGCTTTGAACTCGCGATTCTTCTGTCTCAGCCTCCCTAAGTGCTGGGATTACAGGCTTGAGCCATCGCCCCCGGCTCAAAACCCAACAAATTTGGAATAGAAGGTATCTGCAGTTAATGCCATAATTAATGGCAAAGATGGAAAACTTTCTTGGTAAGATTGGAACAGGCTAATGATGTCCTCTTACCATACTGATTCAACACAGTATTAAAATTTAGTTTGTTCACTAAAGCAAGATAAAATAAAACATAAATATTTGACATGAAAAGTCAAAGCCTTTCAAACAAAAAACAAAACCAAAAAACTGTCTGTAGTTATAGAATATGAATTTCAGAATAGCTCATGTTTAAGAAAAACAATGCTCAGATTTCCCTAAATGAAGCTGTCACTAAGAAGGTAGTATGTGTACTGATGTTATTCATTGCCTATTCTGAAACATGAGAGATGTTATACTCAGTCAAAAAAAAACCACTGGGCATAATGAAGAATCTGAACATGTTCCTTTAAGAAAAGCTTATTTTTAGAATCCAACTTCTATTGGAACCTATTGAAAATCAGATTGCTATCACTATAATGTAAGGTTTGTAGAACTTCACAGAAATTGTTTCCCAGATTCCTTGATAAGGGAGTAAACCCTGATTAAAGCTTTTCAGTCCTAATTGCTTTTCTTTCTTTTTATTTCTCTCTATGCAGTCCCACACATAGAGGGAGATTTGAGCTGTTATTGCTTTCTAAGGACTATCTTAGTAGTGATTCTACACCCCTTTGTGGAAACCTGGAAAACCATAAGAATCTGCTTTCTATTTCTGAAAAATAAATTTATATATGAAATACTAAAGGCAAAAATCTCGACAATTTGAATTGAAAGAGTGGAGAAAAATGAAAAGATGCCTGAGAGAATCATTAAGACAAAATATTTAATTTTCTCAGGAGCTGCGATTATCCCCTCACTTCTGAGCAAACTCAACAGGTCTCAGCAATACCTTGAATCTGTGTCCTCAGAGTCCAGCCTCTCATGAATGGAGTATTTTCAATGTTTAGGAACCTCTCTGACATTTTTTCTATGTTCTGTAGCTACTTTGCCAAGCCTGATTTTAAGCTGTAATGAGCAAGATGGCTGTCCTGCGTGGACAGTTGGAAAGTATTATACAAAAAATGACTTTTTCTGTGTCCACTGTAAAAGCATGATTAGTTAGACAGCGTTAAAAATAGATCCATTGCACCTTTCTTCTGCTTAGATTTGATCCTATTACAATCAGAAGCAGATATATCCTATAGAAAACACATCACAAAATATTACTAAACCTGTGTTGTTAGCTAATAATAATCTATTAGGCTGATTAATGATTAATTTTATTCATGGTAAATAGGCACAATTCAGAAGGAAGAATATATAAATCTTATTTTGTTTTTGTCTTTTTACTCAATTGGTGATGGATTAAAGGATTCCACCAGCAGGTATTTATTTAGTCTTTCAAGCTGGGTTTTTACATGAATAACACATGAAAGATCTTAATACACATCATTCATTATTTCAATTATTTTACTTAATAAACTTTTAGATAACCAGTGGATAATAGAGAAAGAATAGAAAAATGTATTGTGATTTAATAATAAAAATTCACGTAAGTTAAAATTTAAAGTGCCCATACAAAGTTTCTTTTAAAATATAAGCACCTCAATAACATATTAAATAAAGCAGAGTCAAGTCTTCATACACATTTACAACTTAATAAACAGACTCATACACACATTCTATCTTAAACCTATTCACATAAAACACATGTAACTAGGTTTTTGTTGTTCTACGAAAAACAGGCGCAGCTCAGCTCCCTCTTCCTTGCTCACTATCCCCCACTCAAGCTCCTCACAGTCTGTGGTCTTACTTCCATCTTACCTTGCAAGGGTTCAACTTTAAGGTCATTTTCTCAAAGAGCCATTCTCTCTTTTTTAAAATTTATTTTTATTTTAGTTGTTGATGGACTTTTACTTATTCAGTTATTTATATGTGGTGCTGAGGATGGAACCCAGTGCTTCACACATGTGAGGCAAGTGCTCTACCACTGAGCCACAATCCCAGACCCTCATTCTCTTTTTACCAATTTAAATTAGGTAACTCTCCTCCTCTTGTCATTCTCTTTTAATAGTTGGTCTTTCCTTGTATTTGTCTGTCTCTGGATTGGAATGCTATCATAATCAGATCATTGCGTGCTTTCTTAACTGTGTCTAAATTCTAGAAGAATGCCTGACATACTAAATAATGCCAACCTTAACACCTGCTTCTTCTCCAGTCTTCCTCATCTTAGGAATGAGCATCAGGAAATTCATTGTTCTCACCCTTAACCAAACTACTGAAAATTCCTAACAGTTCTTTAAAATATAATAAGACCTTACATTATTCACTAAATTACATGGTTTTGCAGTGATTGTTCTGTGTAGTATACAACATAATTCATGAGCTCATCTACATCTGTGCTTAAAGGTTACCTCACTGGAGAAGTCTTAAGTAACCATCCTCTGCCAAATTGTTTCTTCTATAATCATTTTCTCTTAATGACTTCCTTTTGATCTAATAAAACTTTGCACTCTTTATTATTTGAGTATGTATTATTTTTGTCTCATTTTGGACAAATGTAAAGCTATGAAGCATTACATTTCAATATAAGCTATTGAGTATAACCATTTAACAATTCACTAATTTCTAAGCAAACCATTAAGTCCTCAATGGACAATTTTAAGTAAATATGTAAATTTTCAATGAATATTATTTTGTTATAACTAAGTAAATGAGTAAAATAATGAGTGCTTGAACAAAATATTAAAATGAAAAAATTAGGTGGTGCAAACAGATATTCTCTCTGATGAGAATAAGGTATAAGCAAATATCAGGTTTTAACACTGTGCCCATGAATTGAATGTCACTATGTATCAGGTTTATTTGTCATGTCCACAATATTTATTAATTATATTAATCCATGTATTTTATTATATAATTAACCTGTTACATAAAAAAATCCTGAATTTTTATAAGTCATCAAAATCTAAAAATCTCCCATTTAATAATCAGAAAAACATAAAAAAATCTAACATTGAGCAGTGTTCTGCAGAGAGAGCTGGCAAATACTCCTAATATTATCAAAAACAAATATATATATAATTATTACATATAAAATTATAATTATATATATATTTCTGAAAAATAGTTTAAAGTAAACTAAGAAGACATATTGTCTAAATTTAATATGGTATTATTGATGACATTTTGTAATAGATAAAAGTCATCAGAAAACCAAAGAAAATCAAAATATAGACTTTAGTTAAAAATAGATCAATATTTGATAATTCATTTTGACAAAAGTATTATTATAGTTTAGATCTAAAATATTTCTCAAAGAACCATGTGTTAAAGTTTTGTTACTCAGACTAACTCTACTGGTAGCTGGTTTAGCTTTTACGTGGAATCTAAGTCAAGAGATTTTAGGTTACTGGAGACATGCTCTTAAAGGGAAATGCTTCATTACAGGCCAAAAATCAATAAAGATAACTGACCATGTGCTGAATCCTCCAAAACTGTTGGCCAAAATAAACTTTTCCTGTTTTGAAGTCAGTTATCTCAGTTATTTTGCTATAGTAATGGAAAGCTCACTAACTCAGGTATAACAGCAATATAACAGATTAATAACAGGAGAAATTGATGTGAGTATGTAGGAACTACATTATATTCACAACTTCTCTGGAAACAGAAAACAAATAATTTACGCTGATCCCCACAATTTACATATCAACAATTATTAGAGGAAATTCAGAGCTAGCCTTGAATTCAAGTTCATCATTTCATCTACAAAGAAACCAAGACAAAAAATATTCCATAGATACTAAAACATTTTAAATATATCTTTTATTTTGGTAGAAGAAAGCTACTCAGTTCATGGCAACTGTGAAGCAGGGGGAACAAGGAGTCATGGATAATATATAATCTCCAAGGACATGACCCCAGTAACCTATTTCCTCCAGTTATGCCCCTCCTGCCTTCTAACTAGTAATTTATTCAAATTATTATTCCATCAAATGAATTACTCTATTGGTTAATTAACAGTTCTCTTACTGCAATCATGTTACTTCTGAACATTCCTGCATTGCCACATGACATCTCATATCCTAACCATAAGAAGCAAATCTTTCACAATTAAAAAAAAAAATTGATCTATTACAGATCAGAGTTGGAAAAGTACATTTACTTGCTGACTATTTATTAGTCAAATAATATTCTTCCACTAGATTTTTACACAGTAATTTTACCAATCTGTTAATATTTCCTGTTTTATTGTGAGGTAGGATTTAATATCCTGGTTCATTTGGAGAAATCAATTATTTCTCAAATTATACAGATAGAAAAGAAAACTTATTTTGCTTCTGAACTCTTGTTATTTGTGTCAACAGTATGAGATATTAGAAACTCATTTTTTTCCTTCCCAGCTTTGTATCAGATGTCTGTTTTAGTTTGACCAGGAAGCCTGATCACTATGTAGCATTTGACTAAGGAAACAACTTGTTCATTTCTCCCCCTTCCTTTGGGAATTGCTTTGTTTTCTTGTATTGGCAGGAGAGGAGAATGCTGACAAGATGATATTGAATCAGACTCAAGCCAGTCAGTTTGGGTCATTAGCTTCTGTGCCAAGTAACAGTTGCACATTTGGCCTGCAAACAAAGTAATTTCTTTTAAATTGTTACTGCCAAATCTCTTTAATAATTTATTCAACTTATCATCATCATCATTTTAACACTGCAGAGATGTCACTATAGTAAGCCTTTAATATCATCTTATGCATTTTAAAGTTTTGACTCTAACTAGGAAGGGTTAGTGAAAAGAAACATAATTAAGTTCAAAAGATAATATATCTAAAGAGTTTTTGCAGTAACTATTTTTAATAAAGAGTCTATCATATTGAACCTATAATTTGTTTTTCAGATAGGATTTTTCATTATTTAATGTATATTTCTTAAAATGTTGACAAAATGGAATCCAATTTTGAATGATAATCACAAGACTCATGAACATTTAAATTGTCTCCAGAAATTTTCTGATTGGGAAGTTTATTTTTTGTTTGTGTATCAGAAACTTCTTAAAGCAAAAGGAGTTACTACTTGCATAATAATTTATAAAATGTGGCAACCAATGTGTTAATCTGTTTGGTAATGTACTCAAAACCTCTATGCTAGGATGTTAATGCTTTTGGGTTTATAGTGATCCCTTTTAATTTTTCATAATGGCAGAAACAAATCTGTTAGCATCTAATGGTTCTTCACAGTGTTAAGAGACAGTAGTGTTCTGACTTTGTTCCATCTGTCTTCCAAGCCACTGATAGAGATTCATTCATCCTAACCAGTCCAGTGTTTTTACAATGATAGGATGATTTTGCTGTACAGGAGCACACATATCACAGGATCACCTATTTAAAATTTTCAATATTCATTTATAGTTAGCAGTTAGCATCCTAGCTTATAACTGATTCATACAAAACTCCAAAGACATTTAATATACTGAAGAACTTTTCACTGATTAAATGCCACTCAATGGATTTACTTCTGTTATTAGAAACTATTAATTAATTAAGTGGTTAAAATGGAAGACTTGGTGTGCTAATACTTGTTTTTGGATTTATTTCTACACAAGTGCAATAAAGAATATAACATACTTTCTTCAGATTGTGTTTACTTACCTTCTTGGTCATTTGCCACCAGTGTCACTTATTCTACTGTAGCATCTCCTAGCTGACAGCTTTGAACATTTTAGTCATTGTCCAGTTGAAGTTTTTATGGCCAGGTGACAAGGCAGCCACTGGGCCTCATGCTTGTTACTACTTTTCCTTGTATTTTTACTAGGTTTCCTCTTTTCAGAAAAATCTTGGAAATGTGATATATATCATTTGCCTATCTAGTTAATATCTAGTTTGTGGTCAACTAAAGTCGGTTAAGTCAGAGAAAACTTAGTTTTGTTCCTTGTCATGAATTACACCAGAGCTATTATGACTCTTTTTGCCACTACTGATCAGTCTCTGATGAACTTATGTGGTTGGATTTTCACATAAATCAGGGCATATTTATAGTTATCTAATATTTATAATTCATTAAATTCAAATTACTTTGATCCAACATATTTTAATTTATTCTAATATATAAATCAATGGTTGATCAACCTAGCTACACATCAGAATTTCTTGTTGAACTTTTAAAAACCTACAGATGATCAGGTTCAGATGTATAGAGTTTAATTTTGAGGAGAAATTAAGCAGCATGATAGAAATATAAATAGTGTTTAAGCAAAAATTGCACCAACGTTAAGCAAGGAAGGAAGATTTCTTCCACACAAGAGAAAAAATTGAAAACACTTCCATGAAACAAAGGGCAGGAGCATTTTTAAGAGCTGAAGCCATGAGAAATGTCCCATACTTGTGTTTGTTAGTGAGGCCTTATCCAAAGGAAAGGAAAATATTCCCATATTGTATATTCATGACAAGAAGTAGTTTTATACCTTTTGAGCAAGGAATCACCCCAAATTAGGTTCCTATCCTACCAAAGAGATGGGGAACCAGGAATGTTGTCTTCCTTTATAATTACATTTCAAAGTGATCCCTTGGCTTTTTGAGAAAAAAATTCCTGTGTTGTAAAACTATTGAGAGGCTTTAAAAAGGATTTGCATCTCAAAGGGGCAAAAATCTGACAATTAGAAGTTTCCTAAACATGCTCTATGAAAAGGAAGGTCTGAAAAAAGCCCCTTTAGAGTTTTGTCTTGCTGAGGAAAATGTTAAGACCATCTAGGTGGATAACATCAGATTCATGTTGGTAAACTTGAGAGAAATTCTCAGCTCATTCTGACATATAGAAAAACATGAGGCTACTGTTCTGGAGCAAGTTCATCATATTGCTTTATAAAAATAGATTTAGATTTTTCAGGTGAGAGAAATGTTGAACAGTCTGAGGTCAGGGGAAGGACATGGAAAAGGGAGCACAAGTTACACAAAAGGCAAATTCTATCTGTTCTTAAAAGTGGAGTGAATTCCGGGGAACAGAAGTATTTCTTTATTGCCATCTATTTCAAATTCCCTAAGATCTGAAATCCCACATAGATTTTTTTTTTTAACCATAAATACCACCGGTATTTGCTGAGATGGCAATATCAGATCCTACCAGTTATGTATTTCCTCCATTAAGTGAACTGACTAGATTATTTTTTAGGGGACTGCTGTGGAGCTGAGGTACCCACAGAGGTTCTCCATACCCAATTCTTGTGATCACACCAGAAAGGTTTTTAGCCATGTCACTCAGTAGCAGGCATGAATTTATTAGAAGGGATAAGAAAGGGAAAGAAGGGGACACTCACAAGGGAGAGAATGGGTCCTCTCAGACAGAACTATGGTGAACTCTTTCTGTACTCCAGTTTTATTGGAACTGGCAAGGAAGTTTCCAGAGATTCCCACTGAATTCCACCTCTTGACTTTTGATTGACAGCAGAATTGCTTCAATCTTTCAAGACCCCACACTACACATGGTAAATATCCAAGACAACTCTGAATCAATTTAGCCCCTGATGACCAGTTCTAATTATCATATCTCCTGAGCTCCTGAATCTTGTCTGTGTAAGGGTCACAAAAGTGTCCTCCTCCCCCCTTTCAGGGTAACCTGTGCTCTCCTTATTGGCAGTGGGGAGGCAGAGAGAAGCCTCCTGGGCCTGCATTTCTCCTGCAGATGACAGATCGTTTGCTGAGGAGTGTAACATACCCTATCGAATTAAGCCAGCCAATGCTACAGGCAAATTGCTTTTTAAAAGAAAAGAGAGTAAAGCATTGTAGGTCCAGTTGATAGAATTATATCCTTAGCATCATGTTCCCACTGCTCATGTTTATCTGGTATTTATCATGTTTAAGCAAATATGGTCAGAATACAGTTCACAGGTGGGTAAGACAGAACCTTTGGAATGAGGAATAGGATACTTAAAGGTGAGGCCAAGAGAGTGCTAAGATAGATTATATATTTTGCACATATTATTGTTGTATTTGGGTTGGGTGTTTTTGCAGGTTTTGGTGCTAAAGGTGATGTGATATCTCAGAGGTGAAGGTTTTACATCTTGAATTTCTTTGTCACAGTCACTCTAAAGTATCCCTAAACTCATCCCTACCATGAGGGGGACAGAGGGGAGTACCTAGCTCAACACTTGCCCTTACAATTCCTATGGTTTTATTTATTATATGTGTACTCCATCCAGTTATTTCCTTTATCTGTCCATTTACTTCCTATGGATTAAGAATAGAATGATAAAGCAGAGTCCCTGCTTTTCTGATTCTATGGGGAAAACCACCTTCTTGGGGTTTTGAAGTTATCACAATTTGAAACAATGTGATCATACCATAAAAAAAAATTATGGGCAAAGAGACCAAGAAAAGGAAAATTGTATTTTTCATTGAAGAATTTGGTCTACTAAAATTGTAATTTTGGTGGATCATCACTTAAAAGTAAGGGATTTACTGTACTATAATCAGATGAAACAAAACAGGCAGACCAAATGAGGAAATGACATGTGTTTTCAAGGAACCCAGAGACACAGGGCACCTCAGCAGAATGCTTATTTGATAGCATTGTTGTTACTACAGAGCTCAACCCTGTCTTTTAGTGCTTTAGGTATCAGATATTTGAAGAAGACTAGCAGATAAGGTGGAACTACTGAATTACAGGGCAGGAAATAGGGGAGAGTTTTGCAATTGCACAGCATTGGTTAGATTACTGGCTCTATCATTTTTGGGTAGATGCCCTTAAGGAAAATTACTTAATCTGAAGCCAATTTTGTTTTGTTTTGTTTTTCTATAAAAAGAGACTGTTATTGTTCTTTCTTTCACAGGATTGTGATAATTGAATATAAATCACATGTAAAGGACTCAGTAAGGAGATTGGCCACAGTCAGAGCTAAATAAAATTGGCATACTGTACCTAGATTCCATGGATTAACTTGGAGTCCTAAGGGCTTGGATGTACCATATCTGGTGCAAAACATGACACATTTTTATTAAATCATAGTTTTGCACATGGCTAATCTACCTGTGAGAAATCTACTTTCAATTTAATTGTTTAATAAAAATGTATGTATGAAGACTAATTATTTTAAAAGCTCTAATCCTCTTTTATTCAAAATATAAAGGTTTTACTATATAAGATGACTTTGTGGTTACAAGTTTAATTGAATTTTAAATGATGTAGAGAATATAACTCAGTGAATATCACATAGTATTATAAAAATAAATAAATGCCTAAAATATAAGTCCAAAATAGTTGACAATAAAAAATTATTTTATAATTTACTTTTACAAAAAGCCTTCATAAAAAGATTATTCAAGTAATATTTACTAGAATTTTAAGTCCTTATTTGCTAAAGTATTAAATTTAACATTTTTTAGATACTTCTATCTCATATACTGGAAGTTTACTATCTTAGTTCCTCTGTAATTTAATAAGTTGACCAATTACTTGTAGTAAACCAAAAATGTGAACTGTAATGTAATGGAGTATCTAATAAGCCTCCCCAGTGAACTAATTTACTAAGAATATGTGACTCCCCAAACCCTTATGAACATGCAAATATATCTTATAAGGTGACCACATTTAGACATCATTAATATTTGAAGCATTCAATCAATACCAAGGATTTTTATGGCACTATAAATCTGCCTCTGCTCTAAAACTATAACAGCTTTTCTTAAAAATGCTTTTACATTTATTTATTATCCTGGCAGAATAAAATGCAGTCAAACATACTCTCTCACACGTGTAATTGTTATTTATATAAAAATGTGATGATCCAGGCTCCAGTGTATAGGTCCTTCAAACTATTTCAATACATGGATGTCTTTTACTGCTACCACTCATGAAAATTAGAGAGAGAAGGAAGAGGTACTCTTTAACAATGTAGTATCCAGCTTTGTTTATTTTTCCTTGCAAGAAATTTACTAGGAAAACTGGCACAATGTAAGATATCCTTTTCCGTTTAAAATGATTACACTGGATTTTTCTGTCTGCCTATGTAAAAGGCATAAGTAAAATGAAGATATTGCCCTTTTACATTATACCTTAAAGTGTTATTGCAATTCTTTTATTTTCATGTTTCCTGTTTATCTACTTCGAATATCTATCTGGAAAGAAATGTTAGGGCAATAGTCTTCAAAATTGGAAGCGATTTTCTTGGTAGCCATTCTCTTTCATGTACCTCTGGAAGAAAAGCATTTGGTATGATAGAATGTACAAATGATTACTTCTTAGAATCACACACATTTTTTTCTATATTATCTTATTTTCTTTAAATTGAATCTAAGTATAAAAACCTGTATATGTGAGACCAAGCATACAATACCATTGTAGCAAAAGAAATACTTGATATAGTAAGGTAGCCTATAAAACATCTACAACTACTTTTTCACCCAGAGTATAGCTTATTATAACTATTCTAATAAATGTCTAGTGCATCTAGATTTGCTTCAAAACTCCTCCTGTCTTGCATGCCTTCCTTTTTGTATAGAACTATTACATTATAATAGTTCAAAGGCTGCCTTAAAAATCACTCAGCTCAAGACTTACAATTTGTTTAAACTTAACTATTCTGAGAAGGAAAAAAAATAGGAAATAATAATAAACAGTGAAATTTTAAAAGAATGTTTACAAATTCCAAATTACAAATTCTCAATATTTTTATTGCAGTATAAAATATAAAGTTTTTATCATTAAATCTTCAGCAATAAAGCATATAATTTGACTTATTTCCTTCTCTGTAACTCATTATGGACTAGAGTCTTATAGTCATTTCTTCGTACTCTAAGATTTATTAATGCTGTGTGTTTGTAAGTTGACTGACTGGGTTCCAGTCCATAAAGTAAAATAAAACATGCTAATAGCTTTCTGTGAAAATTAATTGTCTATATTTGCTCTCAGTAACATGTCTTAGCCTCATTATTTATTATTTAATTACTTGATTATTCAATTTTGAACAAAAATTTGTTCGTTATCATAACGTCCGCATTTGGATATTCTGTTCTTTAATCATTTAAGGAAGTGTCACAGTCCCACGTGCCCTAGTTTTAACATACTGTCAAATAGAGAATTCCATCAAATTTAAAGAGAACCTACAAAATCAAATGATTGCCAATAAGTTTATACAAAAATTATATATATGGTATATTATCATCTTCAAGTGCATGTATTTAATTTAATTCAACATCTGTGTTTTAGTCAGCTCTTTCATTGTTGTGACTAAATGACCCAACCAGAATAAATGTAGGGAAGGAAAGTTTATTTGGGGGCTCACAGTTTCAGAAGTCTCAGTCCATAGAAAGCAAGCTCCATTTCTTGGGGCTTAAGGTAAGTAAGGCAAAACATCATGGCAGAAGAGAGAGGTGGAAGGAAGTAACTCACACAATGATCAGTAAGCAGAGAGAGAGAGACTGTGCTTTCCAGATACAAAATATATACCCCATAACCACAGCCCTAGTGAACTACTTCCTCCAGCCACACCCCGCCTACTCCAGTTACCAATCAGTTAATCCCATCAGGCATTATCACTGATTAGGTTAAGGCTACAACCCAATCATTTCTCCTCCAAACCTTCTTGCATTGTCTCTCACACGTGAGTTTTTGGGGGATACCTCAAATCCAAATCATAAAAATCTGTATTACCCTGAACCCTATAAAGTTAATATGCTTTGGTGTGAATCAGTGATCAAATTCCTATAACCTTAAAAAGCTTTTCCTTACCTGAGGTCAGATATTCTGAGAAAATATACAAGTCACAGGTATTTGTGAAATTTGCTATCTACATGAGTACGTAATAGAGATTTTTTAAACAAAGTGCACAAATGAAGGCATGAACAAAGCATTTTAATTTTCTTAAAATTAATAGAAAAGCAATATGAATATCTTTATTTATTTTAGATGGGAAAATAGACTTTAACATTTTGTGAAAAAATAGCCCTAAGCTCTTAGTAAAGATGTTGAAACTTAAAATTTCAATTTAGAAAAGAAAAAAGAAGTATCACTTCTCAAAGGAAAAAAAATTAATGAATATGTCTCCTGGAAAATTGTCTGTGTTTTTTGTTTATGAAATATAATTACAAATAAAATCTCCCAACTCTGAAAATCTCTCCCCAAAGGCTATGCAAAATTCTTATTATTGAATAAGCATTAAGCCATGATGTGATGCATATCAAAAAAAATATGCCAGAAGAGTTCAAAGTTGGACAGGAATTTCACTATCTTATATATCCAGGCAGGAATTTTCTCTGGCATATTTTCAAGATAAATTGTACTTATTGCTCAATAAAAGACTTGATAGCACCACTAGTCACACACACCCAAAAAAGACACAAATTTATCCCTCAGAAAATCAACTTACGAAGAGAAAAGTTTGTTTTGGCTTATAGTTTTGCTGGTTGAAATCAGGTGGACCCATTGCTTTTAGGCCTGTCATGGGGAAGGCAGTACCTCATGGTAAGAGCATATGCTCTTTTTTTGATCACTGTGACAAAATAGCTGACTAAAACAAAGAACAGATTTTAAGAATTATTATTTCCATGTTGCAATGATTTATATTGTTTTTAATTTTCACATCTATTCCATACGTACAATAATGAATGAACATATAACTACAAAAATATACATGAATGAAAATTAAGAGTTTAAAAGATATTTCTATCTCTTTTTGGAATGGCAAATAAGGGAAAATCATGTGAAATCATTAAAATAATGTACACAAAATTATCCCATTCCCAAAGTCTCAGGAAACCTCAATCACTGAATATTCTAATCTTTAAAAGATTATTTCAAAACATAAACAGAAATATGTACAATAATATTTACTTTAAGAGACCTCAAATAGTGGCACATATTTACATTTAAAAGTATTCATTATTATTCCAACCAAAAGAAGACAATGGGCTCTTCACTCTCCTACACATTGCTTAACAGGTAAGCTGTGGGCTCAGCAATTCTTGCCAACAAACTTAGACTATTATTTGGTTAGCTGTTATACTCTCTTTTGGCATAGTTGGGAGCTATTTGAAATTTTTACTTTCTTTCACAAGCTGACCAATACTTTTATTCTAATTGAGAAAGGTATTGCATACCAAATTAGATTCTAGATTTTCTCTCTGTAAAGAATGAGAGAAACATGCTCCAACCTCTCTACACCTCGAGATAGTGTCTTTAGTAAACAACAAATCATTCTTTCTTAATTTTTTAATTTTTGTATAAATACCAGGTGTGTATGTGCACATCTTATGTCTCAATAATATGTAAATAGCTATTGAGATCACATTAGTTTAGCTATAAACCAACACTCCATTCGTTACCAACAAAAGTGACATTACAAATTCTTTATTTAAATTCTATTAGAATGCTTTATTAGAATTAATTCCAACTATAGTACTGGATTACAAAAGACTTTCTTCATTAGAAGGTTATACTTGGCAATACTTCGCCCTGCTGGTAAAGTTTAATAGTTCATAAATTAGGAATTGTCACTGCTTTGTACTATATCATTTACTTTTATTGCATTAAAAAAAAACTTGGCTTGTTGGTTTAGGTCATAAAACATTTACACACTTAACCTTCTCAGCACTAAAATCCATGATTCTTTGGCAGTCCCTCAACAGACTGTACATTGCTTAATATTTTTGTCCTCATAAATTGAAATATAATTCAGTAATATATACTGCTTATCTAAAATTGATCTGACTCTGGAAGCTTACAAATTAGTCACCTCATTTAAATGAGTTACTGCCTAATATGACAGAAAATTTCATTCATTTTCATGGTTTAATTACATCAATCAGTTGCATCTGATAATTTTTAAAGTGGGCCTGCTATGAATCATAAATATATGGAGAATAAAATTACATCAATCATTGAGACCTAGTTTTATGAACTGTTGTGCCAGAATTATGTCACAGCCATTTTCTTAATATGTAATTAATACTCTGTTTTAAGTTTGCCAATTTACATTTAATTTTAAAGACTATTAAGCTTCAACAACAAGGAAGAATAAGCTTAACAATACTCTCTGGACATCATTTTTCACTTTTTAATTTTGGTTTCCAAAGTAGATGAATATTTTTAGACTGGAAAAATTTCTAGATTGAGACAAATGAAATAAAATTAAAAATAATCTTTGCAAGTTTTAAATGCCTTTGTCAGTGTCCATTCAGAAACATTCTTTCAACTTCTATGGAAATTTATTCATTCTATATTGATGTATGCAATGTTCCCTTCTACATTAGCAGAGCTGGTTTCGTCTGATTTTCATTGCTGCAAAGAACTTGCAGAAGCAAGCCTGCTAGAGGGAATGTTCATAACTCAACAGGAGCCCTAGAAAGCATGTTTTAGGAGCAATGAGTTCTGATTATGCTAGATCCATTTTCCTCATGATTTTCAGTGAATTATATTATTATTGAACACTTCTTTCTTTCCTTATTCATCCCCTCATTAATCATTCGTGTTATTTTGTTTTATTTTCTCAACATCTAGATTCTAATCTGCTTGTTGGTAAAGATAATTTTATTTGAGCAAACTGCTTGGCACAGTGTCTAGACATGATTGCTAAAATAATGCCTGATAGATAGAAAATATTTTCCAAATGTGCTTTTTGTTGATTTCTAGCCTACAGATGATAGATAAAATATCTAAAATTTTACCAATATTTTCCCCAATTTTTTTCTAAGGTCTTAATTCCATATGAGGATGTCCTGTGGAGTTAAAATATTCTATAACCCTGACTTTTTGTGCCCTTATTGTGAAAGTTAATAAAGGAGAATTACTGCTTCTGGCTAATACCCTGGGTTGTAACATTGTTCCCAAACATCAGATGGGTAGAGGAAACTACCACACATTAAAAGATAAAGTGAAATGAGTCTTGGATGAAGCAATAACTGAGAGTAGGAACACAATATAGTATTCAAAGAAATCTATGCTTTTGAGGTATGTTGACTGTTTTTTGTTTGTTTGTTTGTTTGTTTTTTTGAATTTAACTTTTTGACTTTAAGCAAAATTAAAATACAGAGAAATAGTTTGGATGAAAGGAATGTGATGCAGAAACATTTGTTGCTTAGAGAGAACTGCAGAGGGTGAAGAGACTCAAACATGTGAACAGAGTGAACACTTATTCTGTGAGTAAATAATATTTCCCTATTGCTGAATTTTCTGAGGATCTGGATATTTTAATATCAAGAGTCATTGCCTTAAACCTTCATTATCAATGCCGTTCACTCTATATTTCTTAGCGACCTGATCTAAACTGTATCTCCTTCAGGATGGAATCTGATTATGCAGAAAAACCAATTCCCTCACTGCAGAGCTACTTTAGCAAGGGATTTGTAAATGTGAAAGCATAACACACATAACATTACAATATGCAAAGTGCTTTAATGTAAGTAAAATTGTTTTTTTGGAATAATTTTGTTTTGATTTTAGGTGAGATTTTAATCATGGAATTATGCTATTGTTCTTATTCTTGCCTAGTATGAAAGGGTATGTAATTCTTCCATGAGATCGACTCTTTGCTGCCAACGTGTAGAAGTGTTCGATGTTTAAAAGAATAAAGTATATGGGCTGGGAATGTAGCTCAGTGGTAGAGCGCTTGCCTTGCACACCTGAGGCACAGGGTTCGATCCTCAGTACCACATAAAAATAAATAAATAAAAGAATAAAGTATATTATAAGACAACAGGTGGAAATCTTGTCCCAAAGAAAGAAAGTGCCAAAGATATGAAACAAATTAGTATGTAATTTAGATAGGGTACTGAGCAGTATAGAGGTATTTTTCTATCCAAGGGCATCACAGTATCGAAGGATGTGTTTAAACCAACTCATCATGCATGGATTTGGAGGGAAAAAGGAAAACCAAGGCTTTGTTTATAAATGCCTTATTCTGAGATCCATTCTGAGCCACACTTAATGCACAAAGTATTTTGTAAGTTATTAGAAGAAGCCACAATTTGAGCAGTTAAATATTACTTAAAGCTTGTGAGAAATCGTGTACTTTTAGATAGAATGAAGTATTTGAAACAATATTTGGACTACCTGATGAATGACATTGAATATGAAATACAAATTACACAGAAAAGTTTATACAGATATGAAAAGTGATTCCATGTGTAAGAAGAATAATTCTGAGATTGACTTCCCTAGTATTCCCATCCTTGGCTTATTCAACCCAGTGTAAATCTAAGTACTGCTGTGAGGAGGCTGCACGTGGACATACGGCTACTAATTAGACTAGCTGGCCTTTAAATTGGAAGATTGTCTTGGGTTCTCCTATACTCATCTCAGATACTATCTGGAAAGTCTGAACATCTGGGTGACACTCAGCTTGGATTAAGTAGTGAATGATATTATTATCTAATTCTTCTTTACCTCTTCTAAATACTTAAAACTATTGATAAACACTACAGTTCCCCTCCTTTCATTTCATTTCATTTCTTCTGGCTTTTTCCTGTCCTGTTTTCTTCAGTCTTCTATCCTTCTCTCTAAAACTATGTTCCTTAATTTACTGTGTCTTTCCCCTCTCCATCTCAAATATTTCCTTGTTCTCATAAAATTCCTTGTTTTTATTACCTTTTCTTGCTATATATATATCCTGCATTTCACAAAATTAGTAGCAGCTAAATTAAATATATCTTGAACTTTTACTGCTAATTGTGAACACGTATTTCAATTGCTTTGTCTAAATTTTCTACTAATATGGCCAGTGCAGCTGGCTCCAAATCCCATCACAATGCATTCAAACTTTTTGTCTTTACTCTATCTACAAAAAGAACCAACACCTAAGAAAAATTGGCTATGTTCTTTGGGTAGTGTTTGATATTTTATGAGGTTTTACCTCTCTAATTATTTTTAAGTGGGAGCACCATCCACCTAAGTATTTCTCTTACAGAGAATCTTGCAAAGACCTTGTAAATAAGTTTAAAATTTCCCATCTCATCCTTTACATTGCAGTAGTTTTTAAAACATCATTAGTGTTGTCATTTAAGTGGTCAAAACTTTTCCAATCACCTTTCATTCAAGTTTCCCCTTCCTTCGTTAGGTCCTACCCATGGTCTCATTTTAAACTTTTCTTTCATCTAATATCCTATATAATCATCAAGGGAAACCTCTTCTGTAGTTTTCTGACATCAGGTCTTTCCTAATGTGTTAGTCCCCACCAGGAATCCCAGCCAGTCTGGCCACATTCCATCTTTTCTCCATGAATCTCCTTTGGATTTCAGAATTTAATGATACCTATAATTTGGAATGTCCTATGGGTTTCTTTAATGATATGTACCTTGTTTTACCTTAAATAGAACTTTCTTGTATTTATACCTCATATTCATCTACTAAATTCTGTATTCTTCTATAAAAATCATTTTACATATCTTTACATGTGGCTCTTAGCACATACCTTCTTTCCAGAATATATTGAAGACATGTTTACCTATTTAATTTGAAGAAATAACTAGGAGGGAAAAACTGCTAAATATATTCTGTAACAATAAATAATACATTCACATTTATCTTTAAAAAGTTACTTTTTTCCCTCAGTGGATGTCATAAGCCACACATACATTTATAGCGTTCCATAAAAATTTCAGAACAATGGCAAGTGAAATGACATAACTATTGATGTGTCTTGACTTCCTGCAAAGCAGAGCAGTAAACGGTTTATTATTCTGTCAATTATTTTCAAACAATGACTATTCTTTTCTTGAACTGGTTTATAAGCACTCTTGCAATTCTAATACAACATGACACTGAATGGAACTAAATGACAGAATAAACTAATATTAGAAAAGGACACCATGTTTCTGTTGACCTATACAGTGAAACTGGCTCATAAATAAAATGCAAGAGCTGGAATTCACTTTCTATAATGTGATATTTACTGTCATTGCCACTTTACCATGTTAAGGGGGAATTTTCCATTATATAAAAGTGTATAATGTAAGAGCAATAGAGTGTGTATGTGTGGGTGTGTGTTTCCAAAACAACTGAAGAAACAAAATAATGTAACCATTAATAGTTCTATTTAAAGTCTTACTAGTTATCTTTGCTTCTTACATATTAAAATCATTTGTTTTCTTTCTATTTTTTAATGTGTATATTATACAGGGATTTTCAGAATTGTGTATTACCTAAGTTTCTTGTTGTATTCAGGCTCTGATGTAATAGATTTGGGATGGAGTCTGGGATTCTATGTATTTTATATGCTACTTTAATATGCTACAATAAAATGACAGTTAATGCCAGTGCTACTGACATGAGAACCAAGAGAATTAAGAAAGTGCATAGCTAAAAAAAATAAAAAGTTAACCAGATTTAAGGAAAACAAAACAAAAAAAAACAACTCAGAAAATCCTAAAACTTTTGAGGAGATAGCCAGAAAATGAATTTACCTCTGTCTCATATTTTAGAATAATATAAAGATTCTTATTTTTAAAATAAATATTCTCTAATTTGTAGGGTGATTATTAACTGTAGCTATTTATTATAATTATGTGCTGAACTTCAAAAATAACATATGGGCTTTTGTTCTGGCTGTGATGAAGTAGTAAGGCCTAGTTCTAACCTTTCATCTTAAACAACTAAGAAATTAGACAAAACACAACAGTAGTTTTCAGTCATTGCATAATTAGAGCACAGCTGAGTATCTAAAGTGAACTGGATGGATTTGGTGACTTAAGACAGAGAGATACTGCTGTTTAAAAAGTATGTTGACGAAAGCTGTACGCAAGAGTTTTTGGTACAGAAGAAGTGTGCACAAAATATTTCCAGTAGTCTGCATGGGGAGATGAGTTTTTGTTTAAAAGTGACATATGCACGTATAGGAGATTATTCCATGTACTAAGGAGAAGGTGACAGGGACCTGAAACTATCAGTTTCTAGAAATCACCAGCTAGAGTCAAAGACTTGAGACATGTCACAGAAGCCACAGAAAGGCCACATCTAGTACTTGTGTTAAATTCCCCTGGACTTAAAGTTATTATAATGCACATACTAGTAAACCAGAAAATTCAAACCAATGAAAGAAAATCACTAAACACAGATAGAATATGTTATAAAAATGACAAAACTAGCAGATGAATAATTTAGCATTTATTATAATTATGAAGAGAAAAAACAGAAAAAAGGATATAAAAGGATACAAGAAAAGAAAAAAGGATATAAAAAAGGAAAAAAGGTAAAGAAAAAAGAACATAACATTTGAAATGAAAACTCAATAAATTTGGTTAGGATCAGGTTAGGCAATACAGATTAGCGAAGTTCAAGACATAGTAATAGGCAGAAATAAAAAGGAAAAGAAACAGAAAAACAGACAAAAAGTAATTAATAGATTTTCAAAACTGTACATGACAGTATCAGATAGTTCAACATACATGCATTTGGTGTTCTAGTTGGAGAGAGGTAAGAGAAGACAATTGAAAAAAATAAATCATTTGATAATGAAAAGAAAATGTCAAACTATGATGAAACTAAATCCAGTGATCTAAGATACTCAACCAATCCTAAAAGAATAAACAAACAAACACAAAGCTCACTAATATCCACTATCATGAAGTTCCTGAGAATCAATGATAATGAGAAATTCTAAAGAGAAATCATAGAAACAATATTGTATTAGGCACAGATAAATAAATATAAAATAACTGTAGACTTTTCATCAGAAACCAAGCCATAAAGCAATAGAACAATACTTGCAAGTAATGAGAGAAATCTAAATGGAGAGCAGTGGCACAGACCTACAATTCCAAATCACAGGTTCTTGAGAGACTGAGGAAAGGCGACAACAAGTTTGAGGCCATCCTGGGTAACTTGGTGAGATCCTGTATCAAAAAAAAAAAAAAATTCTGGAGATGTAGATTAGTGGCACAGTATCCCTAGATTCAGTCCATAGCTCTGGGAAAAAAAAAGAGGAACATAAGGAAAAAAAGAAAAAGCAACAGAATAAACAAATAAACAAACAAATAAATCTAATTTTTCAGTCTAGATATGTATACTTGGTGAAATTTATTTTTAGAATAAAGGGAAAATAATAACCCTAACTTTATGTATGACTGCATATATGTTGTGATTCTATACAACTTACAACTAGAGAATTGATATATTATCCTCTATCTATGTACAATGAATCAACTTGCACTGTTAACGTGTAAGCCTAAATAAAAAAAATTTAAAAAAAAATTTAACTAATTTAATTAATTAAAACTAATTTAATGTTTTCATTTCTCAACTAGAATAAAATTTTACAATGTTCAAAAATAAAAGAATAAAGGGAAAATGAGACATTAGAATAAATAAAGGCCAAAAAAATTTTCTGAGCAGAAATTTATTGCAAGAAATGTTACAGAAAGTTCTTTCAGAAGAATAAAAATGATATGAATGACAAACATGGAAAAAATACAACATTTATTTCCTATTTCTAAATTGCTATAGAACATTTGACTACTTAAAGTATAGATTAAAAAGGAAAAAAACCCAAGCACACAAAATCTCCCGCAAACAAATAGCACTGTGGATTTAATTACGTATGTATTAAGTGTGGAATGAAAATAACACAAGATTGGAAGAAAAAATGTAATCACATCACTATACTCTTTTTCACTTAAGTTACATATGAAGTAACATAAAAATTATGTAACTTTTTCACTTAAAAACTATGTAACTTTTTCACTTAATTTACATATGAAGTAACATAATACCATGTAAAAATAATAGTGATCAGTTAAAATTATTTTATTATTTGGTTTTGGAGGAAGAGTGTACAGTTATTTTATATTTATTTCTCTGTGCCTAATACAATATTGTTTCTATGATTGCTCTTTAGAGTTTCTCCTTATCATTGATTCTCAGATATATTAATGACATTTGATTCATTAAAATACAAATTTTTGCTAATAGGTAAACTTGGGATAAATGAGACACAACAATAAATTATTCTAAAGAAGAAAGGAAAAGAAGAAGAAAATGGGAAAATTAGTAAATAAAGAATAAGATAGTAGATTTAAACCTAATAAAGGCAATTAAACTGAAAGAAAATAATATACTACAAATAAACATTTGAACTAACAGTAAGAGATAATTGACTTGATTTTTTTAAAAAACATGACACATACCATTAAAATATTACTTGAACTATTAAAATATGATCAAAATAAGAGCATGTGTAACATACCACAAAGCACTAGGCAAAAGAATATTTTAAGAGGCTGTATTAAGATTAAGTAAAACAAAGATCATGTATATTAAATATGGATATCTAATAACATTCAGAGTCTCAACTGTCCAAGAAAGCATAAAATACTCATCTAATAACAAATTTTTAAAAAACATGAAATCAAAGCCAGGGGAATTGAAAGAATAGAAAAATTGTTAATATTCACAGCCTTCATCAATTCATATTTAATGAATTTTAAAATGAGTAGACAGTAACCAATAAGCATAAAAAGACCTGAACAGCATTATCAACCAACTTGACCTAATGGGCATTTATAGTAAACTTTGGGCAATAGAAGCATATCATATACTCTTTTCGAGTGCACATGGAATAATCTCTAATAAAAAAATATGGTGGTGTTGGAATATTTTTCATTTTCTTATATTCAATAATAATATTTTGATTTTACAGAATGTTTTGTATTTAGGATTTGCATTCCAGAGAATATGAGGATGCAATGCCTTTATGTGCAGCCCCAAATCTTCCTGTTTATCCATAATAGTCTTTCAACTTCTCTAAATATTTGAACAGGAGATGAAGAGGCCAGAAATAAAATAAGAAGAGGGGGACAGCCACACAGAGTCACTTTCTCTACTTCACTGAATTCTTAAGCCTATTTGACCTGTCCAGATTTACGAGCCTGGTTGCCCAATATAAAGTAAGCTGTATGTGGTCATCATTGTTTGAGGCATCAACTCCAATTACTGCTTGTGTTCACACATATCATCACATACACATACCTAGTACACACCATCCCTCAACTACCTTCTTGTCTCGCACCGGACACACATTGAAAACATACTTTTCATACACTATTAGCAACATTAGCAACATCACTGAAAATTCAACTTTGCTCTTCTTAGTTCTTTAGCTTCTTAATAAGGCTTTTCTACTTTATTTCACTATATCACTGTACACAAGTTTAAGCTTTGCTACTCAGTGCCTGACTTCAGAACCAGCAACATTGGAATTACCAGGTGGCTTATAAATATTTTATAATCTCAAAACCCAAATAAATATACTGAAACAGAATTGGCTGTTTGAAACAACAACAACAACAACAACAACAATAACAAACTCCAGTTAAATCTTCTGTATGTGACAGTTTGAAAAGCAACAGGTTAATATAAGTTTAAAAAATGTAGCCGGGAACAATGGTGCACACCTGTAATCCCAGAATTTTGGGAGGCTGAGACTGGAGAATCTCAAGTTCAAAGCCAGCCTCAGCAACAGTAAGGCGCTAAGCAACTCAGTGAGAACTTGTCTCTGCATAAAACACAAAATGGGGCTGGGGATGTGGCTCAGCGGTCCAGTACTCCTGAGTTCAATCCCCACTGCCAAAAAAAAAAGAAGTGACTTTGCTTGTATGTGTAAGTTATGGTCAGGATGTTTGCGTCCGTCTTGGAGAGACCCTTATGCAATCATGATGGTGTGAAGGAAGTGGGGATTTGGAATGTGATCAGGTTCGGCATAGGAGGTGCAGATCTCATGAATGGGCAGAATTTTGAGAAATAAATGGTTTTTGTTTACAAGCTATTGAATTTATTGTGTTCAAGCAGCCTGAATGGATTGCGATAGCAGGGGAGCATTTCTGTTCTCATTTCTTACTAGATTTCTAGGCATATAGACTATTCAATAGATAATTATTAATTATTTGGTTAGTTTTTCTCTTTTATATGGAGGAAAGTAATTATACTGAAGTGAGGATTGGAGGGTTATATTTGTTACTGGATGTAAAGTCTTGAAACAAAGCTAAGTAATGAACATACGTTTTCATCCTCACTGCTGTCCAATGTTTGAATATAAATCTCAGAATGTTCACTCAATTTGTGTATAAGTAAATGTGTTAGTGCTAAGCAATATTTTATTGTATATAAAAATTTTATTGACCATAGTCCCACTCTGATTACATCTAATAGTCTGAATTGCTTTATTTTCTCACCTCAAACTTCATGATAAATTTTTGGCAATTATGGTGAATGATGCTTCTTTATCCTTTACATTTTGTTGCCAAGAAAATATGTGTGTGACATCTCAATTAGTATAAAAGTAAACATGAAATAAAATTTTGGGGCGAAAAAGAAAACAAGCATTTAAGTAGATGGGGGATTTTCTTGTATTATTAAACTGAAGAATTAATTTTTAACATAGAAAATCAGAAAAAAGGATGTTTTTGAGGATTCTTTCCCTTTTTATTAGTCCCAGAAGCTTTGTTTATGTGCTTAGGTTTGTGTTGAACTGTATGCATCTTTTACAATTATTTCCCATTTCTGTATTTAATTCTATGACTTGACTAATCCATTTATTTACCCACAGGATGGTGATTGGATTTCAGCTACACCAAAGGTGACTGAAAACTCCTAAATAAATTAAGTACCTTGTTGATAAAATTAAGTAGCCTTGTTGGGCTATGATGAGTTGGCTCTAAATATGTCTACTTAAGTTAGTTTGTACAATTTATTTATTTTCTACCTATGCATCAAGTGTTCCTTAACTGTGAGTTTGCAAATAAAAAGCCAAGGAAAAGATAAAAAGTATTGCTTTACTTGAAACATTTCTTAATCCATATATTTTAATTTACATATTACAAAGTTCTATCACTCAAATTGTTTGCATATAGTCCCTTTACAAATTAATTTAATCATTTGTATTTTTATATAGGCTCTTGAATGTATGCACTAACCTGAATTTTATGTTTACCTTCAATCAAGCATCTGTAGTGAATTTGAGGGATGACAGCATATATGAAAGTATTTAGCACATAATAAGACTTTATTTTTTAATGTCTCTCATAAATAAATTGTTAGCTCTAACTAAGAAAACCCTAGCCCTAAATAAGAAAGCCTTAACTATATATTTTGTGACTGTGGGTAATTCATATTTTATTCAATAGAATGCCTTATAGTTATAAGTAAGTAAAAAGGAAAGGAAAATATCATATCAAGTATATTTTTTGATTTTTTGTCTAACTGCCACAATAAAATGTCTTTAAAATTAAGCATAATTTGTTCTAAGAAATTCAAAGTAGAATATTAGCAGTACTTAATCCTGAAAGGCTTTACACAAAAAATATATCTTTTTTATATCAAGGGATACACTAGGAAAGAAAAGTATAGCTGAGATTTTATGTTCTTCAATAGTAATAAATGTGTTCTTATTTCTTTCTGATTTTATTACACAAGTGTTCATAAAGTAGATGTCACCACATCTTTTTCATGTATCTTTCACTTCTTTTACTTCAGTATTATCTCATATGTTATATTACCAACAACCAAAATAAAATATTACAGCATCAACTGTGTGGCCCAACACCCAATACCTAAAATATAGTAGTTTCTTTTATAATACTACTTGAATAGAGATGTGGCAGTTTGTAACACTTTAGGCTTACATCTTACTTGATGTAATGGCATATAATGGAAATATATGCTCTGGTTTTGTAGTCTAAAAGGAAATATGTTGCCAGTTGGCGTTAAGCTAAATAAGTGCTCTTCTCAAAAGAGTTTGATAAAATTGGTGGTAATATTTCCTATGTTCTGAAAAGAAGGAGGAAAATGCCCAAAAAATCATATTTAAATCTATGCAAAACATTTGTTGTGTATTTTCTTCCTCTAGAAATACTATTTGCAACTTTCAATTAAAATTCAAACTTCATTTTTTTTTAATCAGACAGTTCAGGAGCATGCTTCATTATTAAGAATTTTAAATTCTATGCTTTCATGAATAATAATTTTAAAACAAACTAATCTATTTTTAGAAATTAATTCAAGCAGTTTCTTTTCCAGTGAAGGATGTGATTTTTCACAGTACTCTGTTCTGCTCTTCTATATGTCATATTTGATTTCACTTCTGTTTTCTATTTCCTTGACTGGGTTTATCAGCCCAGTGCTTGATACAGGAGAACAGCCTTGACATTTAAAGCAGAAGAGCTTGAATACCATGAACTTGGCATTCAGAATTACATTTTCCAGCTGATAATTCCTGACCTAACATCTTTCTAAGCAATAAATCATTTATTTATAAAATCATATAACAAAGCAATATTTACTTCTTTATTTCCATCCTGTTTTCTAACAGTATGAACCAAATAATATAAAAAATAAACACTTTATTTATAGAATTATTTAAATACAATGTGGTTATGAGCAATAAAATATTCTTTTCAACTTATACTGTCTCTCTAGTTGCAAAGATATCCCTGTTTTTCAAGTCATATAAAATTACAACCACATAAATATTTTAAGTTGATTCATTTGTTTAGGAGTACAGATATTTCAAATAATCATTCAACACCCTCAAAATTAGCTATTATTTTTGCCAGGATTTGACTACATTGGAGTATATCATTGAGTTTTAATCATAACAGGTATATTTGCTGTTTACAAACTATTTAAGGATCCAATTTTGAATAATTAATTATATCATATTCAATAGGTAAAATGGCTTAAATTTGCTGGTGAAAGTTATTCAGTTATTTAGTTTGTTGATTAATCTATACATAATTAAATCCTTGCTTTATATGAAAAAACATAAAATGCAATGAAAAGAAAGCTAATAAAGAAAGGGTTTATCCCATCTTTCCCTTCTTATTTCCTATACTGCATAAATGTAAGAGATAAGTCTACTAGAATACAAGTAAAGTAAAATTTGTCATTATATTTTTAAAACAAATGAATGAATTTTAGTACATAAACCAAATATACTAAATGTGCCAATGCATTTTACTCAGATTCCTGAATGTATTCAAATAAAATAAAATATATAATGTTCAAAATCAAAACATGAATTATTTTTAAAATTATACATGCCATCTTTATACCTCAATTAAGGAATGAAAGCATTCTGAGCATTCTGAACATGTATTTATATAGTACATGTTTTCCTGCTGGCTAGAAACATTTTTTTTGTTTTTACTATTTTAAGGTATTTAAAGAAGTGCTTATATGTTAATTTGGATCCTTTATAGCAAATTAACTTCTCAACTTCAGAATTTAAGTATATGTAATTATAAAAGTGTTTGTAGTCAATAATGTGATACTATCCACCAAATCTTACTCTTCTAAGAGGTCTCAAGACAGTAGAAAGACCAGATGATTGTGATTGTGATGTATCTTCTATACAGTGCCCTGTTGCCTAAGCAGTGGTCCTCAAAGTGAGGTCCCTAGGCCACTTTCAGCAGTTCTCCAAGTCACTAGTTAAAAGGACAATTTCTCGGCCTCAGGAGATTATGATGCATACTAAATCATGAGATCCATTGATCCAGAATATCTTAATATTTTATCCATAAAATATAGCAGTGAATATTTTTCTAACAAATATCTTAACAATCATACCATACTTCTCAGAATCCTGGTTTGTCTTTTCTGAACAGTAAAGAATAAAAAAATTTAATAATCTTAAAAAACTACTTCATTACATGTTTATTATATACCCATGCCCATTGGTTTATTGTGTTTTATTTATTGTTTTATTTATTTTATTCACTTCATGAGTATTATGATTTGCTTTGTTGTACTTCATAATGCTAGTACAGTTTCATGCCAAATAAATTTGTAGTGAGCATAATTTTTTACTTACTTTTAATGAAGCTCAAACTCTGACACTATTTTTTGTACTAGCAGTCTAATCTTAAAGATCTCCCAATGGTAGTTTCCACAATGAGAGAAAGGCCATAATGATATTTGGAGTCTTTTTTTTTTTTTTTTTGTAGTGTTGGGGATTGAATCTAGGGCCTTTTGTGTGCTACACAAGCACTCTAATAAACTGAGCTATATCTCCACCCCCTCAGAGCCTTTTGTAAAGATTTATTTAAGTAATTCTTGCCATGCAAGGTGGCACATGCCTGTAATCCCAGAAATTCAATTTGGGAGGCTGAGTTAGAAAGATCTCAATTTATTTATTTATTTATTTTTTAAAATATTTTCTTTAATTGTAGATGGACACGATGTCTTTATTTTATTGCCTTGTATGTGGTGCTGAGGATCGAACCCAGGGCCTCACGCATGCGAGGCAAGCGCTCTACCACTGAGCTACAATTCCAGCCCCAGGATCTCAATTTAGAGACCAGCCTCAGCAATTTAGTAAACCCTGTCTCAAAATAAAAATATATAAAAAAGGCTGGGAATGTAGCTCAATGATAAAGCAGCCCTGGGTTCAATCTCTAGTACTGCAAGGCAAGCAAACAAGCACACAAATAATTATAATTAAAGTGAAATTAAATAATTGAACTAATTATAATTAAATTTAGTTATAATCAATTCTTTTTAAGTGCACAGAAAATGTAGATCTTCAACAGATATTTGTTTTTATTTCTGTGCGTTCCTATTCATTGTTCTCTCTCTCTCTCTCTCTCTCTCTGCAAATACTGCCTCAGTGTTTAATGATAAGTTTAAACTCATCATTCTAAAATGAGTAGTTTTACTGGAGCAACTCTGATGAGTATAAAGCATCCTCTCAGTTGTCTTCCTCTGAATATGGCCCATTTCCTAAAATAGCACTATCTCATCCATTTACAGCTGTCTGTGGGTGCAATTCTGCTTGATCTGTTTTGGCTTTCCGTGGAGGTATGAGAACTTCAAATTAGGAAGCATCATTAGCTTTTGTTCTTAATGCTACATAACCTAGTAGAAAGCTTTGCATGTAGTATACCTATATTTATAGTGATCTAATCTCATCTGTGTAGTGAATGTTCTTTTCACCTTGGAAAGGAAAACAAAACACTATGTAGGATTAGTATTATTCTTATTATTTAGTTCTACATAAATAGAATTTCCAAATGCTAACAAATTTATTTTTTTGAATTTTAGATATTAGCTCTTTTGTTCTGCATCACAAAGATATAGGCTGTTTTTCTTGCTTCAACTTATGTTTCAGGAGTGTAGAAGAAATTATTTACCATCTTTTACCTTTCCAATGTTCTACCAAATCCAAATGCTGCCATGAAAACGTTTGTCTATCATGTGTACTGGAAGGCATTGCATTATTCCACAATTTTCTGAAATAATAATGTATTTCATTTATCTAATGACTGTATAGACTGTGTAATTTTTTTCTTTACTTCCAACTGTTTTCACTATATGCTATTGACCTTAATACTATACTGGTTTTCTATTTCACATTTTCTAATAACATCAATTTTATCTCCTTTTTCTGGGGGGAGGGGACTGGAGATTGAACTCAGGGGCACATGACCACTGAGCCACATCCCCTATTTTGTGTTTTATGTAGAGACAGGGTCTCACTAAATTGCTTAGCACCTCACTCTCACTGAGTTGCTTAGCACCTCACTGAGTTGCTTAGCACCTCGCTGTTGCTGAGGCTGGCTTTGAACTCGCGATTCTCCTGTCTCAGCCTCCCTAAGTGCTGGGATTACAGGCTTGCGCCACTGCGCTCAGCTAATTTTATCTCCTTTAGTAGCATTTTAATAATCTGCATTCACTATTTCAGTCATCTTCCACATACATTAATACAGAGATTTATTGAATCACTATAGAAGATACTAGAGAGAGTAGGCTTTTGGTTTCTTGAATTTTGCAGTCAAGAAGGTAATGTCTATATTTTCAACAAAAATATACTTGTGAAATGAGCTCATGTGTCATTTTAGTTCTGTTGTTTAATGTTGTTTTTGCAAAGTTATTTTGTACATGTATATTATCAAGAACAGAAAAATGCATTCAGGTAATTTTCTCATGACTTTTAAAAATATAGGGACCATATCTGTAATATGTTCCTCTAACAGAAAAACAATAGCATTTCAAAAGACCTGGTTCTTAATCACATGTGGAGAATAAAGATTTATTGAGTTACATGAAAGTGTATAGAGTATATCAAATATTTTGTTTCTGTTATTTTACATCAAGATTCAACTTAATAGAGAATAAAATATTTTTTCATAGATATACAAATATAAATGCATAAGTGTTAATAATGATTAGAACACCTGGACTATGTATTCATACTTAAAATCAATGCAATACTAGAGAGAAAACATCATTAAACTCATTGGTCAGAGAAATACAGATTAAAGTAAAATCAGAATATAACCATTAAACTGACAAAAACAAGAGTGTGTAAACTTCCTGTGGTCAAAGTTACAAAGGAGTGTATGATATTGATGAGTTATGGATTATTAGAGGTTTATTATTTAAAAGTAATTTGGAAACAATTATTAAAATTAAAGATGCTCATATTTTTGTTCATCAGTTGTATTTCTGAAGTATATGCTACATAGAAAAATAATTTATAATTCTGTAAAACTATATGAAACATTTGTTGTAGCATTGATTTAGTGGCAAAAAATAACTTCTGAATAGATAACTACAGACTAGGAAATATTGGATAAAGTGTACCTATGCCATGAGTATATGGCCATTATATAGAATATATTAGAATTATGCTATGAGACATGAATTATTTCCACAAGATGTTGCTACATAAGAAATAATTTAGTGAAGCATGAAAAATAGTATCCCACTCTTAAATAATCTGATAAGAGAAAACTTTCTGTGCATGTATTTGCAACATAGTTAAATGAGAAATGAAGTGAGGACCTAGATTACTAAAATTGTTAGTAAGGCCTGTGTTTAGTACAGGTAATATAGTGTGACTCACCCTGAAATGATGACAGATGTAGTACTGTGTAGTAGCTTTGGCATTCAAACCTTGAACTAAACTATATTTAAAGTCCAAACGCATATGGCCTCAAATAAATTATTCAATCTTTTCATATCTGTTTCATCATACATAAAATGTGAGTGATGATAATAGTCTCTACTCCCTAAGAATATTTTGATAATTCAGTGTATCAATAAGCATACAGTCCATGACAGTTTCCAATACTGATATTGTTCATGTTGAATTATTAAGCACGTTTTGTAAAAGTAAGTAGACTTAACATTAATATTTAGGAAGTCAGAGCATGAGTATTTTAATGTTGAAATTTACAGACTAAATTCGAAAATTTAGGAGCCTTATGAAAAATTATACTACATTTGGTTTGGTTTGGTATGTGATTTATTTGGGGTGGGGGAAAATTGCATGCTATACTTTTATGTCACAGAAAAATATATAATTTAATTTTTTTAATATGTAAATAAAAATCAGTTGATATTGCAGGAATCTGCCCAAATATCTAAACACAGAATATATCCCCCCATAGTTAGTTTGACATGAAAAAGATTAAATAACTTAGATTCCTCACTAAAATGTTTTGATGCTTCAATCTCCACTCCCTTACTCCATGTCTTAATAAATAAAAGCACCTAAAATCATATGTAACTTTAATGATCTTGTTGGAATTTTTACCTAGTTTTTAAATAAATTCTGCTGCACTCAATGGCTCTGGAAAGTCAGAAATGTCTTATCTGGGGAGATTTTATGCATAACATTTTTTTTTAGAATTTCCTCTGCCCTCTAATTTCTATTGTCTCTTGTTGGAATTTTCCTTGAATAGCTCCCCTTTACCCATCCTATAATATTTTCTTCTCTTCTTTCCTTTTCATATTCTCATATCTTCTCATCCCTTGTTTGCTTCTTTTCTTCTGTCCTTTTCCTCTCTCTCATTGTCACTCATTCTGTCTCTCCCTTTTTCATAATCTTAATTTTTGTCCTGTTTTTCTGTGATGTTTATATATGTTACTTTCAAAATATTCCTTAAAATATAATTTACAAAAACTGTTTGCTTTTACTACCATATCTTGTTGCATAGCTTCTTGGCATGAAAGGGTTGAATATCTTCTCTCAGCTCTCTGAGTAGATACATTGTTTTGGATTTTCTCTTTTCATTTCCAAAGACCCCTTCTGCTCCTGCCTTCAGTTGGGATCTTGATCTACACTGCAGCAGTGTTCAGAGATGAGGACTTTGGGAAGTGATTGGATCTTGAGGGCTCTGACATAGTGAATTAATTGGTCCGGTTATGGATTTATAAATTAATAAGCTATTGGTAGGTGGTGGAAATTTTAGAGGTGGGCCTTGTTGGAGGAATTAGTTCATTGAGGATGTACTCTCAAAGGGTACATTTTCTCCCTTGGCCCCTTTTCCTGACTCTCTGCATCCTGGGCACCATGACAGGAGCAGTTTTTCTCCACAATGTGCTCCTCATCATGATGTTTTGCCTCCTTACAGGCCTAAATGTGATATAGCCATGAACCGTAAACTCTAAAACCTGAGGGAATTCTCTGCTCAGTGGTGAACGTGTGTAATTCTAGGGACATGGGAATCTGGGGCAGGAGCATCACATGTTTAAGGACTCTGCAAGTTAATGAGACTCCATATCAAAATTAAAAAAAAAAAAGAAGACGACTAGGGATGTAGCTCAGTGGTGTAGAACCTCTGGCTTCAATTCCCAGTGCCACAGTGGAGTGGGAACATGAACCAAAATCAATCTTTTCTCCCTTAAGTTGATTTTATCAGGCATTTTTTCACAGAGATGGAAAGCAGACTAATATAACTGCCATTCATTTTTGAGGCTGTATTCAAAGGTCAGATGATTATTGACATCTTACTTATGTTTAAGAATGTTGTACTATACAGCTAATTGAGGTTATTAGGTTTTGGTGATAATAAATCACTAGTGAACTTTGCTCTGAGATATGTTAATAAAATTCTTTCTTTGGTAGACCATTTACTAAGAATATATACAGTTCTGGTTGTGGAGTTTTAAGTATACATGATAACAGAATGCATTTTGATTCATTGTATAGAGATGGAGCATAACTTTTCATTTCTCTGTTTGTATGTGATGTAGAATCACAACATACATGCAGTCATGTATAAAGCTAGGGCTATTATGTCCATTATATTCCACCATTTTTACTGTCTCCATTCCCTCTCCACCCTCTCACTCCTGTGACCAAAGATCCTTCATTCTTCCCATGTCCTCCTTCACATTATGGATCAGCATCCACTTATCAGAGAGAACATTCTGCAATTGGTTTTTTGAGATTGGCTTACTTCACTTAGCATGATATTCTCCAGCTCCATCCATTTACCTGCAAATGCCATAATTTTATTCTCTTTTATTACTGAGTAATATTCCATTGTGTATATATAAAACAGTTTCTTTATCCATTCATCTATCGAAGGGCATCTAGGTTGGTTCCACAGTTTAGCTATTGTGAATTGAGCTTCTAAAAACATTGAAGTGGCTATGTTACTGTAGTTTGCTTTTTTTAAGTGTTCTGGGTATAGACCGAGGAGTGGGATAGCAGGCTCAAATGGTGGTTCCATTCCAAGTTTTCTAAGGAATCTCCATACTGCTTTCCAGATTGATTGTACCAATTTGCAGCCAACCAGCAATGTATGAGTGTATCTTTTCCCCCACAACCTCACCAACCCTTATTGTTGCTTGTATTCTTGATAATTGCCTTTCTGACTGGTGTGAGATGAAATATTAGGGTAGTTTTGATTTGCATTTTTCTGATTGCTAGAGATGTTGAACATTTTTTCATATGTCTATTGATCAATTGTATATTTTCTTCTGTGAAGTTTCTGTTCAGCTCCTTAGACCATTTATTGATTGGGTTGTTTCTGTTTTTGGTGTTAAGTTTTTTGAGTTCTTTATATATCCTGGAGATTAGTGCTCTATCAGATGTGCATGTGGCAAAAATTTGTTCCCAGAATGTAGGCTTTCTGTTCACTTCATTGATAGTTTCTTTTGCTGAGAAGAAGCTTTTTAGTTTGAATCCATCCCATTTATTGATTCTTGATTTTACTTCTTGTGCTATAGGAGTCTTGTTAAGGAAGTAAGGTCCTAATCCGACATGTGGAAGATTTGGGCCTACTTTTTCTGTTAGCCATAGGGTCTCTGGTCTAATTCTCAGGTCCTTGATCCACCTAGAGTTGAATTTTGTGCATGGTGAGAGATAGGAGATTAGTTTTATTTTGCTGCATATGGATTTCCAGTTTTCCCAGCATCATTTGTTGAAGAGGCTATCTTTTCTCTAGTGTATGCATTTGGCTCCTTTGTCTAGTATAAGTTAACTGTATTTAAGTGGATTTGTCTCTGTGTCTTCTATTCTAGACCATTGGTCTACATGTCTGTTTTGGTGCCAGTACCATGCCAGTTTTGTTAATAAAGATTTGTGGTATAATTTAAGTTCTGGTATTGGGATGCCTCCTGCTTTACTCTTCTTGCTAAGGATTGCTTTGGCTATTTTTGGTCTCTTATTCTTCCAAATGAATTTTATGATTGCCTTGTCTATTTCTATACAGAATGACATTGGGATTTTAATTGTAATCACATTGAATCTATATAGCACTTTGGGTAGTATGGCCATTTTGACAACATTGATTTTGCCTATCCAGTAGCATGGGAGATTTTTCCATCTTCTAAGGTCTTTTTCAATTTCTTTCTTTAGTGTCTTGTAGTTTGCATTGTAGAGGTCTTTCATCTCTTTTGTTAAATTGATTCCCAAGTATTTTATTTTATTTTTTGAGGCTATTGTGAATGGGATAGTTTTCCTAATTTATCTTTCAGAAGGTTTATCATTGATGTATAGAAATGCAATTGATTTATGGGTATTGATTTCATATTGTAGAAGAATCCTTTATATATTCTCTAGTAGCTGAATTACCCTGGTGACATTTCTCTTAAATTGGAGTTGTAATATGGAACCCAGACTACAATATTAAGTGAGTATGATTTATTTGAGTCTCTCTCTCTTTTTTTGTTCAATATCTTAGCTAACAGATATGTCCTGGATCCTCAAATATAATTGACTTGTTCAATATTTTCAGAGCAATGTGATGATTTGCTTTTTAGGTATTTCAAGACTATATGTACCATTTGCTTGTTTTTATTGAAAAATTTTCTTTTCTTTCTTTTTCTTGTGAGTGTCATAGCTAGTTTGTGGTGTCTAGGCATAACATCCTGCCTAAAAATTAGTTTTCTGTTTTCACTGTTTTCTTTTACTTACTTTATTTTATATTTATAATCTCCATTTTTCTTTTTGTTCATTTTATTTGCTATTGAATAGCCATGACTAATGTTTCTTTTTTGTAATTGCATTTATTGAAGGAGCATAAATATTTGTTTGTATTTATGTCACCCTGTCCCACTAAATGTGTCTAAATAATTGGGGTACTTTATAGATTGCTTTCTTTTATTATAAATCCTTCATTTACCTTAAGAATAAAATATAACTTCATCTTTGAATAACAACATTGCAGTCTGTTCTGAATAATAAAACATTACCAATGGATATAAATTGTACAAGAAATATATGTTTAGAATATGTTGCCTAATGCAGTATCTAATCTCTACACTTCTTTCATGTTACAAAGCAGTGTACTCTTTTTAAACAAATTGAACATTGAATAAATTGCAGTTTTCTTTGTAAGTTCCATTTTGTTTATCAGATCATTTACTAAGTGATCAAATTGGAAAACAGTAATGCAAGATTAAGTCTTGTCATAAATTTCATGTTTTGGTTTTGATGACAAGGATAGTATAATACTTATTTAATATACAAGTTTCTTTTATCCAAGAAACACTATAGAGACACATGATCCAACGAGGTTTATTTTCTAAGTAAGAAAATAATTCATATGTCAGTGATTAGTTATTTTAAAATAAATGCTATAGTTTGGATCTTAAATTTCCCTCCAAGGCCCTCATGTTAAAACCTTAGTGCCCAATGGAATACTATTTGCAGGTGGTGGAACCTTATAAAGTAGTGCCTAGTGGGAGGTTTCCAGGTCATTGAGGGTGGGTGTACCCTTCAAGAGGGAAGTGAAATCCAACCCCCTTTTTACTCTTTGTTTTTTATTTTGATTTTGCTTCCTGTCTATAAGATAATCCATTTTGTGATTCTATCACGTGGTCCTGCCTCATTATGTGCCACGGCTGGCCCAAAGCAACAAGGCCAGCCATGGACTAAAACCTCTAAAAGGTTGAGCTCAATAAGTCTTTCTCTTTATAAATTGATTATCCTAGGTATTTGTTATAATAACAGAATGATGCAGAAAGATAGTCTGTATGATGATAAAGATATTGATCTTTTATACAAGTTATTCAAAGCAAACTTCTGTAGACAGTTTCATGGGTCTATAACATGGTCCTGCCACATTATGTGCCACTACTGGCCCAAAGCAACAGATTGGGACATTTGAACAGATTCTGAAGGAGTACAAGATGGAGCCATGTGAATATCTACAGAGAGAATTCTAGGTGGAAATTGAAAATGCATTGGATAAAGTATTTTTGTTGAATTTGTGGCATCACACAGAGGCAAGAGTGTCTGAAATGCAAAGAGTGAGCAAGGGAAGATATAAGGCAAAACAGAGAGCAAGTTCTAGCTCATGAAATTCCTTAAAGACATAAAAAGGACTATGGAATTTGAGTGAAATTCAAAATTATTAGAGGTTTTTGAGTATAGCAGTGACATGGTCTGACATATTTTTGTATGACAATTGTGTTATATGGAGAATACATTTATGAATGAACTTGGAGTTAATGTGCCAGTTACTAAAATAGATTCAGGATTCCAGTTAAGAGATGATCACCAAGAAAACTGGTGGTGGTGATGATTACCAAAGAACCTTATTAATAGTGGTTAGTTATGGAATAAATTTAAAGGCAGGGTTATTTTGTGTGTTATCTGTTAGATAAGAAGTGAAGAGATTCAAAACTGTTTATAATTGACACTATTACAGAAAAAAATAGACTTATGTTTACAGAGTATAGTAGAAGGAAGGAACTTTTTACCAAAGTTTGGAGGGTTGGGCAGAAGGTACATGGTTCACTTTTTAAAAAATATTCTGTATAAGAGGGTTTTTTATATCTAAACATAAATGTAGAGTTTTGAGGGGCTATTTAAGCCTGAAGTTGTGAAGTAGAAGCTGATTCATAGGCTATATTATTATGTACAACACTTATTTTAAACACAATTGTTTGTCTTCTTTTATTATTGAGTTACCAGTTCAGAATATTTTTATTTTAAGGCTGAGGGATTTTGAAGTTCAAATATAAAAATTATTTGGTTATTATGATATTCTGAGACTTCTTTGCACATGAAAAATGAACACAGTAGGAGACAAATTATTCCCTTCAAATAAGAGATACAAAAGAAGGTCCTTCCTAACAAAGCTGACAGGCTTTTAAAAGCAAAAGTCAAAAATCATACTAAGTGTATTTTGTTTTCATTTCTGTACACACTCTGGATATAGAAAAATGTATACTAATGATTCAGAAACTGAGTAAATGGGGAAAAGTCTGTTGAATCTACACCTGTGATTATCTGCCAGTATTATAAATTAAATGTCTTTAGTAATTTGTACAGTTAGCAGAATGATTATTTATGTCCTGAAGTTAGAACATTTCAGTGTTGTTTATAATAACAGGCAAAGAAAAATTACAATACTATTTCTTTCCCAAATACTACCTTACTGATGTCAAAAAAATTGAATTTATCGTATAAATACAATATAAATTTTTCTTTTTATAAACATTTCAAACTTTGTATATTAATTTTGCCCTAGATATGTGAAAATACATCTATAAATTTTTTGGCTTGTAGATGTCATTTTCTAAAATACATTTACAATATTTTTCTTTTGAACATTGTACTCAATAAATTGAAAACAATATGTGGAGATTGCCAATACCAAAAATTTCTTCCTTACCTTATTAATATCTATAAACTCACTAAGATTTATATGTCTCCAATTATATACAACTAATGTTACTACTATAATCAGATAAATATTGTAAAGCCTTTGTTTCCTGATTTTATGAAATACAGTGGTCTTTATTAAATTTTCTAGACAGTGTTGTTAAATTACACTGAATGCATGCTTTGTTTAGCTCCTTGAGAAAATGTGTAAAACATTTAAATCTACTATATCTGTTGTATATGAGAAGCTTGCAAATTTTAGACAAATTTTGCTTAGAATTAATTTGAATATTTATATCTAGATGTAAAACATTGAGTTAAGAATGTATGTGTATGTTTGTAAACAATATTTTAGCACTGACATTTATTACCATTTATTTTCAATATATAGCTTACACTCACAAGTAGTATACCTTTGACTTGGCTCTTTAGTATTACATTAAAATTACATTAAAATAATTCCTCAGTTTTAGACATGCATTTTAGCTACATAGGTAGCTATAATAAAAATCTTTTTTACACCTTTTATGTTTTGATTTGTAGCTCAACTTTAATTCATAGGTGGTATACATATGCTTATGAAATAATTAAATCATCCTCATTTCTGTGCATCCATTTAATTCTGTCATGGTTGTTCAGTAATAATTCAGATTTCTGTTTATTCATATATGCTTATTCACTTCAATGTGAAGTACATGCATAGTGGAAAGCACAGCTATATGCACTCAAGTCAGATGTGTGAGTCATATTATTCCATAGGGAGGAAAATTTGTTCTAAAGGGGCCCAGTTGGGTGAAAATTTGAATTTAAGAGAAAAAAATAAATGAAGGAAAGATGTCTTTAATTAGACTTAGGCATCCCAACACTCTCTTTTCTTCTGGGACTTGATTGAAGTAAATAGAATTAGCATTACCAAATAGAAAAGTACCTATTAGAGTCTGAATAATATAACATTACTTTATTTTCCAAGCAATCAATTGAGTAAATATATGAGATCATAGTTAACTGTGAAGTTAATGTTTTTATTTAGGAAGAGCAGACCTATTTAAAGATTCAAGATATAGAAACTATCTTCCTGTTCATATTTTATTGTTAACTAGTTTTATAATAATTAAAGATAAAAATCTCAATAATAAAATGTCATAATGTATTTAAGTTATTCTTAAATTTCTATTAAATATTTATGATATAATTTTCTCATGTCTTCCTGTGTATACAAATATAACAAAATTATATCCATTTTTTCATTTTTTTGACTATTCCTGATGTGAATAAGTTTCATGTATCTATGATATATTCAAAGTCTTTCTAAGAAATATAATACTCAGGGAATCTTCCTTTATATTAATGCCATAAAGTATTCTATAATTCAGTTTAATACTTTGATAATTTTGTTGCTTAAAGTTCTTTAAATTTTAAAAAAGTATTAACATTAAATCATTCATATTACCTTTTTACCTTTCTAATATCTTTAATATCACTAATGTTTTCAGATCATATGTCAGTAGGTGTTTTATTCCCCCTGGTTTTTCAGGCCAAATAAGAACTGATAATTGACTTTCCTTAATCTACTTTAGTCCGAAGGATACACCATGATTAATTCCCTACAGCCAAATTACTCTCAAAGTAAAACAAACCTGTCCACTGCTTTCTCCATAAGACTCAATGTAACCACTACCCTGTCTCTGGCAGTTAAGTGCTGCTACTAGAATTCTTCTTTTCTGGGAGTTTTTAGTAACATTTAAATAAATTTGCCCTTTTTATTACAGTGTATTCCACTGTCAGTTGTTACCAGCTTTTTCTGAATTGTGTACTTCCTCACCCATATATTTTTCATGCCTTGGTAAAGAGAATATCTCTATGCCTTACCAATATTGAAGTGGGTAAGTTTATGTTAACATTTCTATTTTTCCAAAAAGTTTTCATTTATGTGTTATCATTGGCAAATAAAATTCTGGTATATTGACCTTGTTTTATATGGGCTACAAGTTGATTCAAATTTGCTGTAAACTCATTAAGCACATTGTTAGAAAACATCACAGCCATTTATATTATAAAACAGTACAGGTGTATATTATGATCTAACATTGAGGAAAAGTTTTCAACTTGGTTCTTGAAGATTTCGCCATTGGTTTTCAGATACAATTACAAAAATTTACTAGTATTAGTAGTATCGGCAATATATCCTTTGTTGCACATTTATGTTTTGTTTCATTTGAGTCAAAATCATAATATTATTGAGCAGATTAGTTACATTATTAAATTGATTTGAAGTAGTGACAAAAGGTAAGTTTCATTCTCTAGCTATTAGTTTAAGTATGTAGGTATGCTTTGATATTGGCATAATCTTTTCTTTTAGCTCATAATTGTCTTTGGATTCTCACCTACCCTTATTCTAACTTTTAAATTTCCCTTAATAACATGCCTATCCTTTCTATCTAGACACTGCACTTGAAAATTTATATTTTAACAACAAAAATGTTGCAGTCCTCTGGAACAAAACTTCTAATTGCCCCCTGATTCACAGATACCTTACGTTTTAGTTATTTTTCTCTAACTCAAAGAAAATACATCAGATTAAAATTGTATGTAGTTATTCACTTCTGAAGTCTTATGTGACACTCAGAAATAGTTTTCCCTAGAAGGATGGGATTGCCATATAATCTTTCATTAACATATTCTTAATGTTAAATCTAGTTTAACTGAGGTGAATTTGTTTGACTATGATGTTGAAATACATCTTGATTAATCATCTTGTACTTATATTATCTATGTTATAAATAATTTTTGAATTGGGCTTACCATGCAGGAAGACAAAGTCAGAAGTTGTCCAAACATAGCTAAGCCCTATTAATTATCAATGTGTGTTAGTTTACATGTTCTACTATAACAAAATCCCTGATATTTGGTTTGTTATGAAAAAACAGAAATTTATTGTCTTGCAGTTCTAAATGTTGGGAAGTCCAAGATCAAAATGCTGGCAGGTTCCATTGTCTGGTAATGGCTGTTCTCTACTTCTATGTTGATGACTTTTTTTTAATACACTGAAGAGCAATAAGACTGTGTCCTGTGGCAAAACATGAAAGGACAAGACATCGTAATGCTGCTTGAAGCCTCTTTTATAAAGGCCTTAATTCCATTCACAGGAGAAGAGCCTTCATGGCCTATTCATGTCTTAAGGGCCCCACATAGTAATATCACCACATTGACATTAAGTCTTAGCACCTGATTTTTGAAAGGGCAAATTCAAATCATAGCACAATGTTTCCAATTAGTACCGACCACTAAATTCAACATATTGGTACAAACTGATTAATGAATGC
This sequence comes from Xerus rutilus, assembly GCA_028644305.1. Taxonomy (NCBI): domain Eukaryota; kingdom Metazoa; phylum Chordata; class Mammalia; order Rodentia; family Sciuridae; genus Xerus; species Xerus rutilus. The sequence continues at coordinate 88,514,062 of CM053404.1, forward strand.
TCCTTTATATTTTTAAATTGCATTTTGAAGCAGTATTTTAAAATGTACTTAGTTCTAGCCCTTCAAAAATGCACTCATGATACAAACAAATACATTGAAATTTAATCTCTTTAAAGAAAAAAGAATAGCAGGAAGAAAGAAGAAAGAAGGAAAGAAAGAATAGAAGAAAGAAAAAGCGAACAAATGAACGAACATGATGCTTTTGAATAGTGCTATGTTTTGGAATTGGATTTGGGGTGTACCCCAAAATCTTCTGTGTTAATGCAGGAATGTTTTGAGGTAAAATGATTGGATTGTGAAAGCTGTAACTTAATTAATTCATCATAGTGTGAATGGACTGAGTGGTAACTGTAGGCAAGTACGTTGTGGCTCAAGGAGGTGGGTCACTGGGGGTGTGCCCTGGAAGAGCGCATCCTCCCTATGGCCTCTTCTTCTCTCTCTGCTTAGTGATTGATCATGAGGAGAGCAGCACTCTTTCACCAAAACCTTCCATCATTATGTGCTACTTAACCTTGAGCCCACAGCAACGGAGCCTTCCATTCATGAGCAGAAACTGCAGAAGGTGTGAGCCTCAAATAAACATTCCTTCTCTAAGTTGTTCTGGTCAGGTAAATACCAGTGAGAAAAGCACACTGAAACAAATAACAACTAAAGCAAAATTCATTATAATTTTAATCATTACATTGGATGTTTTTAGGATATAATTCCTTTTATCAGATGTAGTTATTCCCTGGGCATATTTAGATCCTGAATTATTTCATCATATGCATAGAGAAGGCAAGATGAATTTAAATAATGGAAGTAAAGGATATGGTTCATTCAGAAAAAAGAAACTCAGTGAACATAGGGAGGTCCCAGTCCATCCCTGAAAGTATAGCTCTTAGTGCACTTTTTCAACTGTAGAAAATGTGCTTTGTTTTTGGGCAGCTAATTGCCAGGATATATCTGAAATGTTAGTCACAGAAGCCAAGGCTCAAATTTACTAAGGAATCCTTTAAATCCCATTTCTAACTGTGTGGTTTGGGTGACTTGGTCCCTGTGTTAAGTACTATTGGTCCCTGTGAAATACTATTGGGAGGTGGTGGAAACCTTGAGAGGTAGGTCCCTGTGCGAGATCCTTAGGTCATGTGGTGAGTGGAATGTGTTCTCATAGGGAATTGTGGGATTCCAGTTGCTTCCTCTCTTTCTTTTTGTTTCCTGGCTTATGATATTAGTGATTTGCACATTTGCTTCCTGTCATTGGGTTCCAATGCCCTCAGCAGAGGCCTAAGCAATCAAATTGCCCAGTCTTGGATTGGAATGTCCAGAACAATAGGCTAAATAAGCCTTTCTCTTCAATAAGTTTAATTGCATTAATGATTTTATTATAGTAATGTAAAATTGATTAATGGAGTAACATAGCTAAAACCCTACTATGTAACCAGTTAAGGCACATGTTAATGATCAGTGTATACATTTTCAATAATAAAGTTTATAACCTAAGACATGCAATTTTCAGACTTTAACAACATATTATCACAAGTCATTCTCTAGAATATTTTCTTTTTTTTTTCTAGAATATTTCTTCAGTATCTTGACCAAAGATAAGCACTAGTGTTCCACACATTTCTGGATATCACTATGGATATCTAACATAAACCATATATACATTAACCCTATTATATTCAGTTAAAAAATGTAGATACATGGCAGTCATTGGTCTTGCAGGGCAAATGTTTGTGGTTCTCCCCTGAGAAAGTGAATGTTTTTTCCTATGACCTGTTTCTTCCTCCTGAGAATTTCTCATTATATTTTTCTTTCTTAAGGCAGGCTGAGTTCTCTCAGATTTTATTTCTCCCCTCTGAGACATCCTTTCATTTCCATAAGAATTGGCCCATATTTGAAGCAGTTAAGTAGTGTTCTTAGACCATATAAAGTTAGGAACCCAGAGGACTTTTGGTAATTTGAGTAATTTCAATTCTTTTTAGCCCAAACTGAATGGCTTTTGACTGACATGACTTTCATAAATTCTTTGTGAAATTTCTATCTATCAGAAATTTTGTTACCTTATGTGATAAAAGCTATTGTCAATTTCTTTCCTGGACAGACTTATCTCGCTTTGGAATGGCTTTTCACTGTCACTCTGCTTCAGAAAAATCCTCATAAGATTCTTTGGGTCTCTATTGTCAGTTATTGTGGTGGTGGTTGTTTGTCTAGGGGTTGGTCTACTAGGCATGGCAGTAAATCTTTCAGAGTTCTTATATGTGTCTTATAGCTATGCTCTTAATTTCATGTTTGTCCCCAGACTTCATATCACTTTGTGAATATTTTATTAGCTGAGAAGACTGGGAATGAGACACAGTTTTATTTTTGAACTTAGCAAGTCCTGTCTCCTCTATCTTATCTCCAAATCCTTTCAAAGCGAAGGATTCCTTTTTTATCTCATCTTTCCCTTACAGCTATTTATCATCCACTCTTAATAATACCACACTGTCAATTGCAGTGTTTGGTTCTGTGATCTCCTTAATAAGATCCAAACATTTGTTGAATGAATATATTATTTTCCAGGTTAACACATATGACAGTTTGTCTATTTACATTCTAACATGAGCATGCATAGGGTAAAAAAATATAGAGGAAACTACTAACAAAGATGAGAAAATAGCAATCCAATGATTAGCAGAGGCTGAATAAGCATTGAAGTAGGTAATTCTGATAGCAGGATAGAGAATGGGTGCCTGCTACCTTCTCTGAAAGGCAATGCCACATGTCACAGATATTTTTTAATGAACCTCTCACATCAGGTACCAATTTCTATATGAGACATGTCTGAGACATTGACCATCCCAAATCTGAGTGGCTTAATACAATGGCCATTTATTCAGATTATGATTTTCCTATTCCCTGTCTTATGCCCCTCTAGACCAAGCTCAACTCATCTTGATTTGGCTTGCTCGTGTGTGTGTGTCTGCAGATGGTTGATAGATCAGTGGAGTCGCTTGTTTCAGCTGGCCTTATTCCCACGCGAGGGAGTTAGAGATGGGTGACAAGGGCAGTTTCCTTGTTCTGCTCACTGCACAGCAGACCAATTCAAAGATTTGCATGCAGCAAATGGTGTCCAAAAGCAGCAAGAGATAGGAATTTTCAGATTTTTGGTGACACTTTATAAGCTTGCTTAACGTTACTTTCACCACATTCTAATGGTCAGAAGAAGTCAAAGGACAGCTAAAGGTGGAGATCTAAGCTGTACACCTTTATAGCTCTATGAAAGACTGAAGTATCAATCACTGAACAGGGTAAACTACAGGAATACTACTCTTATCTTAATCTGAAATTTCTAAAATGGTCTTGCAATTTAAAACCTATTAACTTTTTTACTGATACAAGTTTTCCCTGATCAGCAGCATCACAGTTTGTGTTAAAAATCATAATCTCTGCATTGTTATGTGCCAAGAAAATATACATAGATGTATATTGTAAAGAAAAGTTTGAGTTGGAAAATAAAACACATAATTACCTGTTTATTGATATTTAATCTACATGATATAAATTATTTTAATGGATTTAATGTTTTAGATGAATAATATATTGTTATTCTACATAGCAAAGAACTCTATTGTATATAATATTTGATAAATGAATGAATATAAATGTACACATAGGATGGTCATTCTATAATTTATTGTGCATAATTTGTGCTTGCTATAATCTTTTAGGTGAAAAATAATGCTGCAGTATGATTTAGGAAGTATTATCACAGCATAGTGATGCTACAGTAATCTGATGAATAAATCATGACCAGAGAACAGTCCAATCATTGAGTTGGTGAGCTTATTATCATAAGTTCCTTTTGATAACATTTGAATATTAATTTATAGGACACAATGGGAATCCACAAGGACATAGTTGTGGGCCATGTTTTCTTTTCTATATTTTACTCTGTTCATACATCAAACTTTCGTTTTGATTGAATATGTACCATTTCAGCTGTCATATGGCTTTAGAATTACCTAATAGTCATAATTAGAACATGATAATTTTATTTAGATTATTACTATTAAGTAAGTTTTCTCATTTGCACACTGCTGTATACAAATACTTTCATAAATAAGAGAAATATCTTCTTCAGAATAAGAAAAACAAGGTTCAGTAACCAGGTCAATATACAACTCTGTGAGGGTTGGTATAATAAAATACCACAAACTTGGTGTCTTGGAACAACATAAACTCATTGCCTCATAGTCCTGGATGCCAGAAGTTCATAGTCAAGTTGTTAGTGGGGTCAAGCCCCCTCTGAAGGTTCTAGGTGAGGATCTATTCCAGGCCTCTCTGGCCTTTTGGTAGTCTGTTGGTTTCTAGAATCAAAGCTCCAGTGTTTATATAATATTACCCCAGCATATATTTAATGCTGCTCCAGCATAAAATAATCTTAGTTTACTCTCTTAAATGTTATGTTGTGATTTATAATAATATTTATAACAATTAGTTTTCATAAATTTATATAATCCACCCAAATAAAATTTTGAATTGCATATGACAAGGTAGAGAGTCCCAATGTGTATGTGTTAATTCCTTTTTTTGTTTGTTTTTGGTACTGGGGATGGAACTCAGGGGCACTTGACCACTGAGCCACATCCCCAGCCCTATTTTGTATTTTATTTAGAGACAGGGTCTCACTGAGTTGCTTAGTGCCTCTCTTGATGAGGCTGGCTTTGAACTTGAGATCCTCCTGTCTCAGCCCCAGAGCATCTGGAATTATAGGAGTGTGCCACTGTGCCTGGCTTCTATATGTGTTAATACTTTATGAACCCATCCTCAAAGAATTTTTTCATTTGTAAATGCATCTATACAAAACAATATTCAAATAGAAATATAATCATAAAAATACATAATCATCTTTTGGTAAAAATATGAAAAAATTGCATAAAATGTAATCATGGTGAAATTTAGAAATTAAATAGAATTTAGAATAACTACAACTAAGGCCCTATGGCTTTAAGGCTGATAAAACAATATTTGTTAAATGTAAGAAATAACATTTGAAGTCTTAATAATTGATAAAGATTAATGTGATATCATTTTTTCTTAATGATTGATAGTAGAAATTTTGACATTGATGTGGATGTGACTCTCTTATATGGTACAACACTCCTAATGATAGAGCAATGACAAATTTGAGAGTTGATGTGAGAAAGTTTCTGTATTGTGTTCCAATGTTTCCTACACTGAACACATTGTGTTTCTGTAAGTATTAACTAATATTAAAATGTCACAGTATTAACTGATGATTTTTAAATAAATATTTGCTGTTACCTATATCTTCTGTGATACTTGAAAAAAATATATGTAGCATCAATTCCTCTTCTATAAAGAAGACAAGAAATTTGTGGGAATAGATTATTTGGTTCCTGTTTCAAATAAAAAATGCTAATTTCTTTAACACATTGCTAATCTGGAGTAAAAATAAAATACCAAAATGCATCATGTACCTAACACAAAAACTCTTCATTATATTTAGATTTAGAAAATTCCTTATATATTTTATTGTTCTTAACCTTTAATAGACATAAGATTCCTGAGAATCTATGGAAGCTATAAAACTATGTTTTTGGAAAATCTACATGGGCATTGTACAACATAGTTTTACAAAATGCCATGGATTTCATGGACTCCCTCAAGCCTATTGGTAGACTCCTACTAATTTTGTATCATCTATGTATGTATCTATACAAAAACCAGTATGAACCAAATATCTTAATAAGACTTTTGAGAAAGCCACAATCCAATAATTTCAACATATTTTTGTAAGTGATATAGTAGACTTTAAAAACATAATTTGCAAAAATTATCATACTGATTTCAGTATATAAAGTATTACTTAATATTAAGTTTTTGTTCTAAAATCAATTCCTTGAAGAGAAATCTATAAAGATGTAGGAAGTATTCTTGAACACTCTTACTCACTTCCTTTTCTTTCTTCTTTGTTTCTTTTTAATTTGTTATAATTATTTATACATGACAGTAGAATGCATTTTGACACATCATACATAAATGAAGTATAACTTGCATTCTTCTGGTTGTGCATGATGTAGAATCACACTGGTAATGTAATCATATTTTTACCTAAGATAATAGTGTCCAATTCATTCTATTATTCTTCCTACTTGCATATTACCTCCCTTACCATCACTTCTCACAGTACAATCCAAAATATCTCTATTTTTCCTTAGCACCTTTTACCCCTTATTGTGAATTAGAATTGACATACTTAGAGAAAACATTTTTCCTTTTTTTAATTTATTTTTAGAATTGACTTATTTTGCTTAGCATGATATTCTCCAGCTCCATCCATTTACCTGCAAATGCCATAATTTCATTCTTCATTAAGATTGAGTAAAATTCCACTATGTATATATACCACATTTTCTTCATCCATTCATCTACTGAAAAGCATCTGGGTTGGTTCCATAGTTTGCTTATTGTGAATTGAGCTGCTACAAATTTTGATGTGGCTGTCATGGTAGTATTTTGATTTTAAGTCCTTTGGGTATAAACCTAAGAGTGGAATGATAGCTGAGTCAAATGGTGGTTCCATTCCAAGTTTTCTAAGGAATCTCCATACTGCTTTCCATAATGGTTGCACCAATTTGTAGCCCCACCAGCAATGGATGAATGTACTTTTCCCCCCACATCCTCACTAACGTTTATTGTTGCTTGTATTCTTGATAATTTCCATTCTGACTAGAGTGAGAGGAAATCTTAATTTTCATTTGTTTTTCTCTAATTGCAAGAGATATTGAACCTTTTTTTGTACATTTGTTGATCAATTGTATTTGTTTTGTGAAGTGTCTGTTCAGTTCCTTAGCCTATTTATAGATTGGATTATTTGGTTTTTTGGTGTTGAGTTTTTTGAGTTCTTTATGTATCCTAGAGATTAATGCTGTATCTGAGGTGCATGTGGTAAAGGTTTTCTTCCATTCTGTAGGCTCTCTTTTCACATTATTCATTGTTTCCTTTGCTGAGAAGAAGCTTCATAGTTTGAAGTTATCCCACTGATTGATTCTTGATTTTACTTCTTACATTTAAGAGTCTCATTAAGGAAGTCAGTTCCTAAGTCAACATGGTGGAGATTTGGGCCTAGTTTTCTTCTATTAGGTGCAGGGTCTCTGTTTTAGTGCCTAATTCTTTGATCCACTTTGAGTGTTGTGCAGGGTTAGAGATAGGGGTTTAATTTCATTTAGTTACATATGGATGTCCAATTTTCCCAGCACCATTTGTTGAAGAGGACATCTTTTCTCTGATGAATGTTCTTGGTGCCTTTGTCTATTATGAGATAAATGTATTTATGTGGGTTTATCTCTGTGTCTTCTATTCTGAACCATTGGTCTATGTGTCTGTTTTTGTGCCAATATCACACTGTTTTTGTTACCATGGTTCTGTAGTATAGTTTAAGGTCAGGTATTGTGAAGCCTTCTGCTTTACTTTTCTTGCTGGGGATTGCTTTGGCTATTCTAGTTCTCTTATTACTCCAAATGAATTTCAAGATTGCTTTTTCTATTTTTGTGAATAATGTCATTGGGATTTTAATAGGAATTGCATTAAATCTGTATAACATTTTTGTTAGTATGGCTATTTTGACAGTATTACTCACTTTTAATGTAAGCTATGTGGTATAGTATCACCTTTTTTTTTTAAAAAAACAGGAATCCAAAACAAAACAGGAAAGAGCAAAAGCACATTAACTATTTTTTAAAAAAGATATTGTCCCCCAGAGTAAACTAATAAATTATAAGATTATGATATTTTGATAACATTTGCTCACATTCCGTTTTAACTGATTTGTGTTGAGTCAATCACCAAGTAAAAATGTGCTACTTAAGAAAGCCAATTATACACATGTAGGCTTTGAATAACTGTCTGAAAGTTTCAGCATTTAAAAAATGGTGACTATAAAGGTAGTTAATGCATATTTCTTGACTTTCCTTACCTGTTTTCAGAATCAGTAAATTAGTCATAACTATAATTTAATGATTATGAAGTACAATTTGTCCACTTAAATAATATATTAAATAAGGAAATAAACATTAGTGTTATTGAAAACACACTTTGAATTGAACCATGTATTAAAAATTAACTTATGTAGGCTCTGTTACTACTCTGAGTTAATTACCAGTATCATTTTCATAATTATGATCCGTATTCATTTCACAGAGCAACGCTTAGTATGGAAATAGCATAATTTAGCATACTTGCTTCAGTAACTGTAGTGTTGAAAATATGCACGAATACATTTTAAGGTAAATGACTTCTTGGATCACAGTGTCACAAAATGCCTGGGAAGTAAACATTAATATCATAAAATTAGTTATTTTAAATAACCTAGAGCTCATGACTTTGCATAAGTCTTCATTTAAATTTAAAACACTTAAATAGGTTTAATGCAAATTGCTCTACTCAGAAATCTATGATTATACAGATAAAAATTGGATTTAATTTTACCCTATCCAAGAGATACTGATTTAAATATAAACATTATGATCTGTATTTCAAGAATGCTTACACTTTGTTTAGAATAAAGTTTTTTGAAGCTTGAAACTGACTTCCCATGTGGCATAGAAGAAATAAGTTGATGGATTTAGCAGAGTCTTCATTAACTAACATTGTACTTCAGAAACAAGCATTTCTTGAGTTGAGGCAACAGTGTGCATCACTTCTAGAGGACAAACCAATGTGCTTTTACAGATATCACATTATTTATCCTAAAATAATCATGAGACATAGGAATGGATATCATTATTTCATAAATTAGAAGAAAATCAAGCACCAGAGAGTTTATTTTTATTTATGAAGTTAACACAGTTTGTAGGTGCTAAACAGAGACATTAATTTCAGCCTTCTGGTTCCAAGTTTGGTGTGTTCCAAACATACACCTTTGATATACTCCTGTCATTTCACGAAGCAATTTAAAAATGTTTTAAGGAAGAAGGTATGTTCATTGACTTTCAAATGTTAATATAATTTAAAATAAAGTTTCATGATCACCACCTCCCTTCTGTGACACCAGCTACACAAGCTCTGCCCTCCACCCTCCCAAACTAGAATCCATGAAATATCCTCGTGTAGACACCAACCCAGTGTCTAGAACCGGTCTAACAGTTTTCAAGTTATAGTAATAAAACACCATCAATGCAAATTTCCCTATTTCGAAAGTCTGAATATCTGCTTCAACAGCCCAATCAGTTACTGAGTTCTTTGTAGAGAGAGGTCTCTTCCCTTTTATAAATAGACTTGGATTCTAGAATGGAATTCAACCCATGAAGTTTAGCCACTATTCTCTACCACCAGTTTTCCCTAATACTGCTGCCTTTGTGTGAATGTCAGGTCATTGACAATTTGGGGTTTTGTTACAAAAGAATAGCCTTATTCTCTACATCCTTCCAGATGCATTAATATTGCCTCTCTAGCTGGGCACTGGTCTTCTGTTGCCTTCTGCTGGTCACTATATTTATTAGATACTATGGTTTTCTCACATTCAGCAATGCTGAACTAATCACACTCTTATGTATGTATGTGTATATATATATACACATACATATATGTATATATATATACATGTATGTGTGTATATATATACACACACATATATATACACACATACATACATAAGAGTGTGATTATATATATATATATATGAAAGACATATAAGAATGTTGATTCCACACCTGATTTATTTCTCCTCATGAAAAAGGCAAGTTTTAATGAAACTAATCTTTAACAAGGAGAGAAAATAGAACCAATACTCTTTAAATGCATAAAATGGTAAGCAGAAAATTTTTAGTGTCCACTGAAAATATGAGAATTTGTTACTTTTATTGAACATAGGTTTTGGGACATAAGGAAATTCATTTCCCCTGACCAATATTTTCATCAATTTTTAATGTATAGATTTTTAATACACACAGGTTCCATCTGTTATGGTTTATATATAAGGTGTCCCCCAAAAGCTCATGTGTGAGACAATGCAAGTAGTTCAGAGGGTGAAATGATTGGGCTAATGTAATCATGTGTTAATCCACTTGAATGAATTAACTAGGTGGTAATTGCAGGCAGGTAGAGTGTGACTGGACAAGGTAGATCACTAGGGGCTTTCTTTTGAGGTTTATATCTTGTTCAAGGTGAGGGGGGCTCTCTCCGTTTCCTGATTGTCATTTCTTGAGCTGCTTTCCTCCTCCATGTCCTATTTGCCATGATGTTCTGCCTCACCTTGAACTGAGACCTTTGAAGCTGGCAGTGTCAAATAAAACTTTTCTCTCCTCTAAAATTGTTCTTGTCAGGTCTTTTGGTCATGGAAAAAAAAAAACTGACTAAAGCAGCATCATTTATGGCTAAGAATTCATATAAAATAACTGTTTGTCTCACTTAGAATTATCATTCTCTGTAAAAATAGACTTATATACCCAACAATCTGCTAATGATGCTTTGTAACATACTAATCACAGTACTCTTATGAAAATGTATCATAAAATATATAATAGCAAATTCATGTATTTACATGATTAAATGATTTATTCCCTTAATTTACACCTTTTTGTAACTACCATATTCCATACCATCTTTTTTTTTTAAATATTTATTTTTTAGTTGTAGGTGGAAAGAATATCTTTATTTTTATTTTTTATTTTTATGTGGTGCTGAGGATCGAACCCAGTGCCTCCCACGTGCTAGGCGAGCACGCTACCACTGCGCCATAACCCCAGCCCTCCATACCATCTTTTGAGTTACTTATTCATGATCTTTATCTTAGGGTTTTATGACATACAATGGAGAGATATTAATACATAAAGAATAAAGAAACAAATTTAATTTATCCTCTGAATAAAATATATATAGAATTCTGTGCAAACATAGTTACATAAGTAATTTATTCTAGAGGAAAGTAAATTAAGTCCAGTAGTTATGTACATATGAAAAGCTATTAGATCAATTTACAACATTGTTTAGGATTAATAGGAAAAATAATTTTAGCACTATAAGCTTTAAAGCAGAGTATGATTAACCACATTTGTCATGTGATGCTCTAGCTTTCAATCCAAAATACCATTGATACAATGTACACAGGTATATAATGTTCTACTTTGAGCTGTTACAGCAAAATATGATAAGCTGGGTATCTTCTACACAATAGAAATTTATTTCTTGTTACCTGAGAAGTCCAAAGTCAACGTGGTAACAGATTTGTAGACTGATGAGGGTCTGCTTTCTGGCTAAAGATCTCGCCTTTTGTGCCACATTCTCATATGGTAGAAGCAGAAGGGGTCTCTTTCAAGCCTCTGTAAGGGTGTTAATCCTGTTCACAAGGACTTGTTCCTCATGACCCATTCACCTACCAAAGGTCTTTCTTCTTAATACAATCAGTCTGAGAGTAACAAGTTCAATAGATGAATTTTTGGGAACCTAAATATTAAGACCATAAAATGGGAGAATATTTTATCTTTAATACATTGTTAAAATAATGGTACTTCAAACAGATCCATATATGGCCTATCTCATTTGCAAAGTTCTAAGTTCTTATATTTCTATAATCCCATTTATATCAATATTAGTCTTTGTCAACAACATTTTCTCAGGGTAGTCAGTATTGTATGAATCACATAATTCTGTAGTTAAGAAATTTAGATTGTGTGGAAAGAGTTTAAGAAGGGTTTGTTACAACTTCTGAAAATTTGTTTTTTTCTGTTATGTTTGATAACATGTATTAAAATGCAACTTTTGAGAAAAAAAATAAAGTATAAAAAAATAAAAAATTAAAAATTAAAAATTAAAAAAAAAAGAAGGTTTGTTAGGGTTTGGGGCTGTAGTTCAGTGGTAGAGTGCTTGCCTAGCATGTGTGAGGCACTGGGTTCAATCCTCAGGACCACATAAAAATAAATAAATAAAATAAAGATATGCTGTCCATCTACAACTAAAAAAATATTTCAAAAAAAGAATGGTTTGTTAGATATCTATTATCAAATTGTCAAGGAGTAAGAGGAAAATTAAAATGATCAGGGTCTACAATCTAAATTACTACCCAGCAAAAGGATAACTATCTCTCTTTAAGTTAAAATTATTTTATGTATAATTATCTACTACTTTCAATTCTCCTAACATATGTCAGTATGATTTTCCTAATTTTATAAATGACTGAATTTTGGACAGATTTAAATATTTTTCTTTTCTTTAGCTTTTTCCAGTGGGTCTTTCAAAAGCACAAGTTTCTTTCCTTATTCTCTTCAAATTCTCTCTGCTGTTATACAAGTTCAATCAGTGCCAGAGATGAACTTGGATAACATCTATCAATCTCAATTTTTTACATCAGCAGTCTTAATAATTTATCAGTGTTATCAGTGGCAAAAGCTATGCTAGTGAAATAATTGTTTCCTTAGGAATTATGAACTTGAACTTCTTAAATTAAGTGATTATAAACAGAATAGCATTGAACACATACACAATTTAACAATAGTCCAGCTATTAGATGTGTCCTGAGTCATCTATGTACTGAGAAACATAACAGCAAAAATATTTACCCTATAGCTATGCAAATTTTATATTCTTGGAGGAGATAGTAAATACACACACATACATGTACACACATGAAATAAAAATTTAGAATAATGTGTGGTCTAAAAACAACACATTGTTATGATCATTTTAGAGTTAACACTCTATCCATTGTTCTCTCTAATGACTCCCCCATCTACATTTAATCAATATAATAATTAAATATAGGTATGAGGTGAACTCTAAGAAAAAATAGATTAGGAAAATGCAAATAATTAGCAGATAAAGAGTTTAATATGGGATAAAAGATATAAAAATACCAGATAAATAAAAGACTAAAAATCACATAAATAACAATGGCATTATTGCTAATGATTAAGAGCATTTTGGCCTGGGTTGAAACTTAACTTTAAATTGGATATAACTTTCGGCCTTGTACAAATTTGATATTAATTATTTATTTAATATTACTACATAATTGTCAAAATACATAAAAGTTTGAGATTATCAAAAATTATTTTATTCTTTTGATCTTATTTGTTGAGGTTTTGTGTGTGTGTGTTCACTAATTAATAGGATTAATTTCTCACTTGGCAATTTGGAAAACAATATACAAAATTCCATAACATCTCTTCTAAAAACATGAAGTTGATTTCATGCAGAATTTCCTAAATTACATTTGACAAATGTTGAAGTAACAATGTTCAAATGCAATTCAATGTATGGAATTTCTGAGATAATGTAAATTGATATGTGCTAATATATAGCTCAAAGTATAGCTCCCTTCCTTTTGGATAGTCTGCATGATTTTTTTTGCTAAATCACCTTAAACATCATCATTCTCAAGAGGTTTCAGAAAAAGGTTGTTCAGCAACCAACTTTTAGTTGATAGTGAAAGACTGAATGTCTCATAAAAGTTTCAAATTCTAAAATTCTTTGTTACTTATTGTTACTATATCTATACTTCAGAAAAATTATGATGCAAAGTTGTATGTATGTGAGTACATATCAGAAATACTTATTAAATTTAATGAATCAGATAAAAAATTCTGACTTGTATGTAAACTTCCTTATCTTTGCATTTAATATAAAATCTAGAATTAACTCTTTATGTACAAATAATTATAAATGAACCTAGAGTTTTTGTTCTGGAAAAAATCATGGTTTGATTCAACACAACTAACTCAAATCACTGGTTACATCCCCCTAAATCAATATGATGGCCTATAGCCAAGATAATTTCAATTGTCTTTTTTTCGTGGTAGGTGTTATTAACTCCTCACCTTTACTTAAAAACTTTTTAATAATGCAATTGTTAATGTGAAGTTTTAAGAAATAGAATATCTAAGTTAAATTCTTCTCATCTTAAAATAATTGATTGAAAACAACACACACCAAATCTTAGTATTTGAGGTAGTTGTATTTAAACTACACTTTTAGGATATATTGTTGAAGATATTTTTTCTTTATTTTATCATAGAAAATAGTGCTATTATTTCTTCTCCAGTACTATCATTAGTTACTCATTTAATTTTATGATGACTAAATTCGTAAGTGTAAGAACTTTCATCCTTATAAAATCAAAAGTGACTTCAAATAATATGGATGGAAGTAAAATAGAGTAGTGGGCAATTGGCTTCCCTCTTCCTCCACTAAAATTTCTATTTCTTTCAGGCTCAGAGTCGAATATCAGTACATCTATCATTCTTGAATCTCAAAGCATTATTAAAATTCAGGCTGAGGCATGTTTTATTAGCTAGCATTTTACACTGAGTTAGTATAGATTAGATTGTAACTAGTTTCTCCCCACAGAGTCAAAAGCCAATGAAAAATCAATGAAAGTTTCAACCACTTTTATATTATTCTTGATGAAATTTTCCAGAAATTGAGTGTGTAGCATAGATAAATAGTTGAATTGTGTGTCTAAAGCCAACTAACTTTAGTACAAAATTTTCGTGTAAGAATATCTTAGGGTTTTAAATAGAAAATTGGTACTGCATCTAGTGGACTTTAATGTAAATTCTATGTAAATAACTTTCTGAGAGACAGGAACTTAAATAGATATGGGCTATACTCTGAGTTTATCTCTTTGAGAATATAGCCATTGAATGAATTTAGAAGAGATGCTCTCACACTTTAATAACTATATTATAGCTAAACTTTAGAGTCTTCTTTCCATTCCTGAAAGTAAAATGGCTATTCAGAGAGAACTTTAAATATGTATTTTACAAATGAAGCTCAGAGTATTCTGAATAAAATACTCCATACCTCTGCATCACTCTTAACATACATTCCCAGAGAAGTGAACTATAAAGAAATCTATGGAGAAAATTTAATAGGTGAAGAAAAGTTAACATGAGGGAGAAGAACATGTGCGATACTATCACAGAAATAAAAATTTAAGCATTTTTGAAGAAAAAATGTTTGAGCCAAAAGAGATTGGGATATGTTAATAGACAACGCAGAGACCATTCTTTCTGAAAGCATGACTGGAAAATCTCTGTTCATGTAGCAAACAAACTTATCTACAAAACAATGCACAAATTTTCTGTCTTCTGCTGAACTCTAACATCAAATGTCTCTAAGTGGTTCAAAATCTTTACCCCAGGAATTCTACTGTTTACAAATATAATGTGCATATGTATTATTTTGGTTTATATTTTTCCCAACTTAGAAAATTCCTTTATTTCTTGGCATCAAGTACTACAAAACAAATAATTTACTTTCTTTAACATCAGGGTTTGCCTCTCAGGAGGCTTGCCTGTGTACAGAATTAAAAAATGTTAATTTCTTCTAATTTGTTATGCATGACATTAGAATGCATTTTGACATGTTGTACACAATTGGAGCACAATTTCTCTTTCCTCTGGCTGTCCCCCTATGACTGACCCAGCTATTTCACTCATTAGTTTATACCCAAAGGACTTAAAATTAGCATACTATAGAAACATAGCCACATCCATGTTTATAGCATCTCAATTCACAATAGCTAAACTATGAAACCAACCTAGATGCCCTTTAACAGAGGAATGAATAAAAAAACTGTGGTACATATACACAATGGAATATTACTCAACTTTAAGGAAGAATGAAATTATGGCATTTGCAGGTAAATGGATGGAACTAGAGAATACCATGCTAAGTGACATAAGCCAATCCCAAAAAAGCAAAGGCCAAATATTTTCTCTGATAAGCGGATGCTGAGTCACAGTGGGGCAGGGGGTAGGAAGAATGAAGGAACTTTAGGCAGAGGGGAATGAGGAGAAGGATGGGGCTGTGGGGATCAGAATGATAATAGAATGAGACAGACATCATTACCTTATTTTTTTGGTTTATTTTACCTAATAGTTTCCTACTCTGGTAGAGATTGCTTAGGTTCTTGCTGAGGCTGGCCTTGAATTTGTTATCCTTCTGCCTCAGCTGCCCAAGTCACTGGGATTAATGGCATGTGCTACTATGCCTGGCTAGAATTATAGAAATTTATGATAATTCAGCCGAGTGCGATGGTGCATTCCTGTAATCCCAGCACTTTGGGAGGCTGAGACAGGAGAATTGTGAATTCAAACCAGCCTCAGCAATGATGAGGTGCTGAGCAACTCAGTGAGACCCTGTCTCTACATAAAACACAAAATAGGGCTGGAGATGTGGCTCAGTGGTTGAGTACCCCTGAGTTCAATACCCAGTACCAAAAAAAAAAGAAAAGAAATTTATGATAATTCATAAATTATAAACAAAAGGGGCTACGTCCCTAAGGAAGTTGTCCAATAGAAAAGGAGGTTGTCATGCAAAAACCTGTCCTTTCTGATTATGAGGTAAAGTGAGACATGATTAGATGAGATAGTACACACTTCTCTGACCTATGCTCTGTGTTTCTAATAAGGATGGAACTGTAAATTAGGAGGGATATACGCTGTGTTAGAACCATTCACCTGAACAGTGACCTTGACCCAGTGAGTTGCTGTGTAGCCTCAAGGAAGTTGAAAGCCTTTAGTAAAAGTCCCTCGATTCACTTCATTTCTGTTTCTGAGTATGAGAGCAAAACTGAAGTATAAGGAGTTTTCTGCTTGTTTGACCTAAGAGTCCACTGAGTGTTTTGCACTTGAAATGGTAGTTCTCATTTTAACTGCTCTCCCCCCAAAAGGGCAGAGTTCTGAGGAGAGACAAAACAGAAATTAAGCATTTAAAAGATGACACTTCTGGAAGGTAGGAACTTTGAGTTCTTCAAGTTGTAAATTCAATAGTAGAGGTCAGAAATGCACAAAGAACTTCCTAAGTCCATTATATCACCAAGAGATTCAGTGTAGTAGGAGACTGATTGGAAAGGGATAAAATGGGATGAAATATCTAGAAAAGGGGGATAATGAGAATCAAAAGGCCAATGTTTGTAGCTGTCATGTGAAATTGAAGCACATTACACTCATAAACTGTTATGTAAACTATGTAAGCAGTGACATTTGCAAAGAGATTATAAGAGTAGAAAAAAATATATTAAAAAATTAGGCTGTAACTTACCCAATCCCTAACAACAAAGAAATATCTAACAAGTGAGGTTAAAACAATAGTCTATTTTATCTTTGCCAGTGATGTAGTTGAGATTCTAAGTGTCCCCTAAGGTCCACATGGTAAAGACTTGTTCCCTAGTGTGGCACTATTGGAAGGAAGTAGAACCTCTAAGAAGGTAGCACTCTAGCAGGAGGTCTTGAAGCCATCAGGGTATATCTTGGAAGGGGATCATGGCACTCTGGTCTGCTCCTTCTCTTTCATTTCCTGGTCATGAGGTGAGTGACTTTGTTCCACTACAAAATCCCTCCATGTTGTGCTGCCTTAACAGAGGTCTAAAGCAATGGAGCCAACTGACCATGGACTGGAATCTCTAAAACTCTGAGCAAAAATAACCCTTTTCTCTTTATAAGTTGCTATCTCAGGTTCTTCTTATAGTAATAAATTTGTCATAACAGTTTTGATTAAATGATTCAATAACATTATTAAGGATCTATCAGGGACCTAATCATTTTCTTTGTCCTGTATGGCTATTCTGAAAGTGTTGCCATGCTATCTAATAGCAGGAAGATGGCTATTAAATCAATAAGCTTAGTGTTATTATTCAAGGCAGAAAGGAAAAAATCAAGCAAATATTTATCTCATAACTGTTTCTTTGTTCAGGAAGTTTTTCCTCCCAGAAGCTCCACAGAGAGAGAAAACTTCCTTTTGTTTCATTGAACAAAAGCAAGGAAGTCTGGTAAAATAAGTGTTTGATATGAAGAATGGAATGAGCATATTTGGTATCAATCCATCATGATTTGTATTCTGCATCAAAACCATTTTTGTCCTACAAAAAACAAAATGGAAATTTTATTAACCTTGAAAAGGGGACAATTGAGCTTTGGGTAACCCATTAGTAGATATGACACTATAAATATTTCTCCAAGAAGAATGGATATTTGTGAGAAAATAAATTGTGTTTCCCTTTCACTATGTGCAAACTCCTGTTTGCTTGTTAAGCTATAATTCCTTCTATCAGAAAAACAGCCTCTACATAACGGGACCTTATGCATCTACATAACGGGGCCTCCTCTAGGCCTTATGCATCACCCACTATCTCTACCATCATTCTGAGAAAAAGACCTTGTATATGTACCTTCATTGTAGTCTGTATTTTGCTGTCATAAGGCTTCTAATTGGTTTTCTGTTTACCTTTTTACTTTATACCAAGTTGAATGGTGCAATAAATATCAAGTAGGTATTTTTATGTTAAAATTTGAACACCAAAAAATGTTCCATCTTCTAAGAAATGAGTGCTAACAATTTTGTTGTTTTCACCTTGAAAAGAGCTGAGAGTGAGAAGAGTGAGAGGGTTTCATCACCTGCAAGAGATAAAACAGGATAAGGACAAGGCCTATAGAAAACATAGGAATCCAAGACAGCAGTTGCATTAAAATACTGTATTATATAGAGCATGGCAGAAATGATTAGTAAAGGAAGAGAGACAAGAAAGAGATATGCCTGAGTAGAACTAAGTGGAAGCTCAATAAGCTCCAGAGTATTTGAGGGGATTTATATGGTGGAAACAAGCTTGAGTCTGTGTTTTAAGAACCATGAATTGTAACCTTTGGTTTGATAAATATGGATCCTAGAACATCAGTTTTCAAAATGTGTTCCATAGACACTTGAGTTTTTTGTCACATGTTCTCAAGGCTTATTGTAAGAAATAAATTAAGAATTTATTTACTTTTTAACATTTTTGTACTGACATTTTCACTCAGAGTGCAAAATATTACATAAATACCGTCTGGACAATAGTCAAAACTCATAGTGGATTCTCCACCACTATACATTTAAGGTTAAACACACATACACAAACAAGTGAACAAACTTAGGTAAGACTTTCCTTAATTCTATCAAACTGTGAATACTATGTGCTATTATCTTCGTAATCCTTATGACACATTTATGCAAATATTCATAATACAATTATACCCCATACTTGTATTGACAGACAAACTATAACTTTTTTAAAATTTTTGGATGTGGGAATTGGCAGACATGTTTTCAAAAGGAATGGAGTTAACACACCAGCTCAAAAAAGAGAAAAAGAAAGAAGTGAAGCTTTTATTGTTAATAATGAGTGATTTTTCTCAAAATCTTCCCAGTTAATTAAGCTGTCCATCCAGAAACTCTTACTTCTCTGTCTCTTCCTAACAGAATTTTGGAAATCTTACCATTGTGACTTCCCAATACTTAAAGGTTTTCTGATGAGATTAATGATATTAAAAATTGTGATATTACATATGTTGTACTAAAATGTGTTAACATTTGTAAGATCTTCTCATAATTCAGGGAATATATTTTCAATACTTTCTAAATGACCAATGCATGATGTTAACTATGATTGAGTGTTCCACTGAAAGCACAAAATAGATCAAAAGATTTTAATTCAGTAGAGTAAAAAATACTTTTAGTAAGGATTCAGATACCACATAACAACTAAACTCTTAAAAATTAACCTGTTGTGGTTAGGTGTGGTGGAATATGCCTATAATCCCAGTGGCTCAGGAGGCTGAGGCAGAAGGATCATGAGTTAAAAGCCAGCCTCAGCAATGATGAGGCACTAAAGCAAATCAGTGAGACCCTGCCTTTAAATAAAATACAAAACAGGGATGGGGATGTGGCTCAATGGTTGAGTGCCCCTGAGTTCAATCCCTGGTAACAAAAGAAAAAAAAACTTAACCTGTTGATTTTTGGCGTAGTATCAAAAACTTATTCACAATCATCCAGAAAGGCTAGTGAGATAGTCACAGTGGTTCATCTGAGTGTAGCAGCCTTTAGAGGCTGTTACACTGAGACCCACTTCACCTGTGAGGCTTAGGCCAGCTGATAGTTGAGCAGTGTGAGTACTGGAAGTAGGCCCCTTCTGTCTGAGGTGAGACTCCTCTAATAATCTTTTCAAAATATTTCCGGGATCAGTGGCACATGCCTGTAACTCCAGCTGCTCAGGAGGCTGAGGCAGGAGGATCACGAGTTCAAAACCAGCCTCATCAACTTGGGGAGACAGTGTCTCTAATAAAATAAAAAAAGGGCTGAGGATGTGGCTTGGTGGTTTAGTACCTCTGGGTTCAATCCCTGGTACCAAATATATATATATATATATATATATATATATATATATATAATTTAAAATTTTTAATATATATATAATTAAAATTTTTATATATATATAATTAAATTATATATATATAATTTAAAATTTTTTGAGTCCATTGTGTGTTAGTTTCCTATATTAATATAAAGAAACTTATTCACAGATTCCAGGGATTACAGTATGAACACCTTTGAGTAGAGCACATTTTCTACCTAACACATAAAGTGTACAAATGAAAGGATGTAAGGAGGCTGTGACTTGAACTGGAAGACCATGCTCCTGATTGAGGAAGGATAGGGAAATGTGCAGAATATCCTCATTACAATTGTTTTTAGAGATAAACACGATTGTGTAGGACAATTTAAATGATGAAACAAAGAAATAATATTAAATTATCCTTTTTTAATTGGAGGATAGGCTTCTTAATCTATTCTTTGTATTTTTTAATATTGCAAAATAATCATTTATTTCCTAAAAAACCTTGCCATGTTAATACACTGAGTCATTTTGTTAAGTATCTATATTTTTCTCCTTTAGGATTAAATAAAATTGTCTTTAACTTCAAAATAATACAACAGCATAGACAGAAAAAATTGTCAAAAGAAGTTGTGGCTGCAGGTGTCAATGGTCATGACCTGAGCCGTACAGATTGGATCAGCAACTTGGTTCTAGTTGGTGCTGTCAGAGAATGGGCCTTTACTCACCTACTGAAGTGACCTGGACTGTCCATTCAACAACCTCACTTTTTCTTAACAATTTGTGGCTTCAAACATTATTTCTTTAATCTTTCAGTCTGCCTTTCAAGTGCCAAACCAGTCAGCCAGGCCAATGGCGAAAGTTTAAGAATCAGTAAAAAATACATCAGTTTAATAATGGTAGTATTAGACAGGGACATAAAAATAAACTTTAGTTTTGACTAGTGACCAGAGAAACATGTTTAGTTTTTCATAGCTGGCACTGAGGGTGAACCACAGCTAAATCATAATAACTGATATAAGGTTTTTAACTTAGCCAAACTAGTAGTGAATTGTTCCGGAAATTTAGTGAAGCCTCTGTGGATCAGGGGCGACATAGAGCCAGTGACTTTGCTTCTGGTAATGGAAAGGGACATGGGCTTTGTTTTAGTCAATCGTTTTTTTTTTTTTTTTCTTTGTTTGTTTATTTTTTGCTGCTGTGACCAAAGTCTTAACAAGAACAATTTTAAAGAAGGAAAAGTTTATTTTGTGTTCATGATTTCAGAGGTCTCAGTCCTAAACCATACAAGGTTTCTTCCAAAGGGATAGTTATTATTCCATCAACAAAATTGGGGTGCATCTGGGTGTGCTGAGAGGTAGGACACTTGCTTGGCAATAAGACCAGACCTCACATACTCATGCATTTTCATTTGACAAATGAAGTTTATTTTTACTTTTCCCAACTTTTTATTTCTTTGGTCAGAGTTGACTGATCTCAAATACTAATTTCAAGGCTAGAGAGTCACAAACTCTTCATGGGTCATATATTCATTTCCAGTGAAATACTGTCTGGGAAGCAAAATCTATGAAAATCTAAGGGGGTGCTTATGGGAAGAGGTTTTCTAGTTTAGCTAGAGGATCCAATCACCAGCATAGATCAAAGTTGTTCAATTTATGGGGCACCAGATTTAAAGAGCATGTTACAACTGGCAGGTCAGTTTCTAACACAGCCCATTGAGTCAGGCACCAAAGGAAAGAGACTAATTTCCGGGCAGCCAACATAAAGGACAAACTTAAATGCCCTACTGAGGCACACACAATCTTCAATATTCAAATAATTCTATATGATGCTCAGCTTCCTTTTTTAGTAGTGGATGGTCAGTATTGCAATAGGAGAATTGTAACATGTTTCCTAAAACACTACTTAATTAGCAGGGCCATGCATTTTGTCAGGGTTTATCAGCCTCTCTATTGGTGGGATATTATATTGGAGTTAGAGCTGAGATTGAGGCTTCTAACATTAACCAGCTGGACCTCATGTGTTTGGTTTTGTGCCCTACATTAAGCCTCCCATAGTTGCACAATTTTTTCCTGGGATGCACTGCAGATATGCAGTGGAGGAATTGCCAAATAAATGTAATTGATCTTGGTCTTCAAGTGTTAGTGGAATGCAAAAAAGGCTTTGGAAATACTACACAGCACATAAGTGCCATGAATTTCTGTGATGCACCTAGATGTAGTATACTGTCTGGGACAGCTTGGGTCTACCTGAGCCCAAAATAGATTCAGCTGATGATTTTCTGCTATAAATTTCTGTCTCTTGTCAGCCATCACTGGACATGGAGGGCTATTACATTGAGTAACTAGTGCATCTCTTATTACTCTTGCCACTAATTTCTTAATAGAAACCATGGTTTTTCTTTCATCTTCCAAGATTCTGTATTGTTTTTGCTGGATCACATAGTAAGGAACGGTATTCATCTCTCCATATGCAGCAGTCCCTAAATGAGACAATCTGCTTTGATAGTTTACAAACACTTAATGTATGCAGAAAATAAGAATGCCAACTGTACATTTTCACAATGACAATTTATTGATTAGGCACTGGCAAAATTACTTTAGATTCCTAATCCATGTGTTGTGTGTGTGTGTGTGTTTTCCTTATACATATATAAAGAAGTTCGACTCTCCTCTACAGGTGAGTATGGAATAAGCAGAAGGCAGAGCAGGAGTGTCTAACCTGTGGGGAAAGATCAAGGAAGCTTTTTAAATATTTTGACTTCTTGCCTCAGAGACAGCATGCCTCTGATGGTTTCTGCTAGTGCTCACGCCTACAGGCACATTTGCCCTCACCCTTATCAATTCTTGCTTTTAACCACTTCTGCATATAGCTCCCCATTAGTCACAGCTTATTGCCTCTCAGCTGGGGAGTAGGGAGTGCTGTTATCCTTGTCAGGATAACTTCTATTCATCTTCCCATCCAGAGGAGAGTGAACAAAATCAAAGCACCACCTGCTGGTTCTTTTGAATCCTAACCACACTGTGGGCCTCTAAACTTTCATTCACAGAGGAGAGCCCTTATTTCAGTGGAGCCCTTTGGGATGAGAGCCCTTATTTCAGTGGAGCCCTTTGGGATGAGAAACAAGTTGATTTGGTGTCCTCTCTTCAGGTATACGTCGTGAGGAAAGTCATATCGAAACAGACACCTATTCAGACTTGAGACACAGAGCTGCAGTTATCTGGAGCAATTTTTACTGCCGCTGGATGTATTTCAAAACCCACGGGTTTTGTTGATGGATTGGATGTGAAGTGTAAGAACAAGCATGGAGCAAAAATAACTCAAAGCTTTTAAAAATCTGTTCTACTATGGGTGGAGTTGATTTTATTCATTGCAAAATGTGATGAGAGAATTTCATTTGCAGGTAGTTCATCTAGGATTGGTTTTCTTCTTGTTTTTTCATTAGTCTTCACTTTTTAAAAACTTTCCCTAGCTTCATTTAGTTATAACTAATTAAAATTACATATATTTACAGAGTATATCATAATGTTTTAATATGTGTAAGTCAGAATTGGGATTTTAAGAAATCTAGATGATAAACTGAAAATAGTTTAAGGAAGTTGAGGGAAATATATGATAATAAAGTTAGCCATGGAAACCAATTGAGCAAAGAAGGAAGGGGAAATCTGAAGACAGTGAAAGAAATGATAAAGTGGGAATAGAAACCTTGATTGGTAAATTCTTATATATTTGAAGAATTATAGGTCATAGTGTACCAGAAGGTATCTTTTAGAATATGAGATGGAGTGATTACAAAGGTGACTTCAGAATAGTTTCAGGAATGAACCTGACCAGAATAATTTTGTTCAAGTGTATTCAATTTTTATTACTACCAAATAAATTACCAAAAGTTTAATGGTTTAATTTTTTTTATTTTTATTTTTTTAATGATTCAGGATTGTGGGCTTGGCACAGAAGAGTGCTCAGTGTCTCCAGATCTGCCATCAAGGTATGGGCTGTGCTCTGCTTTCACCCGGAGTCTCAACACCTGAATAATCTACATCTTGGTTTATTTCGGTCCTGGGCAGAAATTACATGACTAAAGGCCTCACGTAGCCAGGCACGTGAAGGCCTGTAATTCCAGGGGCTGGGGAGGCTGAGACAGGAAGGATCGCGAGTTCAAAGGCAGTTCAGAGATACCGTCTCTAAATAAAACACAGAAAAGGGCTGAGGATGTCTCAGTGCCTAAGCGTCCCTGGGTTCAATCCCAGGTACCGAAAAAGAAAAAATGACCCCGACTTTACACGTTGTAAATTGAAGGCTGCTGGTCCTAGAGCCGGCCTGCTTCCGGTTCTGTCACGTGACTCACGTCACCGGCAGTTCAACTGTTGGCTTCCTCAGAGCCAGCAAGAGGCTCTAAGAACAGCCTTCTAAGGGGGAGTCCTTTATAGTACATGCAGTCATATAAGTGACACGCCAATGCCTTTGCACACTCAGGACGGATGATGCCTGGTGAATTCCTTTAGGTGTGTTTGATAAAGTATTATTATGCTCAGGATTTATTTATTTTTAATTAATCAGTGGTAGTTAAGTTGATAATACCTTTCAAACGTGTAAGTTCGTAAATTTTCCTTTGAGCTCTATAAGTTGATTTTGTTGTTACAAGAAATGCATTTCATTTTCACTAACATATCTTTCATCTTTCAACTTATCTCTACATCTGGGATTGTATAGACAATCTATTGTCATCTATAAAATTATCAATAACAATGCTATCTTGTAACATCAATCTGTGACAAATCTAACATCATCTGTTATTCTTTCATGGAGAATTTAAGAATCAATGGCTGTAAACAAATTTAAAATCTTATATACAGAATTAGAAGTACAAAAGCAATGTGAACATTATGAAAATTTAAAAGTAAACACAAGATCATGAGTAAATTCTTCTTGAGTCATCCTTTTTATGAAAAACCACCCATAAAGGAAATCCCTATTGAATTTTGCTTATATTATGATAGATGTTCATTCTAGTTTTCTAGAAAACTTGAGAATCCTGACTTAATACATAGTAGAAATATATTTAAAATAATACTTCAATACAGAGCTGATTCAATAGTTTAACTTAAAAAGAATAAAAATCCTCAAGCATAATTAATTTTGTAATATTTCTATGTTTTCAGATTTTATTACTAGAAGTTTCCTCTGTTGTTCTTTAGAACAAAGAAAAATTCATTTCCAATGGAGACATTTTAAAATGTTTTTGGTTTTACTTCTGACATCTATCTAAAGCATATGATAAATTAAACATTTAGCAGTTAGTCTATATAGTCAAGTGATATATGGAAACAGATGACATTCATCAAATTATAATGACAACTGTCTTTTCATAATAGCTAAAACTTGTATACATTTATTTTTCTTGCCAAGTACCGTTCACTGTTCTACATCTCTTTCTTGAAACAATTATTTTTTTCAATAAAGTCTTAAGTTTTGTGATCATGCCCATTTTATACATATAGAAATTGAGATTCTGAGATGTAAAGAGGTATCAAAAACTCAGTCTGATTAATGGCATAGGCAATTGAATATATCTAGTTCAACACTAAGGCTGCATTCTTAACAATATGAAGCACAGGAACATCTGAAATTATCAAGTACTATTTAGTGTCATCTACTGTCCAGCCAAAAGCTAGTGTTTAGATTGTCAATTATAGTGAAATTTCTACTTAATGAAACTGTATTGTTTTATTACACACACATACACATATAGCCCACACATATTTTTCTTATTGCTAGAATATATTTGAAATCAAAAAAGATAAGAATTAATAAATTGTTTTGTTAAGTGCTTCTGCACATGATTTCTTATTTAACATGAACTAAGAGTGGAATACTGAAATTCCTCACACCATTCATGGCCTGAATATCTCCAATCTTAACTTGTGGGTCTAAGAGAGGAAAAATATTTCAGTATACAATTCACGATTTTTATCTAAAATTGATCAGCTAAGCAAAATGAAACATTTATACACAACCATATAAAGTATAAAACCTCTTGGTAATTTTTTGTTTAGATTTCATAATTGTTGATAGGCGTATCACAACACTCAAGAGAATAGCAGGAATTATCCTGAAAATTCTGAGAAATGTAGAATATCAGGATATTTGGAGGATATCTAAAACTAAAATGGTATTGCTTTACTTTCAGAAAACAAAAAGCAATTGAATATATAGATACATTCAAAAAGTTAAGGAAGGAAAAAGTATATTTCTGCATATACATATAGGTGCATATTAAATAAATATATGCAGACATTTATATCCTAAACCAAAATCTCCATATATTCTATCACCTGAAAATTGCTTTTCTCCAAAAAGTATCCAGCATTTATAACTAAAGATTTCTTACAAACTGAAAAATTGCAGAACTTTCTTCATATATATTCAATAACTCTCCAGAGTTCAATAGATTCATATGACCCAAGAAAGAAGTGAGGCTAATAAAACAGGAAACTCATGAAGTTTTAAAAGGTGATGACCATGGAAATAGAACTGCAGTGTTTCAAAATGACAGGATAGTGTAAATCTGTGCTAGTAGATTCTGGATGTAGACCTGTCACAGATAAAACTCTGGATCTGGAAAGGCTACCTGGTAGGAGTTTCATCAAAAAAAATAAAAAAAAAAATTGTGAGAAAGAATACCTATCTAATTAAAGTTAATATGCTCATTTTTGTTCTTTTTAAATCATTAAAGGAAAGATGACCACTTCATTTTGTAATAACTTCTTTGTTTAAATTTCTTATGCAGTTATTTATTTGATATCCGATTACCGGTTTGTATTTAATTAATCTTATGTGTATTTCAGGTAGAGAGCTATATTGTTTGAAACAAAGCATTCACTTTAAAAGTAAGTGTGAATATTGGATTTTCTTTTTTCAAATTCTATTTCAGATCTCTGCAGTCATCAGCTAACATATACAAAAATAAATGTTTTTCTTATTCATTAATTTTCAAAATAGTCAAAAAGCAAATTTTGTTAAAATCTGACATTGCATAGTTACTTTTATACCTAAGAAAGAAAAATGAAAGAAATAAACTTCAGCACTTTATGTTGAAGGGCAAAACTAGAATGTGAAATTAAAGTTTTATGTTATAAAAAGTAGTGTTTTATTATTATTTTATTATTATTTATTATTTAGTTATTTTAATTTTATTAAAATATTCATAAGGAACAAATACTATGTGTTTGATTTTGATTTATGTGAAATAATCCATATTAGTTTTCTGTTTCCACCGTAGCAAATTACAATAAGCTTAATGTATAAATGTATTATAGTTCTGGAGCTACAAATTCAAACAAGATTTCATTGATATGAAACCACTGACTCTCTTGAAAGCATAGAGTAAATCCATTTCCTGGCCTTTTCCAACTTCTAGAGTTGCAGTCCTTGAATTTAGTTCACAATCTATTCCTACATCTTCAAGGCCAGTAGCAAATCTTCAAGTTTTTCTCTGCATCTGCCTTCACAATGGCTTCACTCTTACAAGGATCATTGGGATTACTTCTAGACCATCTAGAACACGTGATCTAGGATAATCTCCCTATGTCAAGATTCTTTAACTAATCTTAGCCATGTCCCTTTCACTATATGAAATATTCACGGGTCAGAAGACATAATTTTAAAAGCATGGAATGTAAGTAAGTTGCTCTAATTCAGTCCCCAATACTTCCCCATTCCTTCTCCTTCTCCCTCCCCTGTTCCCTTCCCTCTACTATTCTTTCTGCTGTTTACTTATAGCCTTCTTGTTTGTTTTTTTTTTTATTATTTTATTTTTTTCCCAAAAGTTGCATTTTAATACATGTTGGCAAACATAACAGAAAAAAACAAATTATCAGAAGCTGTACACACTATTCACTGAAAACATTTGTTGAGGCAAATAGAAAAAAATTGTTT
>CM053404.1:88542630-88592411 GCA_028644305.1 Xerus rutilus
TTCCAATTTTTCTCCATTTAAGATGATATTGGCCTTGGGCTTAGAATAAATTGCTTTAATGATGTTAAGGAATGTTCCTACTATCCCTAGTTTCTCTAGTGCTTTGAACATGAAGGGGTGCTGTATTTTGTCGAATGCTTTCTCTGCATCAATTGATTTGTTTTTAGTTAGTGTCTGGTGGATATATATGATGTGGAGATTCTCTCTGTTATATTCACATATGTACATAGGAAAGTTAGGTCAGATTAATTCCACTGTTCTTCCCTTATCACTTCTCTCCTCCCTCGTCCCTCAGTTCCTTTTATCTAGTCCAGGATCTTTCATTTTGTTGGAATCCCCCCACCACTTTTTCCTCCTTTTCTCTCTCCCTCTCTAACCCCTTATTTTGGAATAATGGGTATATAATTCAATTAGTTTCTAATTTACTAGCTCTAGATATCTTTAAGAATAAAATAAAACACATGGAAAATCAAATGATACTTTCATATAGATAATGAATCGATATTTGACATATTTAATCTCTTTTTAATTTTCATGGGACTTTTCTATTACTTTACTATTTATATAAAACACTTTATTCCAACAAATTAACACAAATTAACACAGTACTGAAGAGCATAGGAAAGAGAACAAGCTTGATATGCATTTATTTTTACACTACAAGCATCTTTATACATAGTGAGTGAATAATAGATCACCACACCAAAAAAATGGCATGTAACTTTTAATATAAAGCCTTTATATTAATTATTGAAAAGCCATTATCAAAACTTTGCATAATTGATAATTAAACTGAGCATAGGAATCCTATTTACTAGCGTGCTGATATGATATATTTATAGGTGAAAGCAGTACAAGAGTAACTACTAGAAATAAATTAAAAGAATATACGCCACAAAATAAAACCTTGAGAAAAAATAGAAATGCATATCCTTCAAAACGAAGCACATACTTATTTAATAATTTAATATTTTAATAGCTAATTGTGTAGTAAGCAGTTTAATTCATTTGTTGTAATGTTGCATCAGTCATTGAATAGTGAGCATTCTCACATTCAAAGCTTGTGATATATTAATGCAGTAAAGAAATTACAATACAAGTGTCAATCATTTGAAAAATGTAGATTCTAAATTATAGTATTAGCATAACTGGCAGGATAAAAATGCTTTGACATCCAAAACAAAGTCATAATACATTTTATTTCCTTTCCAGGATACTTTTTGTGAACAAAATCATTATTAAAACACAGTCTAATTATACAGTTTAGAAACCCCAAATTAGTTATTTATATGATAATGTATATTTATAAATAGCATATTCTATGTCTTGCAAAAGCATATACTATACTATCTTGATGTAGCAGCAAACTGAAATTTTTCTGAGGCCATAAACCTCTAGCTTGCATGATATTTTGATCAGGGAAATATTGAGTCAGGACTTGATGAATTACACTGAAGTGATATAAAGTGATTAACTCAGATTTTGTCACAAAAATTAATACTTCTTAAAAATTTCAAGGAAGTATTTCTGCTTAATTTTACTTTTGTGATATCAAAGTTTATGAGTCTCTGTAGGATTCTAATAGAGAACATGTTTTTATCATAGTAAAAAATTGCATAATAATTTGTAAGTTTTAAGAGAAAGCAAGTACAACCTATTTTAAAATTTTATCACATTAGCAATTCAATTTTAATAATTTTTTCTTAACAGCAGAGAGGATTGCAAATTTTAGTCACAATCAAGTAAATACTGAACTATCTATGCAATTTATTTCAACAAGGATACTATTTATCTGATTTCAAACTGAAATTGATAGTAATGTCTTTTGATATATCATCTTTATACTTATTAGCTCAGTCAACATCCTTACCCAGTACTCTTTAAAGAAAAATATAAAATTGTCTTCCAATATATGGTTAAAACAAACTCTAAAAGGCCCTGCGTGGACCTTCAGGAATAAAAATGTCAGAAATGCAATAAAAAACTATAGTTTAATGTCAAAATGAGACAAAAACAGTCACTAATTGATTCAATTAATATTTATTGAGATCTAGTCTATGGCTTAAGGAAATTCACCCCTTGATCACAAGTGAAAAAAAGAGTAAAATATATTTTGTGCAAGAAATTAATCAAGGTAAGAGAATGTAATTCTTATTATATTAGAAAACAAGAAGTAACTATTTTAGTGTAGATTATAAGAGTATGGGTGTGTTTTTATATATTGAACTGTACATATGGGAGCGCTGTGTGCATATGCAGGAGTGTGGATGTGGATGTGAGTATAGCTCTATGAATATGTGTTTGGATACACGTAGATGTAGGAATTATATATATATATATGGGTGTTCAGGGGCTTGGGAAAATCAGTGGGCATATGAGTATGTGCAGATGTGTATATACTGGTAAATGTGTGTGTATGTTAGTGGTATATTTTTGTCAGTGGTTCTCAACCAAGGGAAATTTTAACCCTCAGCATATTTGTCAGTATCTGAATAGAATTTTGGTTGTCACAACTGAAGGGAACTTGTGGTATATTTTTTTAGATACTATTTAAAAATCTATAGTGCAGTCCTACACAGCAAATTATCCTGCACAGATCAGAATACCAATAGCTGATCAAAGGAACACTGGGGGGTGTGTGTGTGTGTGTATGTGCATGCACGTGTGTGTGATCTTTACAGAGGTGTTAGAAAACTTGCAAGGAGTAAGCAAATCAATACCTTTTCTGAGATTTTATGCTTCATGTCATGAACAAAACCCTAGGCCATCTCATGTTCTTTTGTATCATTTCTCTCCAACACCCCCAAGAAGGCTCTTGTCACTCTTGCCTAACAAGCCATCTATGAAGAAATATTATTCAGCAACTTCCTATTATGGATATGATGTATAAATTTGTTTTCAAGACAATGAATCAATGTATCACAACAAAATTTCTTTTAGGATGGAGAACATTTTTAAGCTAAATTGTAATATACCCATTGAATATTGTTATCAAAAATGAAGAATTCTGGCATATGTAAGATTTATTCTGTATGGAAATAGGGGATTTATTATTGTTGGTTTATTAATATATAGTAAATTTAACATTTTATGCTTATAAGCTGTAACATTGGATGTTGTATATTATACATATCAAGTGTAAAGTTATGTTTTTATTTTAAATTTCATTTTATTTTAATTGACATAATTTTGGATATTTATGGAGTACAGTATGATGGTTTCATACACATATATATAATATATAATGACTGACTCAGGGTAATTAGTCCATTCATCACTTCGAACATGTTTTTTTATTATAATATTCAAAATTATTTCTTCTGGTTATCTTGAAATATGCTATATAATATGGTTCATGAAAAACTGTCTAGCATTGAAAGTACTTCCATTCATTTGTTATATCTGTTTGTTTCTAGGAAAATTTTCCTTTTTAACCACATCATAAGATATGCACTAGGTAGATGGTTTAATGCCACCCTTTTCTTTATTATTTCTCTTTTTTCACTTTCTGGATTTTCAGTCTCATCCTGGTAGAAGAAAGGCTGAAGATGGTATCTTCAATTTATTATTGCATTTGTCTGCAGGCAGTTTTCTGATTGAAATGACACCAAATCCACTGGGAAGTAGAAACTATGGATTTGATGAGGATGCAGCCCACACATTTCTGATTAAACCTTTGACTCTGTTACTACAGCTGTCAAAATAAACTCATGTGAAATAAGAAAAAAAAGAGTGTTTCCATTTTTAACTGCCTTTGCACTCTTATAACTCTCAAAATATTTTCGATTCATTATAAAAAAGAAGCATATTTTCTCTGTCATAAACTTGTATAATGCATACTATATGGAGTTTGCATATATATGTCATAGGTAATTTTGTTTATTAGCACAGAGAATCTCATATATAAGGTTCTTTCTGGCAACCTCTATGTAGTTTATTTTTAATACGTGCGTTTATAATAGCTCCATGTTCTTGAAATTTTCTGAAATAGTGATGCATAATATCACACTTAATATTTAGCTATTACTACTATATGTTCACTCATATATATGAATAACAATATATGTATATGAAAATATATATAAATACACATTACAAAAATACTCAACAATTTTTTTGAACAATAATAGCTATGTACTTTGGGGGGCTTTATAGAGAGATAAACCATTTCACTTTATTTTCCCTTTTTCAATAATCTTTAATGGGATCCAAGTGGACATAGACCTATTGGGGTTTTTTCCATAGATGTTTTTGAAAAATTGCTATTGTCTGTAGAAGTCAGCTGATATAAATTTGAAAAAAAATTAATGCACTTGGTTTGCATGCTTAACTTTTTGTCTTCTTAAAATGCCACAGTTTTATTGTTTTTCTTAAAAACATCTTTAAGGGGCTGGGGTTATGGCGCAGTGGTAGCGTGCTCGCCTAGCACGCGGGAGGCCCTGGGTTCGATCCTCAGCACCACATAAAAATAAAATAAAGATATTCTGTCCACCTATAACTAAAAAATAAATATTAAAAAAAATAAAAAAAAAAACAACATCTTTAAATTGCTTTAAAAAGAAATAAGAGAAAATAGAAAAATCAAACTAATCTTTTGACTTGGAGCTCATCTTTAATGCATTATTATTTGTCTAGTTTGTTGTTTTGATAAGCAAAACAACCTAAACGATATCATTGTCATTTATCTCTTCAGGCTACAACCTCTACATTTCTGTTTCCTTGATGAGTAAACATCTTCACTGAAAGGCAAGACACATTGACATTTTAATTTAGTTTAAATAGATTAGACGATATAGTCATCAATTGTCAATCACATGTCATTGGAGGTAAAAAAAAAAATCTTTGTTCCTTCTACAAAAATTTGTGGAACTAAGGTGGTTTCCTGATTGCAAAGTTTGACATCAATATAGGATAGTATCCTGAATTATGCAAATAGGTACTAAATAATGTCAGGTGAAAAATGACTTTCAGGTAGCATTAGCAGATAAAATATTAGAGAATTGTGAGTTTACCTCATTATTCACAAATCCTTTTCAAACAACATGACAGAGTGCTAATGTCATTAATGCACTGTATGAAGAAGTTTGATTACAATGTTCTTTTAGTTTTATTTTTTCTTATTTTCCATGTCTTTTCAAGAAGATTTTTCAGTAAAAAAATATATAAAACTCCAATTTCTCCAAATGGATCAAATATAAAATGACACTGAACTAGTCTACATAGGATACTGTGCATACAAAGAAACTGCCTTTTAACTGCCTTTGTACTCTTAGAAATCTCTCAAAATATTTTCTATTCACTATGTAAAAGAAGCATATTTTAAAATGGTTAAAGATTTAATTTTAGAGTGAGACTACACATATGCAAATAATACATGTTTCCATTAATATATTTATATTAACAGTTAAATAAAAACATTATTAAAAGCAGCTTAATTGCATTTAGAATATGGTTAAATATTTAATGGGAACCACATAAGTTAAAGAAAGCATGAGGGTACAAAATGGTCAGTTTTACATATTTCGGGGAGCAGAATAAAAACTAATTAAAAATTTTAATTATGATACATAATCACTACTATAAAGTCATTAGTAGTTACTTTAGTAAAATGGATATCCATTAGTTATTAGATAGATTTTTGTTTTAAAATATTGCTTAAATACCTAAATCTGTGAGTGCAAATAATAATAGTTGTTTAAACTATGCAACTTTTATTCATTTGGAAATGTTTCCAAGGTATTTATTGTCCCAAATATATATTAGAAATAGAATGGAAGAATAGCTGGACAAATACACATTCAAGTATTCATGTACTTTTTATGGAGTAACCTTGACCATGTTACTTTGTCTTAGTCTCCATTTATTAATCTA
This sequence comes from Xerus rutilus, assembly GCA_028644305.1. Classification (NCBI taxonomy): domain Eukaryota; kingdom Metazoa; phylum Chordata; class Mammalia; order Rodentia; family Sciuridae; genus Xerus; species Xerus rutilus. The sequence continues at coordinate 88,548,502 of CM053404.1, forward strand.
TCAATTATAGAAAGGGATACTGACATGGCATAATTATTGTGATGACAAAGTGACACATTCTATTTTAAAACACTATTAGAGACTTAAATATGTTAAAGTTTTCAATCAGCATTTACTAAATGCTACATATGTATCAGAAATCATGTTTCATACTGGGTAGCAAAGAGGAAAATTAAAAATAGTCCATTTTAGCTATCAGTGAGAAAGATGTATAGTCATAAATTCAATATGCTAAGTATTAAATAGCGATTGGATAAATCATTACCCAATCAAATTCCAATGGATGAAAATAAATTGCAAAATTATGATACTTGCCTTAAGATTTTTAGTATCAAGACTTTAAATTATCCTAAATAATTACCATTTCCTGTTCATTTTGTTCCTTCAGTCTGAAGAATGTCTTTCAGTCTTTTTGCTATATAAAAAAATATGGGTTGACAGATTTTGTTGTTGTTGTTGTTGTTATTTGTTTATTTCCTTTCAGCACTTACAGCTATTGTTCCACTCTGTCAAGTCCTCCACTTTTCTGAGGAGTCAGTTGTTCTTTTGTAGGAAATTGAACAATCTCTGGCTCATTTATGAATATTCTTTTAATTTGTTATTTGCAGAAGTCTGATTGTGATGTGCCTAAGTATGGTATTCTTTGTATTAATTCTACTTAGGGATCTCTGAGCTTCAAGTGTCCCTGAATTTCTTTCTTCAATAGATTGTAAAACTCACAGCCACATATAAATAATATTTTCCCGAATTTTCCACTCAGTTATTCTTTTGTGTAGGTTATATGTAGCTACCTTCTCTCTCAGTGTGTAAGTGCACAAGTGTTATTTGTCTACATACATTTGATATTTCCACAGCTTCTGAGACTCTGTTTACATTTTTCCATATTTTTATTGGCATGTATATGTATTTACTGATTCTTTCCTTCCCAGTCATCTCCTTCTGATGGTTAGCGTAGTCAGAAAAAATATTTTTATTTCAGTGATTGAAGTTTTCAGTTTTGTTCATTTCCATTTTTTATAGTGTCTATTTTTATATTGGTATTTTTTAACTTTGCATTTGCTATGAATATTTTTTTCCCTGTGAGCAAAGTGATAATAGCTGCTAATCTACTAATTTCAACATCTGAATCAACACAAATTCAGTCTTCACTGGCTGTCTTTTCTCTTCAAACTGCATGTTTTCCCATTTGGATGCTGAGTAATTTTTTTACTTTGGATACTGTGAAGTTATGTTTGGAGTTTCTGAATTTTGTCAGTATGCATTCCTTCAATTAGCCTACCATTTCTTTCTTCATTGATTTTTCTTGTTTTACTAGGTAATCAGATCTGTAGGACTCGAACTGCTCACATTCTCTTATGTAGTAACTTGCAGTTCACTTACCCATAAACAGTCTTCTTGAGGTCAGACATCCTTGGATCAGATATCTGAAAGACTCTTTCTTATAGCTATTTCCTTTCTGGAACTCCCTACCCATCAAATTTTCAGTGGTCTGGTTGATTTCAGTTCTATCCTCTAGTTGTTCCTGGCAGAAATGCTATTATTTGTTTGCTTTTAAATTGAAATCTTAACCACATAGCAGAGTGGAGACTTCCATGCCCTCAGCTGAAAGCCATGGAAAGAGGAACATGGAACACTATTGCCTTAATCCAAACATTAACTTCCTCCAGAAACTACATGTATTTTTTTCTCTAGTGCTATCAAGAATTTTTTTTCAGTGTGTTAATAGCTTATAGTATTATCTGTAGAAAAGTTTGGCTGATAATATGTTTTGCAGATAAAATGAAATTGGAAGGATTTTAGCATCAAGATTACCAATATAACTTTTTTTCTTTCCAGAGAAGATAAAATAAAATCTATAATGTTACTCAGTAAACAAAATGAATACTTTTTATCTATTACTGAAAAGCTATTCTTTCTTTCTCTCAACAAAGTACAGATTGGAATATCAGATACACTTGTAATTTTTTACTAATCATTTTCCAGAAATGCACACATAGTATGATAATTATCACTGCAAAATAACACAATCTATGAACCACATGCTACTTTGGCCATGATAACCTGTAGTCCTGGGAATGTTCTTGGGTTTTATTTTAAAAATAAACTTATTGAAATATAAAGCACAATGGGAAAGGACAAACCCTGAATATAAAAATACTGACGTCTATGACCATGAGATTTCAATAAAATTTAGGCCCATCAGCATAAGTATTTCAGAGGCTTCCTTATGCATCCCAGGAGGGATTTTTTTTTTTCAAGAGTATAGTAGAAGGGCTGGGATTGTAGCTCAGTGGTAGAGTGTTCGCCTTGCATGTGTGAGGTACTGGGTTCGATCCTCAGCATCACATAAATAAATAAATAAAGATATTGTGTCCATCTACAACTAAAAAATATTTTAAAAAAAGAGTATAGTAGGTATTTTGCTGTGTTTCCATGATAGCTACTAAGTTTAAATACATTTTTATGTGTTGATCGGGTAATTAGAGAGCCTCTTTTGTCAATTACCTGTTTAGGTTGCTTGTTCTTTTATGATTGTAATATCATTTTCCTTTATATATTTTCAAACAGATTCATATATTTTTGCCAGTATATTACAGATATCTTCTGCTACACAGTAATATGCTTTTTACTCTTTTAAGAGTGTCTATTAACAGAATTCTTTTTTTTGTAATACTGGAGTGTGCAAAATTCCCAGATTTAAATTGACTACACTGTGCAATCTACTTGCCTTAGCCTCCCAAGTAGCTGAGAGTATAGGTGTGTGCCACTACATCTCACCAGAATTCGTAGTCTTATGGAGTTGAATTTCTGCCATGGTAAATGCTTTTATAGTCATTTGTAAAACTATTAATCCACTACAAATATAGAAGCCATATGACTACATGACAGTTTGGAAATTTTAAGCTTACCTTTAATTTTTACATTCCCAATGTGTCTGGAACAAATTTGTTGTTGTTTATAATGCAAATTCTATTTTCTCATAATTTTTCCTTTATCAGATAAAAGAAGTTTTTTTTTTCCCCTACTCCAAATTTAATAAGGTTTAAATTGTGAAGGGTTGTTATTTCCTTGAAGGTAATGTGACTTTTCCTTCCAGCTAATTTTAAGATTTCCCATTTGTATTTGGTTTGTTTCATTTTGTTTTGTTTCTGCTTTTCGAGGTGGTTAGGTGTGAATTTTCTTTTCATTTATCCTACTTGTGATTCATAGCAATTCTTAAAATCTTTGACTTGACATATTAATTTATTTTATCATCTCTGGAAAATTCGCAATGCTTATCACTGCTTATGTTTTCATGGTACTGTTCCTGCCAAGTTCTCTGTCTTTTCTTCATTTACTAAATACACATAAATTAAGTCTTCTAGCTGAGTCTCATCTATCCCAAAGGTCTTCTCCTTTTCCATTCTTTTATTTTTTTTAAAGACTTATCATACTTTTTACTATGTCTCTCTTCAAGGTCTCATTAGAAATTATAGTTTTTCTTTCTTAATTCTGTCCAGCTTTTTCTTCACATTTTTCCATATAATACAATCACATTTGGACCATATACATAATTTTGTTAAAATTTATGTCTAATTCATCTAAATCCAAATCTCCTTTGAGTGTCTGTATACCACCTTTTCATTTTTGTTAAAAGCCCATCTTCTCATATGCTTGGTCAGAGTTGATTCAATGCAGATTAATAAACATAAGGATGGCTTACTGTTGTGAGTGATGTTACCTTTTCAGAGTTTGATTTACTCTTTCTCATAGAATGCAACTCTGTCCCATGTGGAACTGAACCAATTAGGGCATGAACAGATTTGAATCTTGTCCTCAGCCTCTTGGGAAGGGCTGGTCCCTTACAGGTTTATCGTCTTATCATGTGTAACTGTTCAAGGTTATCACATAGTAATCTGTTTTTGTACCAGGGTGACTCCATCCAGGACCTTAAATTCAATGTAATTCTTCCAGCCCTATGCAAGTACTGGAAGCTCCACTAAACTCCTCAGGTTCTCAGTATCTGCTTTGTAATTGGCAAATGATCCAAGGTAACAAGTGGTACCAGTTGATATCACTTTGCTGTATTCCCTTTTCCCTTTGAATTGTAGCCACTGAGACTTTTTCTTCTTCGTTACCTCTTAACGGGTTTTCTAATTTTTAAAAATGTGTGTCCAGCTCTTAATCTCTGCTGCAGGCTAGGACTTAAATCATTTCTCCTTTTCTATAACTGAAAATCTCCCTGTGGAGATTCCCTACTACAATTATCCACTGAAGAAGTGACATTTGGCAGTGCATGGAATTCGCAAACCTCTTCGGAAACAAGGTTTCACAGTTAGTTTTGGTTATACTCAAAAGATATATCTGAAAAACATATGCACATGAAATATCTAGAAATATTATTTTCTATTTCATATTGATTTTGTTATAATGCAATGATGCTTTGCCATGTTATATCATACTGTAGTAATGCATAACTTTATGATTCAGTAAGATAAACTAGAGAGATTTTAGAGGATGTATATATGTGACTTGCTTACAAAAAATAATTACACATTCTTTTTTTTTATTTTACGGGGGTGGGTACCAAGAATTAAACTCAGGGCACTCGACCACTGAGCCACATCTATTTTATGACCACTGAGCCAGCCTTATTTTGTATTTTATTTAGAGACAGGGTCTAACTGCATTGTTTAGTGCTTCACTTTTGCTGAGGTTGGCTTTGAACTCAAGATCCTCCTGTGTCGGCCTCCCAAGGAACTGGGATTACAGTCTGGTGCCACTGCGCCCAACACACATTCTTTATATTATTTTATAACATAAAAAGATAAAACTAAAATTAGAAGATATATTAAGTATTGAACAAGAAAGGAAAGCTGGAAAACAAAACATTTTCAGATCTACTCACCACCTTAAAGTAGCTTATTTAATAACAATCCAGTAAAAAGAGAATGAAACACAAAGCTATGGTTGTATTATTTTGAACTGATATGATCATTTAGCACTTCATATTTTATAATTTCTAATAATCAAATCTATTTTTATACATTATTGTTTCTTTCCCATTATTTCTTTTTCTTCTCTTAGTTGGATTAAATAATTTATTTACAAGTTATATTTTGAAAGGAATACATTCCTGATTTTGGAGGAAATGTTTTCAGATTTTCTCTCTTCATTATGATGTTGGCCTTGGGCTTGTATATAGCCTGTACAGTGTTGAGGTAAATTTCATTCCTCCCTAGTTTCTCCAATGTGTTCAGCATGAATGGGTGCTGGATTTTAGCCAAATCTTTTTCTGCATTTATTGAGATGGATCTTTTCCTTAACTCTGCTTACATTGTGAATTACATTTATTGATTTGTGTACTTTGAAACAACCTTTCATCCCTTGGATGAAACCCACTTGATCATGGTTCTATCTTCTTAATATGTTTTTGAAAGCAATTTTTAAATATTTTAAAAGGATTTTTGCATCTATATTCATCAGAATTATTGGTGTGAAGCTTTATTTCCTTGATGTGTTTTTAAAATCAGAAACTAGAGTCCAGTATTACCACTTCTATTCAACATACTTCTTGAAACTGTAGACAGAAAACTCAGAAAAGAGGAAGAAATTAAAGGGGTACAAATAAGAAAAGAACAAATCAAATTATCTCTATTATCAGATTACATGATTCTGTGTTTATAAAACTCTAAAACCACCATAGACTTCTAGAGTTTATAAATAAATTTGGCAGAGAATTTTAATACAAGGCCAACATCAAGGTCAATATTCATAAATCAATTTCTTTGTTGTATTCCAATAATTATTTTGCTGAGGAAGGAATCAGGGAAACTATCCCATTTAACATAACTTAAAAAAATCAGGAATAAATCTACCTAAGTATGTGAAAAACCTCTAAATGAAAGCTATAGAAAATTGAAGAAAACCTTAGAAGATAGAAAGAGCTCCCATTTTTGTACAGACACAGTTAATATTGTCAAAATTATAATACTACAAAATATGCTTTATATATTCAATGTAATTCCCATCAAAATACCAATGACATAGACTTTCACGAAAGTAGAAAAAAATAGTCCTAAAATTCAGTTGGAAGAATAAAAGACCCAGAATAGCCAAAGCAATCCTGAGCATGAAAAGCAGTGCTGGAAGATTTATAATACTGGTTCTCAAACTACATTACAGAGCTCTAGTTGAAAAAACAAACAAAAACAACAACAACAAAAAAAAAATGGCATGCTATTGGCATCAAAATAGGAAGGCCATGGTACAGAACAGAGGACATAGGGAAACTCACTACTTACAATCTTTTGACAAGTGTGCCAAAAATATAGGCTGGAGAAAAAAATAGCACTTTTAACAAATGGTTCTGGGAAAACTGGATATCTATATGCAGAAAACTGAAAATAGATACCTATCTCTCTCTGCCCAAAAGTTAAGTCAAAGTTTATCAAAGACTTAGGTATTAGACCACAAACTTTGCAACTGCTAGAAGGAAACATACTGGCAATATTTCAACATATTGACATTTGCACCAACTTCCTTAACAAGATTTCTAGAGTACAAGAAATAAAATTGAGAATTAATAAGTGGGACTCATTAAATTAAAAACTTCTGCATAACAAAGAAAGCAATGACACCTGCAAGCAAACCGATGGATCTGGAAACTATCATGCTAAGTGAAGTAAACTAGTCTCCCAAAACCAAAGGTTAAATGTTTTCTCTGATATGTGGAAACTAACCAGTAATAAGGAGGTAGGGAGTGACAGGAGGAATAGAAGTTCAGATTAGACAGTAAAGAATGGAGGGAAGGGAAAGGGGATAGAAAAAGGAAAAAACAAATGGAACGAATCCTCTGGAGCCACTGGGATTAAAGTTGAGTGCCACCATGCCTGGCACTATACAGATATTTTTACAAATCAACATTTGCATTTTTGGAATGGGGCTAATTTTTGGTGTCTTTTAGAAATAATTGTGTAGTAAATTTAAAAACCAGTGCAATTTTGATCATCTGGGCATATTTAAAATTGTCAGATTAGTAGTGGAAAGGAGATAGACATTTTTAAAAAAGAAAAAAGTAAAAAAATGAAGTGTTTCTGATGTGTATCATTCATGTTAATTGTAATGCCTATAAAGAAAGATTGCAATTTGTATAAAGACTATATGCTAATGCTGAATTAGTTTAGTGAGTGATCCAGAGTGTTCTTAAAAATGTTTAAGCAGAAGTTGTGAAATGTTTGAGCAGTTAGAAAATTTCAGAGCTTCATGGGTCTGAACAAGATCAACCAATTGTGGCTTTTTGTATAAAAATGAATATTTCTGCATGACAATATACACATGTATTTTTATGCATATATATTCTGAATGCTTGAAGGGCATACTAATGTTGGAGCATTGGGATATAAGAATGCTTTATTTCATAATTCAATAAGTACTCTTGACATTTCTAAAGTTTGGATATATTGTGAGCAAGTCTGTGCCCATATAAGTATTTAAAATAAAAAGACCCTGTCGGTTGAGACATGAAAATAAGTGATGTTTAACTAAGAGTATGAAGAGTAAGCAAAAAAATTTTAGTGCATTTACATTGTCTTTTTATTTCCACATCTACTGCCTCCAATCTGATCTTCAAACAGTAAACTAATGGGCATGAAACTAGGACCTTTATACGTTTCAGTTACTTTTCTTTACCATGCAGTGTTTAGCATGTAGCAATTGCTCAATAAATATTCCTTGATTCGAAATATGAGGTTTTAATTTTGACCTTCTTCAGTCTTGACTTGAGTAATGTCAGGAACTGAGGTTGAATTAGATAACTGAACAGGTATATTTGTAAATGAAGTGTTTTTGTTTCCAGCTTACTCTGTACCTGTAAAATGCGTTCATTTAAAAAAAATTTATTGGACAATGACTATTTCCCCACATACTAATACTTACCTGTGGGGCTTTGGGAAACCAAACAGATCCAAGCTCTATCTCTGTGGAGTTAAAGATAGGACAAAGGGAATTTGGGGGTAAATTGGGGAGGCAATTCACACTCTTCTGTTTATCTCTCAGCCAAAAGATACTGGAGAAATTCATAGTTAGTCAATATAATTAGAAGTAGCTTCCCTCACACCCACTACTACTACTTCTCTTCCCTCTCCTTTTTAATATGATTATGATAACAAAACAAAATTGAAAGGTTTTTATGTATATGTTTATGTGGATTACAATGAATAGGATTATTATTGCCATTTTATATAAACACTGATAAATTATAGAATATGTTCTTATTTTTTAAAATTTTATAAATACAAAAAGTCATGGAAATGTTTATTCAAGAATGAACAGTTCTAGAATATATTTTTTAAGAATTCATCGTATTTTCTATAAAGTTCTCTTTTTAAATTAAAAGAATAGAAGATCTTATCATTGGAGATATTTTTATGAAATTATTCCTCTTAATATGTAGAATGAAAATTAAGATGATACTTGAATATTTTTTTCTTCTAGTACTTCAGTAAAAGAGTGACTTGGCTGGGTGTGTAAAACTTGAAAGTCTGCTTATGATCAAGTCTTGGACTTTCTTTTTGGTTAATCATGATATTCTTCCTAATGGAGTCATTTTTTCATATTTTCTTGTTTATAGACAGTGTATGATTGAATACCTAGAATGATTTTAATTTTTGTTAAGTTTTTGAGATCGTTGTTCAACTTGATCTGTCATTAAGTGTTAAAGCAATTTAATGCTAAGAATAGAGTCAAAAAGAAACAAGTGGACAATTAATGATAGTTGTTTAGTTCTGGTTTCAGATCAGTATTTATTTAAACTGAAAATCAAGAAAAAGTGGACTCCTCCCCTCAGTTAATTGCCCTTCCCCTCTTGATAGGTAATAGTTTTAAAGTCATTCATCAACTTCTGTTCCTCTGCTTGGTGATCATGAGCCCTGCCAGCCTTTGACTATCCACTTAGTGAATTATATAAATACTGGTATGTTAAACACTAGAGTATTTGTTTTGCTTTATAAAGGTCTGATGGAGAGACTGCAGTGTTCTGTTTGAGTTTTATCAATTAGTCAGTTTTCTTGGGATAGTTTCCAGGTGGTTTAAATACTAGGGAAAAGGCCGACTTTTTCAATTTACCAAATATAAGTTTTAGTAAATGTTAACATAGTCACTAAGTTGAGTAACTAAATACATAACATAAAAAGCAACTAAGTTGAGTAACTAAATACATAACATAAAAGGGTAGACACCAACATCATGAAGACTGATTTCAAGCATTGATAGTTCATACCTATTTAGGCATATACTGAATTATAGAATGTATCTTCATTTTAGCTATTTGATGTGCTTCTCAAGGGCAAGATACTGTCTTAGAAAAATCCAGTCTAGTGAACTCTGTTTTGTAATTTTAGACATTATTTTCCATTAAACAGAGATAAAATTTGCATTTTAAAATTTATAAGAAATATTTTCTCACTAAAGTTATCATTTTGTTAGATGGTTTCTAAGGATACTCTGGAACCACGTTTGGTGAGGTTGATAAAAATAACTTTAAAAAAATCATTTTGGAAAATTTTGCAAGAAAAGTCTTTTACATGCAAACCAGTCACCAGAACAGCCTTTGAATGTCCTTGTCCCATGTAATCAGTGCCAATTTTGGAATTTAGTCTTTCTGCATTTCTGGAATATAGAACATAAAACTGGTGGACGAGTTTAGCTATGGATGCTATACTCATTTGTAGCAATATGATCTGAAGAAAAAGTGAAGACAAGAAATTTTAATGTTACTAATCTTGAACTTATTTAAAAACAATTTTATGAAATATTAAACATACTCTTAATATTAACATACTCTTATAAGCATAAATTAGGTGCTCTCTTGCCTATTATTGAGATTTAGTCACAAATATTGTCTGACTTTGACAATCTTGCATCCTTCTTTAAATTCTATTCCTCAACCTTATCCATGACCCACGATCCTGTGATCCATGATGGTCCTGAATTTTGAATATTTTCTTCTTTTGCATTTCATCTAGTTTCATCATGTATGTATTTGTTATTAATATATCATGCATTTTACAAATTTTTATTTGTTTTAATTAGTTATACATGACAGAATGCACTTATGCACTTTGATATACTTAGATGGGGTATAATTTCTCATTTTTCTGATTTTACATGTTATAGAATCACATCAATCATGCAGTCATATATACACATAAGGTAATAATGTCTGTTTCATTCTTCTATCTTTCCTATTCCCATGTCTCCTCCCCTCCCGTCACTCCCCTCTACCTAGTATAAGGTAATTCTATTCTTCCCTAGTGCCCTCCCCCATTATGAATTAATATCAGTTCAGCAGCATGGTATCATGTGGTTTTATATCCTTTAGAAGTTCATGTGAATAGAATTACCCTTGACATAAGCTCAGGAAACTTGTTTCCTTTTGATATTATATTTCACATATTTATCTTTGTGATGAGGCCAACTCTTTACCCTCATCACAGTCATTTCCATGCCTTACCCACATGTTAGGAATACCTGTTGTAAATATTTTAGGAATGAGGTTTTTTTTGTCCTATAACATTTGTCTTTATTTGGTAGTTTTATTTTGTTGTAGATTTTGTAAAAAATAAATTGGATTTCATATCTGATATTTCATTTTGAATTTTCAGTGTGATTTTTCCCAGTTTACCTCCCCCAGTCTTCCTGTTTCTGCTCCTCTTCCTTTCTTTTTTTCTCTCTTCCTATATTCTTCCTCCCCTTCTTTTTCCTAGATTTTCTTTTTTTGCGTAGATTTTAAGTTGAATTTCAGTTTTCCTCATTTACTGATTTAGAAGACAAATGTCCTTCCTGATCCTATAATAGCAAAGGAATTTAATGTGGATGTACTTAATAAGGATGAAATTAATCAATAATCTCTTGTCTTCTCTTGAATCAAAGGATACATTCATATTGATCCCGGCCTCTTCTTTGATTTATATGCTGGTTTTAAGTGACATTTTAATTGTATCCTTTTCTTTTTGATTTTATAAATCAGATATTACTATTATTGAGTAACCCTAGAAATGTCTGTATTTGTATATACATACACACACATACTCCTCACTCTTTCTGATTCTTGTACATTTTTTCTGTTTATTTTGGCTTCAAGTGTATTATCACTGTCTCTTAGAATCTATTGTTTAAATTCTTTTTTTTATGTCTGAAATTATCTTTACTTGTTGTTACTTTTGAAGGATGGCCCTCTCTTTGGCATGATATTGAGAAAATTTAGTTATTTTCTTAGCACACTGAAAATGCTTTCTCATCTTGTCGTTGCTGTTGGTGAGACCTTGGCCTTCTGTCTAAAACTCTTTCCTTTACAGTTGATCTGCCCTCTGTCTTTGCCTTGTTTATTTTCTATTGATGTTCTAGAGTTTCTTTCATGCGACTAGAAAGAATTTCTTATTTATCCTGCTAGAGAATTTTTTTGTTTGTTTTTTGAATGTGATTGGTGGCTTTTGCAAATTCTGTGAAAATTTTAGCCATTATCTCCTCGAAAATTGCCTTTTATTTACATGTATGCTAGAATGTTTTCCTCCATAAACTGTTAATTTCAATCCTGTGATTTACACTTTCTATTTGTTTACCTCTTTCTCTACTACATTCTCAATATATAGATTTTCTGGCTTCCTAAGTGTGTCTTCACTTCTATTCTGCATATAATTTTCATATTTTATTGTCAATTTCCATTATACATTCTTTCTTATATCTTTCTTTGGCTCTGTTTTAGAACTCTGCAATTATTTTATGACTTTTTGCTCTTATTCTTTTTTCATTTTGTTTGATTTTTAAACTTCTTTAGATATTCTTATTTTATATCCTATGTCTGTAATTCAAACTATTGAAAGCTTCCCAGGTCTAATGTTGGAGTTAGTTGTTTCTTTTTGCTTTTATTCATGGTATCTTGTCTTGTGGTGTGTTTTGATTTTAGACTGTGACCCCTTGTTTAATGATTTTTTTCCTTGAGATATATTTGGAGAATTCATTCTGCTAAAATGTTTTTCAATTGTGTTTTTCAATTGGGAGGTGTTCTGGATTAGATGTCATGTTCCCCAAAAGTTCACATGTGAGACAATTCAAGAAGGTTTGGAGAAGATTGGGTTATAGCCTTAACCTAATCAGTGAATTAGTCCCTGATGGGATTAACTGGGTGGCAACTGGAGGCAGGTGGATTGTGGCTGGAGGAAGTGATTAATTGGGTGTGTGGCTTTGGGCTATATATTTTTATCTGGCAAGTGGAGGCTCTCTGCTTTCTGATTATCATGTGAGCTGGTTTCCTCTGTCACACTCTTCCACCAGGATACCCTGTCTCACCTGGATCAAGCCCCAAGGAATGGAGCCTGCTGCCTATGGACTGAGACCTCTGAAACTGTGAGTCCCTAAATAAACCTTTTCTTCTCTATAATTCCTTTAGTCACAACAGAAAAAAGGCTGACTAAAACAGGAGGGTAGAGACACTGTTGATCCAGGACTACTTTAAGCCATATTTGCCATTTTGAGGTTTATTTATTTTCCTTGCCACACAGGTACTAAACATGTCTGGCTCGTATTGTGAGTTCTCCGAACAATTTTTTCTTGTAATCTGCCTTTACTGAACAGAGTGATTTCTAATTTATTCTTCCTGTAGATGTGGTCCTTGAGACCCTTGCTTTTTGCTAGTGTGTTCTAGGCTGGATGGAGGCTAAAGGACACATATACTTTTCTTTGTAAACAATACAGCTATCACAAAGGAAATGTGGGATTTCTAGGTCTTTGCACTTGTGACATGGAGCAAAAGGGACTTGAAGTTGGTTTGCTTCTCTAAATCTTCCTGTCTTTATTTCTGCCCTTAAAAGGAACTTATTTTCTTGTCACCTCCCATAATAATTTAGAATCTTTTTAGTGATTGTTGGCAGAGTGGTTGCAGATACCTCATTTAATATGAGAGAACACTATTAAATGAGAAGTTTTAAGTTTTGAAAGTAGTATGTCATGTCAAAACTTCATGTTTTTCAGAAGAATATAAACAGAAAAATGAAGATCCTTTTGTCACTTGATTGTCAAGCCTGCTGTTTGGTGGTAAATTCCTATTAGTAGTTGCTTGTATGTTTTTTCCCTCAAATTTTAACAATATGTCATGTTCCCATTTGTTTTTCTTTGTTTTTTTAACAGTATTCTGCTTTTGTTTCTTATTAATAGTGTGCTGCATTTTATTTTTATTCTGATGACAAGCTTTAAAATTTTATACTAAGACATGAAATATAAAATGTTTTTAAAAGGTAGGCTTATGTTAAAAAGTGAATTAACATTATGTACAAATTTATGATATTACTAGTGATGGTTTTTAAAAAGTGTAGGTGAAACAGAGGTTTTCTCTGATGATCTATGTGTGTATCAGCTTTTTGTTACTGTGATAAATACCTGAGAAAAACAGTACAGAGAAGGACATATTTATTTTGGCTGACAGTTTCATGTCATAATCGGCTTCACTGCTTTGGCCCTGAGGCGTGGCAGAACATCATGGTAGAAAGGCCATGGGAGGAATAGTCATTGAGGAAGGGTGTGGCTCACTTCATGATAGCAGGAAGGAGAGACATAGAAAGGAACAAAGGGGCTGGGTACAGTGTATATTCTTTTTTTTTAAAATACTTTATTTCATTGTAAATGGACACAATATCTTTATTTTATTTATCTTTATGTGGTGCTGAGAATCAAACCCAGTGCCTCACACATGCGAAGCAGATGCTGTACCACTGAGCCACAATCCCAGCCCCAACAGTGTATATTCTTGCAGGGCACCTCCAAGTGAGTGACCTGATTCTTTCAACCGTGCCCTACCATTGTTGACAGTTTCTGCTGCCTCCCAGAACTCTATTCAGTTTTTAATGGATTAGTCCAATGATAAAGAGGAAACCAGCATGATTCAATCACTTCCCAAAAACCCATCTCTGAGTTGGTCCACTCTGGATTAAGCCTTTCACACATCATCACCTTTTGGGAAACATTCCAGATCTAAACCATAATGATCGATGTTCTTGCATTTCTTTTCTTTTTCGTTTTCTCTAATAATACCAGGAATTCAAGAAATGTACCAGACTTTTTCTTTATTTTCTTGTTTAATAGAGTAGCCACTAATAACTTGTGACTATTTAAATTTAATTAGTTAAACTGAAATGGACAGGACCACCATTTTAATTGCTTAAGAGCCACATGTGCTTTGTGGCTACCATATTGGAAAAGAAATACAGAGCATTTCTGTCAGCACAAATCATTCTATTAGACAGTATTGCTCTGGGCCTTAGGTTTTGTGTATACAATGTATTTGCTGTGTGGTTATTACCATTCTTAGTGTTATATCCAAGAAAATAAGACTGTATGAATGAAATAAACCCTGGAGGATATGGACAGTTTTGTTTTTTTTTTAAAGGAAGGTTTATTTTGGCTTACAATTTCAGAAGTTTCTGTCCATGGTAGCTTGACCTGATCTATTTGGGCCTCTGACATTGAGCTATGAATGATTAATTGAGCTATGAATTATTAAACCATTTATAAATTCATATCCTTTTTGATCCAGTCACCTACCAGGGGCCCCACCTCTGAACATTGCTGTACTGGAAAAAAAGCCTTCAACACATGATATTTTGCAGATGTTTAAGATCCAAACCATAATAGGATACATGCAGACATTGCTTAGCATTATGGAATCAGTATGCTCTGGGGCCAAATGATGAGAAATTCAGATCTGTTCTCTTTCTTTTACGCTCTGTGTCACTGTGGACCTGACACTGAAGTCCGAAAGTCTCAGTTCATGCTCATTCATCAGTCTTTATTGAGCACTTATTGTGTGCATGTCTTTGTGCTAACCAGCAAGGTTGCAGAAACCAATGAAATACAGTGAAACTCTGCCCCATGACAAAATGGGAGGAAAGATTTTAACCTTGAGCCCAATGGACCAATGAAGTGAGGCTGAGGATGAGACAGTATGTGACATGCAGTAGCATTCATTTGATATCCACTTCCTTCTGCCTTCCTTTCTTCTCTCATACCACAGTCTATGGAGATGCAGCTCCTTGAATTCCAAGGGAGGCTTTGAGGAAACCATGTTGGCTGATGCAGGAACTGCTAGTCCTGGCTTGGAGAATGCTCTATTTTGTCTCTCTTGCATGCTTCCTCTCTCTGCCTAGGATTCTGATTGGATTATGGGATATTCTTGAATTTCAGAGATATCTTCCATTTTTTCATCTTCTAGATTCTGTTATGCTTCCTGAACAATTTCCTCAGGATTATCCAGTTCACTGATGTTCTGTTCAGATACATGCAGTCTGGTGTGTGACCTATGCATTGCGGGTTCCTGATGGTCTGGATGAGCTCTGTATGTGATCAGCATGATTCATCTCATCTAATGTTAGATTGCAGAATAAATGGCTACTTTTAAAACTCTGATTTTTTTAAAAAAAAAGTCATTTCTCAGAAAATAAACATTAAAGATCTTGTTTAAAAATTTGGTAAATTTTGCAACCAGATCATTATTTAGTTTCCAATTTCTCCAGACCGGTTCTGTAATTTAGTGTGATTTTTGTGGATGGACTGGATTATTGAATGGGATGTGGGCATATGTTGGTTTTGTCCTACAGGGCATGCTAATTGCTTTGTACTTCCCCTTAAAATTTATGTTTTTAGTTACCTTGTGAGGGTAGGTTAAAAATGAAAACTTAATTAATAATTACATTCAGAATGGGTGATATATTACTTTGAGAGGAATTTTAATTGGATCTGGATATAATATGTCATATTTAAGCTGCCTCTCTAAGTTTAAGGTAAGAAATTTTGTTAATCATATGTGTTCAGTGATGTTTTATCTTCCTTTTAAGAAGCTTCTTATACTTGTTTGTAGCAAAGTATATTTGTGCTTTCTTGGGCATTCATGTAGGCTTAAATTTTTGTGTGTAATTAAAAATATTTTTCTTCTTATGAAGAAATAAGTTCATCATAATAAAGTAAATAAAATAATACATAGAAGCAAAATGAAGAAAATGTGTTATACCTACTTAGACACTATGGCCTAACAGCAAGGCAGGGAGTGTGTATACACACACACACACACACACACACACATATGTATGATGTATGTGTGTGTGTGTGTATGAGTGTGTATAAAGGAAGTCCTCTCATCTAAGGCCAAACTGAGGAACAAATGAATACCAGAAGTTTATTAGGAAGCCAGAATCTATCCTAGTAAATCATTCAAACAAAAAAGCAGCATGTAAGTCTAAGGGGACCCACATAAATAAGTTTTTCCAAGAGTCTAGCAATCAAAAAAATGCACCAAAACATTGTAAGAGGAGAGGCTAATATCACATTATTGACTCTTCCTACTTTAACGCTTCTATTGAGTATGGATAACTTTGTCATTGTTTGATTTCATTTATTTATTGTTGGTGGATTAGATGAGAGAGAGGAAGAGAGGGATTAAAACATAGATTTTGAGAATGGACAAGTCTATCAACAATTGATATTGTAACTAGGCAGTAAATCAGCACAGATATGAATACTCAACACCTTCTAAGAAAAAGACATAAGAGATACTGATAGAACATTTAGCCTAATAACAGAACCGGTTCTTGTAATATGCACAAACCACATGAATCAATACAAACCATCTCCCATGACAGAAAACAAAGCTATCAAGTTTAAAATAATTGAAATTATACTCAGTGTGGTCTTTCACCACAGAAACTCAAACTACAAAATAGATAAAATCTTCAAAAACTTGGAAAATAATCACACTTCTAAATAATCTTGAGTCAAGGACTTTTGACAGAAAATAAAATAGTTACTAAATTTTAATGAAAATAAAATCTTCAAAAATTTGTAGTACACATCTAAATCAATATATACAAGCAAATTGATAGCATTAGAAATACATTAGAAGCCAAGCAGGATGGCACAGGCCTATAATCCCAGGGGCTGGGAAGGTTAAAGCAGGAAGATTGTGACTTCAAAGCCAGCATCCTCAAAAGAGAGGTGCTAAGCAACTCAGTGAGACCCTGCCTCTAAATAAAATACAAAATAAGGCTTGTAATGTGGCTAGTGGTCCAGTGCCCCTAAGTTCAATCAAAGAAAAAAAAATGAGCCTTGATCAGCACTCTCTCTGCCTCTCTGTCTCATCATTTAATCCCTCCTTTGTGTGATGGAAATGCTCCCTCCATTGTGATGCTATCTGCCATTGGCTCTCATCAGAGAGCAAACAAATGGTGCTGCTAGATCTAGGATTTTCACCATCTACAACTGTGAGATAAATAAATCTCTTTTCTTTGCACAGGTGTACTCTTAAGTATTTCATAAGAATCACAAAGTGCATTAATAAAGCAAACAATTGAAAGCACACAAACTACAATTGAGACAAAAGAGTTCAATTTGCGGAAAAGCATGAACTACCATGATAAGAAGAATATTGAATGGTGGAATGCCCATTAATGAAATTAAGTTCCTAATTTGAAAATCTCCAAAAGGATCTTCGGGCATAGGTAATATCAAAGAGAATTCTACCACACATTTAAAAAGAAGAATTAATACTAACTCTATGAAGTTACTTCCAGAAAGCACAACAGGGAACAATTCACAGTTTATTTTATGAAGCTGATATTTTCCAGATCTTTGATCTGGTAAAGAAGGTGCCAAAATAAAACAATGAAAGAAACAAAATTGATATGAATACAGACATAAAAGTCCTTCAATAATGCCCTTTATTTACATGACCAGGAAGTCATATGACTATGGATTGATGTTAAAATATCCTATCACAAAATTCAAATCCTAGGTATAAAAATTTGGAGAAATAGTGCTATGGGTTAAATATTTTCCCCTGAAGTATATATATAGGTTCAAAACACATGCCTAGGTCTTCTTGTATGAAATCATATTATGAGGATAAAATTACCTAAGATGGGCTCATTAAGGGAGTAGGGCAAGCTGTTAGTTTAGTGTGACTTCAATACATATAAGAAGAGTGAGGGATAGGTGTGAGGGACTGCTGATGCAGTGGGACTTGAGTGCTTACAAAGAGAGCAGGGTGACTTTTTGGTTCATTGTGCCTTTCATCCTCATATAAATATCTTCTCTCCTATATAGTAGATTTTTGTAGTGAGATATTAGAACTGCCATCCCTTTCACATTGAGTATGTGCTATAGTTATTTCTTTGTGGTTGCCATGGGCATTCCATTTAATATAAGAAGGGAAAACCACTCTGATGTGAACCTATAGCATTGAAAGTTCAGAAACAGAGAGCAAATCCTGTCCATCTCCACTTGCAGTCTCCTCGTTACTGATGTCATAATGTAGAGTGTGGTGGTACCTCACCATGGTGAAACAAAATTTAGTCCTGGGCCAGATGAATGTCCTATGATCTCTTTTCAATGTAATATTCTCTGAACTGTAGCTCTTCTTGGGAATGTTCTTTCAAATCCCTGAGATACCTTCTAGGGTTCTTCTTATTGTATTTGCGCAAACTACTTATCATCTCTTTAGGGGCTGTAATCTGTTCAACAAGAACATCTTCCTTAGCCTCAACTCTATGTCCACACTTCTGGCCCAACTGCAAGTTTTTAAAATGCATCTGCTCTGAATTCTGTCCCCCATTCTCACAGTAAACCAGCTAAAGGCTGCCAATGATATTGATGCCAGTGACAGACTGCTGTGCCATTCTGAAATAGTCCTCCACTACATTAAGTATTCTATTACTTTTAAAATCATCCTCACACAGAGTTTTGGAAGATCAGCAAAATGCAATCAAGTTCTTGGTACCTATTTGTTTCCCTTAGCTTTTTTGTCACTATAACCCAACCCCTCCCCCACAAGAACTTAGAAGATAAGTTTATGAGGGGCTCATGATTTCAGAGATCTCACTGCACACATGGTCAAATTTAATGCTTTGGGCCCAAAGTGAGGCAACATATCATTGGACAAGAGCCCAGCAGAGGAAAGGTGCTCCCCTCATTGAAGCAAAGAAGCAGGGAAGAGGGCACTTTCAGGGTGTGAACACATGAACCCAAGTCTTCCAGTCATTCCCCACCTGCATACGGTTAATACAACTTAGCTCATTGAATCCAGGAGGCCTTTATTAGAGCTCTCACAATCCAATCATTTTTACCTTTGAGTATTCTTGTTTTAACACAGGAGTTTTGAGGAGACAGCCCATCTCCAAACCACAATAGGCTGTAGATCTGTGTATTTGGGCATTGAGACAAGTGGATCACACATTCAAGCCCAGGTTCAGCAAGTTATTGAGACATTGTCTTATGATAAAAAGCTGGTGAAGTACTTCAGTGGTAGAGCCATTTCCTAAATTGGGCAAGACTCTGAGTTCAATTGCCTATATCTTAGAAAGTGGGGAAGAAGTGTGCTGGAGGGAATGAGATCCACTCTTCTGCCCCTTCCAACATGTGAGGATACCATAACAAAATGCTTTGACCTTCAACTTGCCAGTCTACAGATCTAGAAGTTAAGTCCTGCTAATAAATTTACCCAGTCTAAGATGTTTTGTTACATTCTGATAAATTACGCAGTCTGATATATTTTTTTAAACACCACAAGGGAACCCAATCATCTGGGAATACCTCCATTTTTTTCCCCTTGGGAAGGACATTTGCTGGTTCTAGGATTCTTGGCTTCCACATTTTGTCCTTTATCACTTTGAATATATGAAATAACTCTCTATTGCATTCTAGGATTTCTAATGAGAAATCTGATGAGGACTATATGGGGAAATTAAGATGAACCCTTCCTCACTCACACCCCATAGGTGTTAAGGCTTTACAGTGTCTTAGGGAAGAGAGCATGCTGTAGTATCATAATGTCACTGAGGTACTACCATAGTTTTACACAAATTATTTGGAAAAAAATAAATGAATACTTTGAGTGTAAAATGCAATGAGGTTTTTCAAAACCCCAAGTTATTAGAAATTTTTAGACTTGAAATGACAAGTCCATTGAATTACTGTACAAATACTAATTTTTAAACAATAAATATCAGTGTCCATAACCCAAAGAAACAAAAATTGTTTGCAGTCCTTTTATATTCCTATGTTGAAAATGAAAAAAGATCTGGAGGCCTACTAGGATGACCACTAGGGGGTAGGCCCAAGCATGACTGGGCCATTTATTGCTCTAACTTCACAAGGAGCCATTGTGGGACCCATTTTGAGGGAATTTCAATCAACAGGTATATAAGAGGGTGGTAGTGACTGGGTTTTCTCCACAAGTACAGGAAGCTCTTGGTGGTGACCTGTTGGACTCCCAGATAGTTAGCATGTTTGATGGTTGGTGGTGGTCTTTGGATGTTGGTTCTTTGATTTGCGTTTGTTTTTTGTCTTGTTTTTGATTTTGATTTGTTGTTATAGTCTGTTGTTATTATTACTTTTTTAAGCTAGCATCTTTAGTTAGTGTTCCTGCTTAGGATGAATAGCCAGAGTATTCAGACTAGTGTAGTGTTGCAGGGGCCAGCTCCTGTAAAGAACTAGTCTTCAGGGACCATTATGAAGTCTTGAGAGGCATTAGGCAGGTTTAGCCAGGTAAAACATGCCCACCATTGCCTCAGTGGAGCAGAGGTGGCAGTGAAAGTCCTGCCAAAGTTAGTGTAGAACCTCCCTGTCCTCTCTGAACTGGATATGATGAGGACTCTGGAGCATCCCAACATGACTCAGTTTTTTCAAGTTATTGAGACTCATAGAAACATCTACATTGTGATGGAGCACACAGATGAAGAACAGCTATATCACCACATCCTGCTGAGCGGCATGCAGAAGGAAGAGGCCTAAGACTTTTCTGGCAAGTAGCCTGTGCTGTAGGCTACTGCCATGACAAGGGCATCATGTACCAAGACCTGAAGACAGGGAATATCATGGTGGATTCCAGAGTCAACATCAAGCTCATTCACTTTGGCCTCAGCGCTGGGTTCATGGCTGGGCAGAAGCTGAACAGATTATGGGGCACTCTCCCATACCTTGCCCCCAAAATTGTCCTGAGGCAAACATATGAAGGCCTCCAGTGGACATCTGGAGTCTGGGTGTTATTCTGTATTTTATGTGGACAGGGAGCTGCCCATATATGGAGCACACCATTCAGGAGATGAAGAGGCAGATCTTACAGGCAAGGTACCATGTCCCTCACCATGTTCCCATCAAAGCACAAAGGTTCATCCACAAAATACTGACCCTGCATACCAGGAAGTGGCTCACAGCCAAGAAAATCCTTCAGCACCCATGGCTGAGGCAGGGTGAGCAGTATTTACCCTATTATTGTAGTGAGGCACTCCTCAACCATCCAGACCCCCAAATAATTACAATCATGTTTGATCTGGGTTATGATCCATATAAGACCTGGATGTCTCTGGCCAAGAGGGAGTTCAATACAGCCATGGTTATATACATGATACTTTAGTACCAGAAAAGCCAGGAGGCAGGCTGCATGTTCCAGGGGAAGCCTGTGCCTCCCAGGGTTAAGCCTCACCCATTCCCTTTGGATATTTCCCATTTCCCTGTCCTTCCAAAGAGGAGTGTGAGTGAGGCTGCCCTTCACACCTTGCCCTTGCCTTGTGAGCATCAGCTGCCTGAAGAGGCCAAAGAGGGCACAATGAATTTAGAAGGACCAGCCTACCTGCTATTTCTCTATACTTCCTGCCTGAGGGAACCCCCACTCCTGACATAGCCTCCCAGCCTAACTGTGCAACCCCATGACAACAGAAAACACTGGAAAGGTGTTACTAGGATTGCTGACTATGTGTGACAACTGTGCTGTTGCATGTCACATGTCAGCAGTAAAGTGGCTCCAATGAAAGAGGGCAGAAACATGCTAGATTCATAAACAGTGTGGCTCAAATGAAGTAGAGAGTTGAAACAGAAAAACCTAGTGAACTTCCAGAGGACCCTGTGTGCTGTGGATCCTGACATCTTGGTGTGGGCATTGGTGATGTGGACTCTGAATAGCTACAGGAGCAAGATGTACAAACTACCTTAGGTTTCTCTGCATAGATTCCAGCCGAGAGCACTTCTGGATCCACCAGGACATCCATAGTCTACTCTGCCCACACCTGGGAAAGATATCAGAGACTGTTCTCCCTCGGATACTTCCCCCTGCCCTGCCCCTCTATCCTTTCTCCCATTCTTCTGAGATTTTTCTTAAAAAGTTAGTTTTAGACAAATTACATATTAAAGTTATTGTTTAAAATTTTAAAAATATAATATAATTAATATAAAAGGAAAGGCCTCAGGGTGAAGGTAGCCCACCAGGCATCCTCTCCAAGGCCTGGAGAGACCACCACTCCTCATTTACCTTTAGCAAAAGTAGATGAGAACTCCCTAGCCTTAAGCCAATGTAGATGGTCTCTTGATTTGAGCCAATATATTGCATTCACTTGCTTTGGTCTAGTGTTGTCAGACTTGTTCCACTTGACCTGGAACAAGTTTCCTGGATGGAAATGCTCCCCTTGAGCCTGTTTAGACCTGCCTTACTTTGAGTTGGTGACCTTGGCCAGAAGGAATCCCTCCCTCTGGTTGTGGATGTGGGTGGTGGAGTACTGTTGGAGAAATGACATCTGAAATTCATGGAAGACCATAGTGTTCTATGGCATTCTCTTCATGATACTGTGTGCAAGGAAGGAAGAGGTGGGCCAGTAGGCAGGGGTGAGCCAGCCTGTAGCAGTGGCCAGGTGCCTCACCACCTGCCATACAGACTCTACACCCAAAATCCATCAGGTGTGGAGTTGTCAATCAATTTTATGTATACAATTTATATAAAAGTAAAGTAGACCAATGTGGATTTTTACTTTTCCTTGGGTACTGTAAACAGTTTTTTACAGCAAAGTGCACCCAAATGAAAAGTAAGAAATTCTCAGATTAGTCAAAGGATGCAGCTTGGTTAGATATTTTCCTAATTTTTTTGAGGATATTTCAAATAGCAGGGTGTTCCTTTTCAGTAGATTCATTATCATAGGAATGATAGGTGATTGAGACTGAGAAATTTTGTGTAAATCTATAGCAACATAGCTTTAGTAACAGAAAATGCTATTCTATATCTCCACCCCTATCCTCCTCAATTACTAATGTCAAAATATAAGATGTATGGATTGTGTGTAGGACTGTATGAGGAAATTAAGATGAAACTTTCCTCTCTTTCATCTCCACAGGTGTTAATAACCTTCTCTACAGTGTCTTAAAGAACAGAGCATTTTGTTATAGTACCACCATGTGAGTGAGCTACTACCATCATTTTGACATCACTTATTCAAAATTGGAAGAAAAAGGAATTGGATACCTTGAGTGTAAATATGTTATCTTTTCAAAACAAAAAGTTATTACAGATTTTTAGACTGCAAATGAAAGTACATTGAAGTGTTTTACAAATTTTAAATTCTAAACAAGTAAATATCAATCTCCATAATCCACCAAAGAAGCTTCTGGAGTCCTTTCTTATTCTGATTCTGAAAGTGAAAACATGTCCTGGAGGCCTACTAAGAAGATAACCAATGGGAGTTAAATGGTCTAGGCATCACTGGACCATTTATTGCTCTGACCTCACACAAACTATTATGAGGGAATTCTAAACATCAGGTGTATAAGGGCGTGGCTGTGGCTGGGATTTTGTCCACAAGTACAGGAAGCTCTTGGTGGTGACCTGTCAGACTCTCAGAAAGTTAGCATGTTTGGTGGTTGGCAGTTGTTGGTGGTGGTCTTTGGTTATTGTTCTTTTTGATTTGGGTTTTTTGTTTTATCTTGTTTTTGTTTTGGTTTGTTATTATTATTAATATTTTTTTAGGTAGCATCCTTAGTTGTTGATCTTACTTAGGATGCATAGCGAGAGTAGTGAGACTAGTGTAGTGTTGCAGGGGCCCAGCTCCTGTGAAGAGACAGCCTTCACAGACCATTATGAGGTTCTGAGGGCCATTGGACATGGTGGGTTTGGCTGGGTGAACCTAGCCTACCATCGCCTCACTGGGGCAAAGGTGGCAGTAAAAGTCCTGCCAAAGGAAGGGCAGATTTTCCCAGTCCTCTCTGAACCAGATATGATGATGACAATGAACCATCCAAATATTATTCAGCTTTTTCAGGTTATTGAAACTCTTGAAAATGTCTATATTGTGATGGAGCATGCAGGTGGGGGCCCACTATTTCATCATGTCCCAGCTGGTGGCATGCAGGAGGAAGAGGCCCGAAGATTGTTCGTGCAGCTCACATGTGCCGTAGGCTACTGCCATGAGAAGGGCATCATGCACCAAGACCTGAAGCCAGAGAACATCATGGTGGATGCCAGGGGCAACATTAAACTCATTGACTTTGGCCTCAGCACGAGGTTCATGGCTGGGCAGAAGCCAAACAGGTTCTGGGGCACTCTCGCATACCATGTCCCCAAAATCATTCTGCAGAAAAAATACAAGGGCCCCACAGTAGATGTCTGGAACCTGGGTGTCATTCTGTATTTTATGTTGACAGGGAGACACCCATATTTGCAAAGTACCTCTAGGCAGCTGCTAAAGCAGATTGTGCCCAGAAGGTACCATGTTCCCCACCATATTCCCATACAAGCACGAAGGCTCATCCATAAAATACTGAACTTCAATCCCAAGCGGCGGCCTACAGTAGATCAAATCCTTCAGCACCCATGGCTGAGACAGAGTGAGTATTCACCATGTCATTATAGTGAGACACTCCCCAAACACCCAGATCCTGAAATAATGACAATTCTGTTTGATATGGGTTGTGACCCATACAAAACCTGGGTGTCTGTGGCCAATAGAAAGTTTGATGATGCAATGGCTACATACCTAATACTCCAGCACCAGAAAAACTATGGGACAGGATTCATGTTCCAGCGGAGGCCTGTGCCTCCAAAGATTGGGCTTCACCCATGCCCTGTAGATCTTTCCAATGTCCCTGTTCTCCCAAAGAGGAGTGCAAGTGAGCCTGCTCTTCGCAACTTCCCCTTGCCATGTGAGCATCAGCTGCCTGGAAAGGCCAAAGAATCAGAGCAGAAGGGCATCCGAAGGGCCAGCTTGCCTGCTATTTCTCTCGGCTTTCTGCCTGCAAGGACCCCCACCCCTGGCATAGCCTCTCAGCCTGATTATGTGTCCCATGTGCCCCAGCCCTGGAGGATCCTCTGTAGGCAAGACACAGCAGTAGGCAGCAGCCATTCCTCCCAAGATACATCCACAGGGCAACCCCATGACAACAGAAAGTGCTGGGAGGGGGTGACTAGGAGGATTACCACCTGCTTTCAACAATTGTGTTGTTGTATGCCGTGTATCACCAAAAAAGTGGCTCCAATGGAAGGAGTTCAGAAATATACTAGGTTCAGAAACAGAGCAGCTCCAGTGGAATAGAGCTGAGACAGACCGTATCAGTGGACAGCTAGAGGACACTGTGCTCTGTGGATCCTGACATTGGGCATGAGAATTGGTCATGTGGACTCAAATGACTGCAGGAATAAGGTATACAACCTGGCTCAGGTTTTTCCACATTGATTCTAGACAGGAGTGCCTCTGGCTCTACCTGGAAATCAGGAGTCTCCCTTCCCTCACTGGCAAGAGACATCAGAAACTATTCCCTAGGACATTTCCCTCTGTCCTTTCTCCTATACTTCTGGGATGGCAGAAATGTTTTAAAATAAATTTTATAATTTATAAATTTTATAAAATGATGTTCTAAAGATAAAATAAAACACTGATTAAGAAAAGATATGGGAGAAATCAGCAAGAACAGAAACCCACCAGCCATCCTCTCCAAGGCCTCACCACTATGCCTTCATGTCCTCTTCAGTTTAGAGAGAGTCGCTCATCTTGAGACCATGTAGATAGATGGAGCTCACTCTCCTTAGCGAAGTAGACTGGACTCACTTATCTCTAGGTAGCATGGATGTGGCTTCCTTACCTTTAGCCATTATAGATGGTAGCACATCTTGAACCACTCACTTGCTTTGCCCTAGTGTGGACAGAGACTCACTCTCCTTGACTTGGTGTAGAACTTCCCCCCAAGCCATTGTAGACATAATTTACTTTCAGCCAGTTGCCTTTGCCAGAAGAAATTTCTCTTCTGTTCTTCAGGCCACTCCCTGAGGTGTGTGGAGAGAGTGGGGAGAAACTTTTGGAGACATAACATCTGAAACATCTTTTCTCTGGAATTCTTCTGTTGGAGCCCAGAGTGTTCTATGGTATCATCTCCATAATTATGTGTGCAGGGAAGGAAGAGGTGGGCCAGTGTGCAGGAGCAAATCTGCCAGCGGAAGTGACTAGGTACTTCACCAACAGCCATAAAGCCTCCCCAACTAAAACCTGATCATGTTGCAGCTAGTGGAGAGGAAGCTCATGGGTTTTGAGAAGTGGAGGTACCCAGTCATCTTGTGGATGTGATTTACCTCAAAGTAAAGTGCACCAATTTGGAATTGTTTTTAATCTTTTTTTTTCTCATGACACTGCATTTTTTAAAGTGTGCACAAATTAAGAGTGAGAAATGCTCAGGTTAGCCAGGACAGGAGGCTTCAGGAATCTTCCATCCCAGACATCTCCACAGGATGGGCCCTCAGAGCTGCTCTGACAGCTTCTTCCTTCTCTTCCTTTTAGTAGTCAGAAATGGATACCTTTAAAAAATTGTATGTCACATGTGTCCTTTTAATATTTTGCCTTTTTCTGCTAAGGCTTCAATTGTGAAATGGTCAGATGCTTGGAAGTTTTTTTTAAGGGAAAGTTTTTGTGTATTTCTCTAAAGAAGAAAATCCAAGGATGTTAAATCCCCCAAGGACAAATCTATTTTCCAGATTGAGACAGGGGCACACTACCCTAGGGGATGGATTGCCTAATTGCTGCCTGAAAGTTTACAATGTGGAGAAAATTCTCATAGGCAGAAGAGGAATAGACTCATGAAGGTGTGTGCCTGAGGAGCAAGCCCAGGACCACCTGGACACTTTTGTGTGTGTGGAAGTCACAAAGATGTGCAGACATCCTGGCGGGCAGGGTAGTGTAGAGAAGGAATGCCTTTTGTACATTTTGTGTGACTTGGTCTCAGCAGCAGAAAGACAGTGTGTCCTGGGCTGGAATTTTCTTTTGGGTCTACTGCTGGACTGGGCTGGGGCTTATCAGGCAAGTGTTCTGCCTGGGGCTCCTAAAAGCAGATGTCGGCCATCCCCCTGTGGGCAATATTCCTCCCATCTCTAGGTAAGAAGGAAGGGCTGTTTCACTTAGTTATTTAAATAAGTAGATGCTGAACACCTTCAGACTGAGGCCTGTCATCAAGTAGCACTGAAACTGGGTGCCATCCCTATGGCCAATGTTCAGTTTTCCACTGTGGGCCCCAAATACCTGTTCTCCCTGAGGTTTCCTTTAGTTCACAACTTTCTGTAGCCTCTCCTTGCCTGCATATTACAAGTACAGTCAAGTGGGGCTGGATATTTGAGTTAGTGCAAGTCCTCAATTCACAGGAGGTCACAGGCAGCCACCCAGATCTAATGTTCATCTTCACACACTCTGAATAGGAGTAGGCCACATTTGCACAGTGAGAGCTAAATAAACCTGTTTTCTTGTAAAATATGAAACCCTGGGTATTTCATGAGAGTAACAGAAAATGGATCATACAATTGAACAACTTTAAACATTCAAACTTTAGAAGAAATGTATCAATTTGTGGAAAAGTATAAATGACTAGAAGAATATAAACATTTACGATGGTCCAAAACCATTAAGAAAATTAAGTTCCTAAATGGAAAATCTCCAAAATGGTTTTCAGGTACAGATGATGTCATTGGTGAGTTCTACCACATCTCTCCTTATAAGGAGAGCAAAGAGGCACAACATTCCACGTGGTGACTGATACACAGGAATATCTAAGGTTGACACATTCACCCAAAGCTAGGAAGCAGTCATAGAAGAAGCACAACATTGGTTATGACACCATGGCCTTGGACTTGTATTCTCCAGAATGAGAAGATAATATTTTTGTTGTTTTAAACCACTATATTCATGGTACTTTGTTATGGCTGCCCTAGGAAAGTAATTTTTAAGGGAACTTAACTTGATAGAAACTATCCAAAGCTGTATAGTTCATGTTATTTTTTATGGTGAAAGGATGAATCCTTTTTCTCTTAGGAGAATGCCTCCTCTCAACAGCATTATCACCAATGCTGGAAGTTCTAGCCAGGGAATTAAGGCAAGAACAGAATATGTAAAGCATTCAAAAATCAAAAGGAAGAAAGAAAGCAGCCCTTATTTGCAAATGACATGCTTTTACACAGAGGGTTTTTTAAAAAAGCTCCAACATTTCAGGATTCAAGCTAAATACACAAAATCAATTTTAGTTCTATAGACTGGAAATTAAGTTGTGGAAAATTAAACTAAAAATGCAACATTAACACTCAAACATTGCTGGTGGGACTGTTAATTAGTGCAACCGCTCTGGAAAGCAGTATGGAGATTCCCCAGAAAACTTGGTATGGAACCATCATTTGATCCAGCTATCTCACTCCTCGGTTTATACCCAAAAGACTTAAAATTAGCATACTACAGTGACATAGCCACATTAATGTTTATAGCAGCTCAATTCACAATAGTTATACTATGGAACCAACCTGAATGTCCTTCAACAGATGAATGGATAAAGAAAATGTGATACACAGTGGAGTATTACTCAGTCACAAAGAATAGCTTAATGACATTTGCCAGCAAATGGATATATCTGGGGACTATAATGCTAAGTGAAGCAAGCCAGTCCCCCAAAACCAAAAGTCAAATGTTTTCTTTGATATATGAAAGCTAACCCACAATAAGGGTGGGTGAAGAAGAAAAGAAGTGGAGTAGATTAGACAATGGGAAATGTAGGGAAGAGATGAGGATGTGCAACTGAAAGATAGTGGAATGAATCTGATATAATTTTCCTACATACTTATATGAAAACAACACAGTGAATCCCAGTATCATGTACATCCACAAAAATGGGACTCTTAACTAGAATAAGATATAGTCCATGCTTGTATAATTATATGGAAATGGATTCTGCTGTCAAGTATAACTAAAAATAACCAATAATATTTTTTTAAAGAATGTTAAAAGAGAGCCTACAGAATGGAGAAAATCTTTGCCAACTGCTCTTCTGACAGGGGATTAATATTAAAAATGTATTTAAAAACTCATAAAACAACACACACACAATTTTCCAATGGGCTAAATGACTAAACAAACATCTTGCAAAATAAGAAATAAAAATGTGCAACAAATACATGAAGATATGTTCAGCATTTCTAACATTAAGGCAAATGCAAGTCAAAACTAAAGAGCTGGATGCAGTGGCAGACACCTGTAATCAGTGGATTCAGAAGCTGAGGCAAGAGGATAGTGACTTCAAAACCAGCCTCAGCAACAGTGAGGCACTAAGCAACTCAGTGAGAGCCTGTCTCTAAATAAAATACAAAATAGGGCTGGGGATGTGGTTCAGTGGTCAAGTGTCCCTGAGTTCAATCCCTAATACTGAAAACAAAACAAACCAAAAATCTACTCTTAGGATTTCATCTCACTCCAGTCAGAATGGCAATCATCAAGAATATAAATAATCATAAAATGGAGAGTATTGGAGAAAATGGTACAATTATACATTGTAAGTGGGACTAAAAATTAGTCCAACTACTTTGTACAGCAATATGGAGATATCTCAAAAGAATAAGGATTCTACCACCATATGGCCCAGCTATCAGACTTCTTGGTATTAAAACAAAAGAACTAATATCAGCATACTTAAATGATGCAGGTACAGCAATGTTTATTCTTCACAGTTATGAAACCTGCCCAAGTGCCTATCAAGAGATGACTGGAGAAAGAAAATGTGGCACATAAACACAATGGAGTTTCTTTTTTTATTGATTCTTTTCAGTTATACATAACTATATATAATATATTGCAATATATTAAAAATATTTAGGAATTAAACATAATTGTTAACAGTAAAAAATATAAACTTTTATATACATTTTAACTGAAACTTGGTTACAACATAATTTATTTGACTATGTCAAATGTTGTTTGCTCAGCTCAATGAGATAATAATAGATGATGATAATGATGATGATGATGATGATGTTCTACTGAGACTGAAACTAGACCATCAGGTATGCTAGGCAAGTGTTATTCCACTGAACTATATCTCCAGTGCTCTTTTATTTTATTTTGTGACAAGTTCTAAATTGACCAGGTGAGCCTCAGATTTGCTATCCTCCAATCTCAGCCTCTTTAGTAGCTGGGATTTTCGGCAAATACCACCATGTCCAAATTGCAAAGAGAAATTTGTATTCAACTTTTGATACAGACTGTTTTAGAGCCATATTAGAGGAAAGAGAACCTATACCCACACTGAAGAAGAGGCTCTTCACCAAACTTTAGAGGAGTTAGACTCTGAAGAATCCTCTTTAACAACAGAAGACTTGATTTTTGCACATTCCTATCCAAAAGATTTTGCACAATTACACAATAAAAGCATGATTTTCACAAGAATCTTGTTAAGTGAGTTTAGGCAGACTCCTCCAATCTCCATATCTGATCACCCTTAAAATAGGATCAAATTCCTCATACCCACAAACCAAATACCCACAAACCAAATACCCACAAACCAAAATAACATCCCATTACCACAGTCTGCCTTTAGCACAAATCCTCTTAGGTCAGTTTCTCAAAACATTACCCTAACTTCTTATTAATTTTCCATTCACTGGCCTCCAGAATTCTTGACTATGAATTTCCTTTTTTTGTTGATGTTTTATTCAAAATGGCCTAGTTCTATACTGTCCCTCTATTGCAATAATGAAAAACATTTTTTTTACCACTTTACTATTAGCTCTAGTTTGCTTTGACAAACCTAAATCTCAATTTAGAGTTTTTAAGAGTGGGGAAGTGTTTGAAATGTGCTCACTTAGCTTCAACTATTTTATGATGTCAACAAAGCAATCTCAATATTTTAAAGCTTTAAAGCCTTGTTCATGTAACTTGAAGTTTGTGTATAACTCTCCATCTGCTGGACTCAACTGGGCCTAACTGAGTCTGTTTGACTTCAATTCTCTACTGTATTCCCAAATCAAGGCTGCAGGAATAAATGCAGAAATGAAAAAAATCATAATTCTTCTGTTATGCTTTTTAGAAAAAAAATACTGGAATCTAGTTTAAGGGAAAAATCTTGCTACAATAATTATGCAGGAAAGGGGTCTCTTGTACTGTCACAGGGAAAAGGGGAACGTTTTTCCATCTCTATTACAAAATGCTGGATTTATAATTTGGGAGTTCTACTCATATGGTGGAAGAAACTAATACTACACATTCATCACCCTAAGAGGACGTAGAATAGAGTGTGATAAACTGTTGCCATTATTGCTGTAACTAATAATCTGCTCTTATTCCTTATCCAGAAAACCTTATGTTATGGTTTAGATATGAAGTTTCCCCTAAAAGCTCCTGTTAGTTCAGGTAACATTTAGTTTAAAGGTAAAGTAATTAGATTATGGGAGCTGTAAGGTAATCAGTCCACTCTGATTTGAATGGACTGGCTGTGTAGTAACTGTAGGCAGGTGGGGCAGAGCAGGGGTAGGTGGGTCTCTGGTACTTCCGATTGAAGGGTGATTTTTCACTATGACCCTTCACTTTCCTCCCTTGCTCTACTTCATGACTCTGTCATCAGTTAAGAAACCTTCCTCCACTGGACCTTTCCTCAGTGCTGCCTCAATGTGGGCCCAGAGCAGTGGAGTCAACCATCTATAGACTGATACCTCTAAAACTGTGAACCTCAAATAAAAATTTTCCTTATCCAAGTTATATTTGTCAAGTATTTTGGTCACAGTTTTCCAAAGCTGAGTAAAACAGAAATTGTAGTAAGAAATGGGGTCATTGCTCTGACTAAACTGACCATGTGGTTCAGAAGACTTTGGGAATGGTCTGCAAAACAAATTTGGAAATGCTTGCTGTAAATTCTTTAAAATATCAT
Organism: Xerus rutilus; assembly: GCA_028644305.1. NCBI lineage: Eukaryota > Metazoa > Chordata > Mammalia > Rodentia > Sciuridae > Xerus > Xerus rutilus. Next base: position 88,580,488 of record CM053404.1, read on the forward strand.
AAGCAACGCTTAACAGGTGATTCTGATGAGTTCAGAAGACCAGAATGCCAACTGAAATGCAGACCATGCATGAGGTTCCAGAAGGAAATGAAGATTCTACTGGACCTTAAGCTGGAGATCACTCATACTATATTCTGGTAAATGACTACACTTTGCCCATATTATGAGACTCTGTGCAAGACTAAATTTAAAGGTAATGGACTAATTAATCTGGTAGAGAAAATTTCAAGGAAGCACACACATGGCATGGAAATTGCTAGAAATTTTTAATGAGGTTTTTTGTGAAAATCAAGAAGATAAAAGAGACAAAAAGGATTTTAAAATTTTGTAGTTTTGTTAGAAAAGTGCCTGTAAAGCCCAGGTTAAAGAAGTTGTACTTGTTAAATAGATTACAGCCTCTAAAGAGATGCTAAGTACTTTGCAAAAAGAAGAATTCTTGAGGTCATTTAAAGAATTTGCAAGACCCATACCCATTGCAAGCTCAAGGATCTAGAAGGAAAAATTACTTTGAGAAGAGATCATGGGAGCAAATTGCCCACAAAGGATAGGCCTAGAAAGTTGTTTTACCTTGCAGAGTCACACAGGCTCAGGAGGCCCAGGCATTGCATGAGCTGGCAGCAGATAGTGGCATCATCTGCATGGTGTTAGTTCTGCAGGAATGCAGAATGTTGAAGTTAAGGGTTATAGAGACTTCCACTGCAATTTCAAAGGAAGGCTTGGGAGGCCAGACAAAATGTACGAGGAACACTGTTTCTGTGGGATTTCCCTGAGAGGGCAATGTATGAAGGTCTGAAGATGAAACCAAAGCTAGAATGGAGACTCCATGAATTAAGACTGTCTGCTGAGAAGCTAGGTCAAAAGATAAGTTGTGCATGCTAGAAATAGCAAGGCCAAAAGGTCAGAGTTTCTCAAGCCCTTTGGAGAGCACACTCATCTGCCATGTGTCCTTGACATTATATGCAGAGATAAAGGCAGAGTTACCCAGAGTTGTCATGATGGGTTTCAGTCTTGCTTTAGCCCCATCCCTACTTTCTATGTTAGTACTTCTCCCTTGAAGATGGAAATGATTAATCTCTGCTATTATACATGGATATATGTAATTTGTTGTTTGATCTTTATGGGAGAAAACATCCAAGAGTTTGTCTTGAATCTCAGATGAGGTTTTAGAATTGGACTTTGGGTGATGATAAAACTGTTAAGACTATTGGACTCCTGAAGTTAAACAAAATGTATTTTTTAAAATATATTTTAGTTATACATGGACACAGTGTCTTTATTTTGTTTATTTATTTTTATGTGGTGCTAAGGATTGAACCCAGTGTCTCACACGTGCAAGTCAAGCACCCTGCCACTGAGCCACAACCTCAGCCCAAACCAAATGTGTTTTGCATTGTGAGATGGCCATGAACTGTTGGAGACTAGGGGTGAAATGCTATTTTTTGGATATGAGGAACACCACAAAAGCTCCTGTTAATGCTTGAATATTCAGAGGTAAAATAATTAGTTTATGAGAACTGTAAACTAGTTATAGTTGTAACTGTAAATTAGTTAGAACTATAAATTAGCCCATCTCAGTTTGAACAGACTGACTATATGGTAACTGTAGGCAGATGGGGCATAGCTGGGGTAGGTGGGTCAGTGAGGTCATGGCATGAAATGTTGCATCTCCCTGCAGCCCCTTTCCCTTCCCCTATTGCTCTCTCACTACTTCCTGACCCCACTATGACCTGAGCAGCTTTGCTATGCTGGGTCCTTCCTCCATGATGTGATGCCACAGCTTGGTCTAAGAGCAATAGAGTGGGTTCTCTATGGACCAAGGCCTCTGAAAAACTTTGAGTGTCAAATAAAATTTTTCTCCTCTAACTTTTTTTTGTCAGGTATTTTGGTCACAGTAAAACACACACACACACACACACACACACACACACACAATGACAAAAACTCCTTATGTTGGTATTTGGAATAAAATGAAGAAATGCATGTATGTTTTCTAGTGTGTATCTACTAAAAATTCATTTGTACCTATTGCTCTTACAGTGAAGAGAAAAAGCAAACAGAGCAGTGCAAACATACCATGTCACTTAAAGCTTGTGCTAGACTTCTCACACTTATACTTACATTCTGTTGATCCTCAGCACATCAACTGTTCTAGCACAAAGGTAATGGGGTTAGAGAACAATGCCAAGGACAGGAAGGAAATTTGAATTTTGAACAAATATTATAATCTACTCTGTTGGATTCAAATGCCTCCAGCTCACTTTTCTAGCATGCAAGAGGCCCTGGGTTAGATTCCCAGCACTGCAGTAAATAAGCAAATAAGTAAATTTGGCTCTTTCTTATATACAAAATGTGTTTGCTTAATTTCAAATCCCCTCCCAAGATGTTACAAGCACCAAACTTATAATCAAAGCTGTGACTAAAACAATGTCTACATCTAATTCATTTTGGATCTGGTGTCCTTCAAAAATTAAAACCAAAAAAATCACTTGCATTCCCCACAGTAACCAATGATCTTTTTCTTGTTTTGGCCTTTTCTTTAATTTATATTAGTGGAAAAATAACATTTAACTGCTTCTAGTAACCATGATACATCTTTTGTCTGGAGATTTCAGCACTACTCTATATCTGTTGTTATATTAGAGGAGTCAACAACTCACCTGGAGACAAGAGAGGCAGACAAAATTAATAATAGTCTAGCTTCAGAGAATGTTCTCTAAATACATTTCTGATGAGTCATATTTTGATAATAATGAAAATATGAATATCGGTTAGTGTCTTGGTGCCTAAGTTCATTTTCCCTTGACCTCAAAGGTGGAATAAGGTAGGAGCAAGCAATGGAGGAGGGAGATTACAAGGGAGTGAGAATGATAATAATAGCCCTTTCATATAGGAACTGGCCTGACATACATGATTAGGCTTTGGTTTCTTTGAAGCCAGCATTCATAGGTAGGTTGATGTTCTCCTGTTTATCTGATGAGGTTATGAATTGAGTAAAAGTGAAGTGGAAAGAAAGGGAGAGAGAGAGAGAGAGAGAAGGAAAGCATGAAAACAAAATCAGGAGGGAGGGAGAAAAGGAAAGAGAAAAGGAGGAAAGGAAAGCTTCATATTCTGGTCTGATTATAGTCAAAACCAAAACTAAACAAAACAAAAACAAAACAAAGTCACTATGAAAACCACAAAAACAACCTTGCATCCCTGGAATGAACCCCACTTGATCATGGTGCACTATTTTTTGATATGTTTTTGTATGCAATTTGCCAGAATTTTATTGAGAATTTTTGCATCTATATTCATCAGGGATATTGGTCTGAAATTTTTTCTTTGATGTGTCTCTGTCTGGCTTTGGAATCAAGGTGATACCTCATAGAATGAGTTTGGAAGGATCTCCTCCTTTTCTATTTCATGAAATAGCTTGAGGAGTATTGGAGTTAATTCTTCTTTGAAAGTCTTGTAGAACTCGGCTGAGAATCCATCTGGACCAGGACTTTTCTTGGTTGGTAGGCTCTTGATGGCATCTTCCATTTCTTTACTTGAAATTGATCTGTTTAAGTTGTGTATCACCTCTTGGTTCAGGTTGGGTAGGTCATATGCCTCTAGAAATTTGTTGGTGTCTTCAGGGTTTTCTATTTTACTGGAGCATAAATTTTCAAACTAGTTTCTAATTATCCTCTGTATTTCAGTAGTGTCTGTCATCATACTTCCTTTATCTTTACGACTTTTAGTAATTTGGACTTTCTCCTTTTCATTAGGGTGGCTGAGGGTTTGTCAATTTTGTTTATTTTTTCAAAGAACCAGCTTTTTGTTTTGTCAGTTTTTGAATTATTTCTTTTGTTTCAATTTCATTAATTTCGGCCCTGATTTTAATTATTTCCTGTCTTCTACTTCTTTTGGTGTTGGTTTGCTCTTCTTTTTCTAAGGCTTTGAGATGAAGAGTCAAGTCATTGATTTGTTCACTTTTACTTTTTTTAATAAATGAGATTAATGCAATGATCTTTCCTCTTAGCACTGCCTTCATGGTGTCCCAGACATTTTGATATGTTGTATTGGAGTTTTCCTTTACCTCTAAGAAATTTTTTATCTCTTCCCTGATGACTTTTGTTATCCATGCATCATTCAATAGCATATTATTTTGTTTCCAGGTGTTGGAGTAGTTTCTATTTTTTAATCAGTCATTGATTTCCAATTATATTCCATTGTGGTCAGATAGAATGCAGCGTAGTATCTCTATTTTTTTGTATTTGCTAAGACTGTCTCTGTGACATAACTTATGGAAATCAATTAACAAAATTCATCACATCAATAGACTTAAAGATGAGAGTCATATGATTTTATCAATCAATGCAGAGAAAGAATTTGACAAAATACATCACCTTTATATGTTCACAACACTAGAAAAACTAGGGATAGTAGGAACATACCTCAACTTTGTAAAAGCTGTATATGCTAAACCCAAGGTCAACATCTTCCTAAATGGACAAAAATTGGAAGCATTCCCTCTAAAAACAAGAACAACATAGGGATTCCCTCTTTCACCACTGCTATTCAACATAGTCCTTAAAACACTAGCCAGAGCAATTAGACAGATGAAAGAAATTAAAGGGTTACAAATAGGAAAAGAACTCAAGCTATCATTATTTGCAGATTACATAATTCTATACCTGGGAGGATCAAAAAATTCTACCAGAAAACTTCTAGAATTAATAAATGATTTCAGCAAAGTAGCAGGATATAATTTCAACACCCATAAATCAATTGCATTTCTCTACATTAGTGATAAACCCTCTGAAAGAGAAATTGGGAAAACTATCCCATTCACAATAGCCTAAAAAAAAATACTTGGGAATCAATTCAACAAAAGAGGTGAAAGACCTCTACAAATGCAAACTGCAAGACCTAAAGAAAGATATTGAAGAAAACCTTAGAAGATGGAAAAATCTCCCATGCCACTGGATAGGCAGAATCCATATTGTCAAAATGGTCATACTACCCAAAGCACTATATAGATTCAATGTGATTCCAATTAAAATCCCAATGTCATTCCTTATAGAAATAGAAAAGGCAATCATGAAATTCATTTGGAAGAATAAGAGACCCAAAATAGCCAAAGCAATCCTTAGCAAGAAGAGTGAAGCAGGAGGCATCACAATACTAGAACTTAAATTATACTACAAAGCTTTATAGTAACAAAAATGGCATGGTACTGGCATAAAAATAGACATGTAGACTGAATAGAAGACACAAAGATGAACCCACTTAAATACAGTTATCTTATACTAGACAAAGGAGCCAAACACGTACACTGGAGAAAAGATAGCCTCTTCAACAAACTGGAAATCCATATGCACAAAATTCAACTCAAAGTGGATCAAGGACCTGGGAATTAGACCAGAGATTCAATGCCTAATAGAAAAAAAAATAGACCCAAATCTTCATCATGTTGGATTAGGAACTTACTTCCTTAACAAGATTCCTGTAGCACAAGAAGTAAAATCAAGAATCAATAAACAAGATGGATTCAAACTACAAAGCTTCTTCTCAGCAAAAGAAACAATGAAGTGAACAGAGAGCTGACATCCTGAGAACAAATCTTTGCCACATGCACATCTGATAGAGTTCTAATCTCCAGTATATATAAAGAACTCAAAAAAAATTAACACCAAAAAAACAAACAACCCAATCAATAAATGGGCTAAGGAGCTGAACAGAAACTTCACAGAAGAAGATATACAATCGATCAATAGACATATAAAAAATATTCAACATCTGTAGCAATTAAAGAAATGGAAATCAAAACTACCCTAAGATTTCATCTCATGCCAGTCAGAATGGCAATTATCAAGAATACAAACAACAATAAGGGTTGGCGAGGTTGTAGGGGAAAAGGCACACTCATACATTGCTGGTGGAACTGCAAATTGGTACAACCAATCTGGAAAGCAGTATGGAAATTCCTTAGAAAACTTAGAATGGAACCACCATTTGACCCAGCTATCCCTCTCCTTGGTCTATACCCAGAAGACTTAAAAACAGCATACTACAGTGATGCAGCCACTTCAATATTTATAGCAGCTCAATTCAGATAGCTAAACTGTTCGACCAACTTAGATGCCCTTCGATAGATGAATAGATAAAGAAACTGTGGTATATATACACAATGGAATATTACTCAGCAATAAGAGAGAATAAAATTATGGCATTTGCAGGTAAATGGATGGAGTTGGAGAATATCATACTAAGTGAAGTAAGCCAATCTCAACAAACCGAATGCCAAATGTTCTCTCTGATAAGTGGATCCTGATCCATAATGTGGGGGAGGTCATAGGAAGAATGGAGGAACTCTGGTCACAGGAGTGGGAGGGTGAAGGGGGCATGGGGACAGTAAAGATGGTGGAATATGATGGACATCATATCCCTAGCTTTATGTATGACCACAGGTATGTTGTGATTCTACATCACATAAAACCAGAAAAATGAAAAGTTGTGCTTCATCTGTGTACAATGAATCAAAATGCATGCCACTATCAAATATACCTAAGTAGAATAAATAAATAAAATCTTAAAAAATAAATAAAAACATTTAAAAAGTGACCTTAACAATAAAGAAAAGAAAACCACAAAACCATTAATATCCCTGAAATAGTTAATGTAATTGCTGCTTCTTTATCATTTAAACTCTAATTTACATCTATCCTTTACTCTTTACAGATTTATTCATGACACTTCTAGAATTATTCCTCTTCCTGACAGCATCTAATCAAAACTAGAACCTCACTTATGGGACTCTCTCCCATATACCTTATAAACACAAAAATTCTACAAGAGATTTTTCCTAATATTCTATTACTGAGATATCACAGTTCTCTTATCAGTGTTATAATTTATTTTAGCAAAGAATTACCCAATAGAATTTTCATGAGACTGATGTGTAAGGGTCATGGAAATTGTGATAAGTTTCACTATCCATAGGTTTTCCCTTACATTTTACATAATAGGCAACTTTTTAAGTAATAGGTAACATGATGTTTAATTTAAAATTTTCATAGAAGTGGTGTAGATTGGAATAATGTAGAAATCACCCCCACTAGAACTGTGTCTATGATGCAGGATGTTCTCTAGGTGGCATTGGCTGACCTAGCTTGCCTCTCGCCATTTTCACTTGCAGTTCCCAAGATGACTGTAGGATGTGCTGGGAATTCAGCATTCTGAAACAAGAACTGTCTGGAACAGTCTGGACTCTGTTTCTGTCCATTCTAGAATGGATACTATTTGTCTTGGCTCTGGGATATAGAACCTCAACCCTTTCAGAGTCCATCACCTTCAGTGTGATAGAAAGTATGCACAGATGAGACTGTCCACCCTGTTTAGCTTTTGGGAACATTGGGTGATGCTCTCGCCATGTATCCTAGGCTTCTACTGTCATTTGCAGTTGTTTTGCTTAACTTGTGCAATGTTGTCTCAATGAATTTATGCAGATTCTTTGAAACTGCTACAAGATATTGGCATGTTTAGAATCCTCACTTTGGGTTGATAATGTTGCACAGTAAACCTACTTTGCATATGTAACTTAAATTGTTATAAAATCTGACTTTGTTGCATATTATTATGAATATTAATATAATATTTCACTAAAACAAACATTTCTATATTATCATCTCCATAATTTATTTCTTTCACTTCTATCATTATTTCAAACTATTTGAATATTTTCATGTGATAAGATTATTGGTTTAAATAAAGATTCCTGGATATCAATGACTCACTCCTTGTTTAACTCTTTATGAAAATTTAGTTTTGCAAATATCTGGAAGGTTTTCAATGTTGATAGTCTGCCAGGAAAACTAAAATGCATTTCAAATTAAATAATATATTAGAATTTGAAAATACTTTTCTCAGGCAAAATTGCATTTTGTAGAGTGAATGCTTATCTTAATACTTATGAAATCATGTGAATAAATAAAGGGAAAATGCTTTAATGTATATCCTACTTTTTTATAATTTCATACAAAAATTATTTTTATAGGTTGGCTAAAATGATATGATTGTCTTATGCTTAATCATTTAATTTAAGGTGTCTACACATTTGTCTACATGTCAACATTAAGAGATTTGATTCATCCCTTAAAATATTATTTCCACTTACAAAGGATATCAATTGAAACAATCTTTTTGGAGATACAGTTTGTTATATATCCATTATTATAACTAATAAATCATAGCTTTATAAGGGAATGGAAACTCATCAAAATTATTCAGGAAAATAGTCCTTTTTATTTTGCCTTTGTTATGGTTTAGATATGAGGTGTCCTCTGAAAGCTCATGTTCAGAGGGGACATGATTAGATTATGAGAGCTATGATGTAATCAGTGAATTAATCCATTTGATGGATTACTAATTTAAAAGTCTAATCTACTGGGTGGTAGCTATATGCAGGCAGGGTACGTCTGGAAGAAATAGGTCACTGTGGGGTGAATTTTGGGTTTCTATTTTGTCCTTGGCAAGCAGAACTCTCTCTGTTGCTCTGCTTTCTAACTATGTCCTGAGCTTCTTTTCTTTGCCATGCCCTTTCATCAGGATGTTCTGTCTCTCTTGGGCCCAGGGCAATGGATCTAGCCAACCATGGACTGAGCCTCTGAAACCATGAGCTAAAAGAAACTTTTCTTCCTCTAAGTTTTTCTTGTTGAGTTTACTTATTGCCACACAAATCTGACTAATGCAATTTTATAGGGAAAAAATATGAGATAACTACAATATGTAAAGCCACAATGGTACATGATTTAGAGACTTTATAAAAATTACAATCTCATTCATATCAGTGCTAATGTCTGCTGACATATACTGAGTGTTCACTACATGTCATGTACTCTTTTGACATTTTGACCCTTGCAACTCTGATATAAATTTTATTACTTCTTTTTTGAATAATTTAAAAGTGAGGAGCACAAAGTTTATGCAATATGCCTATATTAATATAGAAAGGAAGTTTCAAAGCAGGAATTCAAAACCAAGCATTTTAACCACATATCCTTCATTCTTACATTTGTATCATCTTTGTTAAAAGTTAAGTCTAGTGGGTAAGGAACAGTTTGGAAACAGAAAGTGTTATACAAACATATGCTATTTGATTAAACTTTATTGTTATTATTAACTTTGCAGTACTGGTTATTGGACCTAAGAGTGCTTTATGACTAAGATACATCCCCAGCCCTTTACATTTCTGATTTTTAAAATTTTGATACAAGGTCTTGCTAAATTGCCCAGACTAACCTGAACTTGTATTCCTCCTGGCTCAGTCTCCCCAGTCGATGGAATTATAGGTGTGTGCCCCAGTGCCTGGTTTGAGCTCCTGTTTTGCAAATTTTACAAATTAAATGTGGCAATCCTGAATGAAGCAAGATTACTATCATCATTTTTTCAAGAACATTTGCTTGCTTCATGTCTCTGTGTCACATTTTGATAATACCTGGAAATATTTCAAACTTTTTCATTTTATTACAATATGTCTCTTGTGCTGACCTGTGATCAACAATATTTTATGATAGTATTATAATTGTTTTGGGAATTCTGAACCACATTCACATAAGACAACAAACTCAATCAATAAATGTTATTTGTGTGTTATAATTGACCATTGATTGTTCACCTAGTATTTGTAAGGCCCTGTGTTCTGTGTGCTTCAATATATAAATAAATAAATAATAAAATAAAATAAAGATGGAAATGACCAAAGAGAAATAGTCTTATTGCTAAGGAGAAAGTTTTAATAGTCTAGATAGGCAATCAAAACATTCCCTTAAGCCAAAACTTAATCCAAAACAGGGCCTAACTCTCTTCAATGCTATGAAGGCTTTGAGAGGAGTGAAAACTACAGAAGAAATTTTGAAGCTAGCAGAGGTTGGTTCATAAAATTTAAGAAAATAAATCATCTCCATAACATACAGATGAAGTAACATTTGTTGATAGAGAAGCCGCAGTAAACTATTCACAAGATCTAGCTAAGATGATTCATAAAGGTACTTATACTAAGCAATTTCAAAGTAGACAAATAAGTTTAATGCTAGAACATTCCATATAAGACTTTCATAGATAGAAAGATGAAGTCAATTCAAGTCTTCAAATCTACAGAGCCTAGGTTGACTGTACTGCTAAGGGCTAATGCAGCTGTGTGAGTGGAAGTTCAAATTAATGTTCATTTACCAATCTGAAAATCCTAGGGCCCTTAAGAAACCAGCTCTGCCTACAAATGGTATGGCAAAGACTGGATTGCAATGCATCAGTGTACAATGCAGTTTACTAAATATTTCAAGGCCACCATTGAAATCAAGTGTGCAGAACAATCTGGTTTTCTTTTTGCTTGTTTTTTTTTATTTTCAAAATATTAGTGCCTATTGACAAGGCACTGGGACACCCAACTCTGACAGAGTTGTGTAATTAAATTCATGTTATTCTCATGCCTGGTAACCTAACATCTATTATGCTGATGCATTATGAAGTAATGTTAATTTTTGTGTTTTATTAGTTAAGAAATACATTTTATAAGACTGTCACTGTCATAAATAGGGATTTCCCTTATGAATCTGGGCAAAGTGAATTAAAAACTTTCTGAAATGGATTTTCTATTTTAGATACCATTAAAAACATGGCACTCAGAAGGCTGAGGCAGGAGGATTGCAAGTTCGAGGCCACCCTGGGAAACTTAGCAAGATCTTGTCTCAAAGTAAAATTTTTAAAAGGTTGATGATGTAGCCCAGTAATAGAGCACTTGCTTAACATATACAAACCCTAGGCTTAATCCCTAGTTACACCTCCCTGCCAAATAACAAACAAAACCAAACAAAACCAAAAAGGAAACATTAGATCATGGAAGATCAAAGTGTCAACGTTAAAAAGAGTTCTAAGTTTGTTCTAACACTCAAGAATGACTTTGAGAGATTCAAAACTTCAGTGGCGAAATTAAATGCATATATGGTAGTAATAGGAAGAAATCTTGAATTAGTAGTGGAGACAGAAAATGTAACAATTTTCTCTTGATAAAACTGGAATGGATGAAAATTTTCTACTTATTAACGATAAAAGAGAATAGTTTCTTGAGCTAAAATCTACCTCTGGTGAAGATGGTAGGAAATTTGTTCAAATGGCAACAGAAGATTTACATCATTACATAAACAACTGATAAAGCAGTGACAAGGTCAGAGAGGACTGTCTATAATTTTGAAAGTAGTCCCACCATGGGTAAATGACACCAAACAGTATCACCGGTAACAGAAAAATCACTTACGAAGGGAAGAGTCAGCCTATGTGGAAAAATTCACTGTTTTCTTATTTGAAAAAATTCTAATGCCCAAGCTAACCTTCACTAACTATCACTCTGAACAGTAAGCAGCCCTCATTACTAAGGCAAGACTCTCCACAAGCCAAAAAGATTAGTACTCATTGAAGGCTTGCATAATTATTAGCATTTTCTAGCAATAATGTACTTTTAAATTAAAGTATTTGTGATGGATTTTTAGACACTGTTACTGCACACTTAATATACTACAATGTAGACTAACATAATTTTCATATATACTGGGAAACCAAAAAATTTATGACACTTGTTTGAATAAGTGTTATAGAATAATTATTTAGTAAACATGTGACATTTATTCTCATTTCTTTTTAAGTAGTAGAACATTTTACAATTAGGATTTTAATTCATAGTAGGTAGTTGCCATGTACTCAAACAAAATATTTATAGCTTCTAAGTAACCTAAATATATGAAAGAGCCAATAATTTACCTAAAATCACATACTAATTTTGTGGCCAAGCCTATGGCTTTAATGGCTCAAGTTATCCTGTTTTCTTATAAAATTAATTAAAGTACACACGGTCATGGACAAGAACTGATATACCTTTCTGGAAAAGCAGCACCATGTTTAATCTCTAC
>CM053404.1:88592511-88627306 GCA_028644305.1 Xerus rutilus
TATCAATTCTCTAGTTGTAAGTTGTATAGAATCACAACATATATGCAGTCATACATAAAGTTAGGGTTATTATGACCATCATATTCCACCACCTTTGCTGTCCCCATGCCCCCTCCCCCCTTACACCCCAGTACACAGAGATCCACCATTGTTCCCATGTCTTTCCCCACATTTTGGATCAGCATCCACTTATCAACGACATAAAGCTTATCATAATTTAGCATTCTTCTCAGTCACCCTGACCCTAACCACCCATACTTTAAATTCCTTTCTAGATAATGAAGTACCACATTCAAGTTCTGAACCAATACTATATCCAATTAATATGCTATTAACTAGTTTTCTATAATTATTTTGCTTAAAGCACATGTAGCACTTAGTGTGTTTATTAAATTTGTTAAGCCTTCACAGTTTTTGTTCCCCCAATACTGGGTATTGAACCCAAGTCTTTGCATGCTAAGCAAGTGTTTTACCACTGAGCTATATCCCCATCCCTAAGCATTCATGACTTTGAAAAATACCATTTTCGTTCCTGTTTCTTGAAGGAAGACCACAAATATGAACATTTCCTAAGTAAAAAATGAACAATATCATAAATTTACATCAGTGCTGTTCTATGTTTTTTCATATTTTATTAGCAAATTATACATAATAGTAGGATTTGTTGTTTAACAACATAATTTGGTCACTTTTATTCCCCAGTATTTACCATCTCTTTTCCATTCTCCCTTCCCCTGGTCTTCTTACTCTACATTACTGGTCTGCCTGCAATTTTCAAGAGATCCCCCCTGCCAACTTTTATCCTCTTTTTTCACTCTAGCTTCTAAACATGAAAGAAGACATATGACCCTTGAATTTCTGAGTTTGGCTAATTTTGATTTACATAAAACCTTTGAGATCCACCCATATGTCTGCATGGCATAACTTCATTCTTCTTTGTGGTTGAATACAACTCCATTGTGTGTGTGTATGTATCACATTTTTTTTTATTCATCCATTTATGATCACCTAGATAGGTTCTATAATTTGGCTACTGTGAACTCTGCTACTGTAAACATAGGTATGCATATATAACTATGGTAGGAGACTAATTCTTGAGGATAATATGCAAGGAATGGTATAGATGGATCCTATGGGAATTCCATTCCTAGCCTTTTGAAGAACTTCCATATTAATTTCCATAATTGTACTAACTTAACTATCCCACCAACAGTATAAATACACTTTTTCCCTCAAATCCTTTCCAGCATTTATTACTTGTATTCTCAAAGGCTGCCATTATAACTTTAGTAAGATGAAATCTCATTGTAGTTTTGATTTGCATTTCCTTAATTGCTAAAGATGTGGAACATTTGTCATGTATTTTTGGCCATTTGTATTTCTTCTTCTGAAAAATGTCTTTTAAGATCTTTCACTCATTTACTGCTTAGATTATTTGTTGTTTAGTTGAAAGCTTTTTAAGTTTTTGTATATTCTGGATATTAATTCTTGGTCAAAAATGTAGCTAGCAAATATTTTTTCTTCCAAATGGAGTTTAGGATTTTTTTCTAGTTCTGTGAGAAATGTCAATATCATTTTGATGGGGGTTACATTGATTAGTATATAGCTTTTGGTATTAAGGCTGTTCTAACAATACTAATTCTGTCTCTCCATGAACATAGGAGGTCTTTCAACTGTCTAGTATCTTATACAGTTTCTTTCCTCAGTGTTCTATAAAACAGTTCTATAGTTCCATTATAAAGTGTTCTATAGCTCCATTATAAAGGCTTTTTTATGTCCTTTATTAGATTTATTCCTAAGTGGTATAGTTTTGGGGTTATCATGAATTGAATTGGTTTCCTGATTTCTTTCTCAGCAGCCTTATTATTGATATGTAGGAAAACTATTTGCTCTTGTAAGTTAATTTTGTATTCTGAGTGATAGTCTATATTTTTCTGTCTAGTACAGTAGCCATTATCCATATTTAGGTGTTGAACAGTTGAAATTTTGCTTGTGAATCCAACATAATAAATTTTAAATTGAATTAAATTTAGATTTATTTGAATATCAGTACCAAGTCTGAGAATGAAACTAAGATTCATGACAAAAACCTAAGATCTATGAGTAAAGAGATCATGGCATATGCTAGCATGGCAAATGCTAATTTGCCCTTATGGTTCACTCCTTTCCACTCTAGAGACCAATGCATGGATTTATTTTTCTAAATTCTGGTATTACTAACGTCAGTGTTTGGAGGGACAAAGCAGAGCAAAAAATAATTTATTTGCCTTGATCAATTATCTTCTACATTCTATAGAAAACAATGTTACTATTCACATTTAGATTAGGTTTTTATTATTTTTCACAATATTTTATCCATTATATAAAGGCATTTCTTCCCAGTGTTTGTCAGATATTACAAAATCTTAATTTCCTCTACTATAATTAACTGAATTGATTTGGTTGGCTTTCAAATTTATTGCATTGGGAAGGGGGGAAGAAATATTCAGCGATAATCTCAAGTTTATGTCACCATACAAAAATCTCAACCATAGCTTCAAAAATTGTTTAATATGTTGTCATATGCTCTTTGCCAAATATTGCTAAAAGTAAAATTTCTAGGTGGAAATGGTAGATTAAAATATCTTTAAAAGTACAAGTATCTAAATACTAAATGAAGATATATATAAATTTGGAGAACAGAGAAAAGAGCATATGGTATGGTGACAATAAAGAAGCTACTTGTCTTAGAGAAGACAATTTTTGCTAAGTATCACAAAGTAATGAAAGCACAAAGTTTTTTAAATGGCATTTATCCATCTCGAGAGAACATGTCTGTAATTGGAGCACAGATTCCATATAGTAAGTATGTTTTACATGTTAAGCTGGGTTTTTATTTTCTCTCTTTCAAGTGCATTTGATGTGAGTAAGCTTGTGATACAGGTTAGTGATCTGCCCTTTTAATGACCAACACAGATACATTCACTCTCCTCAGTGCTTGTATTCTAATAACATTCATTCTCAAATTTATCTAACATTTTCAAATGTGAATCATATATATATATATATGCATACACACACAAACACACACACACACACACACACACACACACATATATCCACACTGCAATCAGACAAAAAAGATTGTAAGCTTATAAAATACTAA
Source organism: Xerus rutilus (assembly GCA_028644305.1). Lineage (NCBI taxonomy): Eukaryota > Metazoa > Chordata > Mammalia > Rodentia > Sciuridae > Xerus > Xerus rutilus. The sequence continues at coordinate 88,595,657 of CM053404.1, forward strand.
TACTTACTAGTTTTACCCCTTAACAAGATAAGATGGTATTTCAAAGCATCTTTCCAGTGCAGTAGGATGAGTGAAGTAATAATGAGATCCAGGCTTTTTTAAAATTCCAGTTTAGAATTCTAGTAATTTTCTTTCTTGGTCTGAAAATCAAATATTTTTATTGCTATCATTTACCACATAACAAATAACCTCTCACAAATAATACCAAAAGAAAATCCTCAGGTTACATTATTTAGTTGAAATTTGCACTTTTAAGAAGTCTCAAGAAAGCCCTTCAGAGACCTATTTTTGTTTATAATTGGCAGTAAACTTGCTTTAGCTCAGAGATTTTTAAAAGTATATTTCTCTTTTAAGTCATCATGACCCATAGCTTTTAGCCAAAGTTACTGAAATTCTTTTCTATGCTTGTGGAAACTTCAGAGGCTCTTGAATTCTCCCATATGACCATAGCTTTATGGGCTACTGTGTATGTGGTTCCAAAAAGAAAAGGTTGCTAGAAGTTGCTATTTGATCTGCTATGCAAAGGTCAGACCTTACTTTAACCAGAAGAGAATGTAATAGCATCTCTGATGTCCTAAGGAAAAATAACTGTCAATCTTTTTGTATACCAGAAAAAAAATCTATAATTTAAGAAAGATGTGAGATAGCTTTAGTTTAAGAAAAAGTAGGTTTCCTAGTACCAAACAAACTTTACCAGGACATTCAAAATGAAGTAATACCAGAAAGAATCAAGTATCAATATTAATATTAAAAAGTAAAAAATGAAGAACATATGGATAAATCTGTTTCCAAAAGCCTATAAAAATAACATGTTACTCAAGAATTTAAAATAATACTTAAAATTAATAGTACATAAATACAAAGGAAAAGGTTAGGATTTATTATTTATTTTAAGCATTTTCTGTAATCCTCTAATAAATGTTGGCAAATCTGGCCTACCACCTATTTTTGTGTGACCCACGATCTAAATATGGTTTTATATTTTTACATGGTAAAAAAGGAAACAAAACAAGAATAGCATCTCATGACTGTGTTCATCAGCTTTCTGACACTATAACAGATACTTAAGGTGACCAGCTTATAAAAAGAAAAAGTTTATTTTGACTCAAAGATTGGAAGGTTCAAGGACATAAATAATAATTAGTCCTGATGCTTTTGGGGCTGTGGTGAGGCAGTACTTCATGACAGGAGAATATGCATAGCAAAACTGCTCACATCATGGCCAGGGGATAAGAGAGAAGAGAGAAAGAAGGATGCTAACATCCTCTTCAAGGGTATGACCTTAATGTTCTAATGTCTCCTATTAGGTCCATAGTGCTACTCCCAGGGTCAAGTTTTTACAATATGGACTTTTGTGTGACACTTAATATTCAAACTATAGCAATGACAAAGGTAATTATGTATATTATTTGAATCTTCATAAGTAAACTTACATTGGGACACAGTATACTCATTCATTTGGGTTCTCTTCATTGACTGCTTTTATACAACATTTCCTGAACTGAGTCACAACAAAGACATGCCAAAATACTTAAAATATCTATTTTATGGCCTTTTACAGAATAGTTCATCATTCTCAGACTTATTTGACGATATTTATGACTACATTTTGAATCCTAGCCAGTTTAGATTCACTTATAATCAGCATTCCATATTGATTTTGGACTCCACTGATGATGTGAAGCTATTTCATATTAGAAAAAGAAAAGAAAAGAAAAGAAAGTCAAAAGTCATACGAAAAGCCAATGTACCACAATTTTCAGGATGGCCCCAAATATCTTGTGCAATATTCTAATTCTTGTCTTCCTTGCCAAAGTCAGTGGGGCTGAAAAAATAAAAGCACACCAGATTTTGAAAAAACATGATGGAAGAAACAACATAAAATACTGTGCATCTGTTATGAAAAAGCTACCCAGGTACTTGACTCTAACTTTAGCAAAATAATTCAACTATCATTTAATGAGGACAAATGCCTTTTGGCATTTATTGCTACAATTCCTCACATACAGTGAATCATCAGGAGAAACATCAATTAAAACTTCCATATCCTTTATGTTGTCTTGGGTGTTAATGAGGAAATTGATTAACTTTAGATTTTGATAAATTAAATTTGCATATTGCTTAAAATGATAACAATAATGGCAAAATGTATAAATTACTCAGCAGGTATCAGATATGATTCTAGAGAAACATTATTTATGTACACATTTATATTTTACATCAGTGTGTGGGAAAATAATCCATTTAAAAATAAAGACTGAATGATTGATGTTTCAAATACTAACAATGCAAAAAAGTTAGATACTCAAATATGCCTCTAAAATGTCTGTTTAAGAACATGTGTCTGCTAAAGAATAGTCATAATAATTTTTAAAAATAAATAGCATCGGTGAAGAATCTACTGAAAGAGAAATTAGGAACACTTCCTCACTCACAATAGCCTCAAACATAAACAAAACACTTGGGAACTGATCTAACAAAATAAGTGAAAGACCACTACAATGAAAACTATAGAATACTAAAGAAAACAATGGAAGAAGACCTTAGAAGATGGAAAGATCTCCCATGCTCTTGGATAGGCAGAATTAATATTGTCAAAATGCCATATTACCACAAGTGTTATACAGATTTAATACAATTTCTATTAAAATCCCAATGATATTCTTCATAAAAATAGAAAAAGCAAACATTAAATTCATTTGGAAAAATAAGAGACCCAGAATAAGGCAAAGAAATGTATCTTCAGCAAGAAAAGTGAAGCAGGAGGCATCACAATACCCGACCTTAAACTATACCACAGAGCCATAGTGACAAAAATGACATGGTACTGATATCCCAGCAGACATGTAAGCCTGTGGCACAGAAGAGAAGACGCAGAGACAAACCCACATAAATACAGTTATATCATACTAGACAAAGGCGCCAATCATATTCACGGGAGAAAACATAGCCTCTTCCACAAATGGTGCTAGGAAAATTGGAAATCCTTATGTAATGAAATGAAATTAAACCTCTATACCTTACCCTGAACAAAACTCAACTCAAAGAGGATTGAGGACTTAGACATTGGAACAGAGACCCTGTTAGAAGAAAAAGTAGACCCAAATCTTTAAAATCAATCAACAAGTATATGAAAAATTGTTCAGTATCTCTAGCAATTAGAGAAATACAAATCAAAATGTCACTGAAATTTCATCTCCTTCTATTCAGAATGGCAATTAACAACAATACAAGTGACAATAAATATTGGTGAGGATGTGGAGAAAAGGGTATATTCATACACTGTTGGCAGGACTACAAATTGGTGGAACAATTATGTTAAGCAGTATGGAGATTCCTCAGAAAACTTGAAATGGAACTACTATTTGTCCTAGTTATCCCACTTCTCAGTTTATACCCAAAGGACTTAAAATTAGCATACTACAGTGACACAGCCACATCAATGTTTATAGAAGCTCAACTCACAGTAGCTAAACTATGGAACCAACCTAAGTGCCCTTCAACAGTTGAATGAATAAAGAAAATGTGGTATATATACACAATGAATTATTTACTCAGCCTTAAAGAAGAATGAAATTATGGCATTTGCTGGTAAATGGATGGACCTGGAAAATATGCTAAACTAAATAAGCCAATACCAAAAAACCAAAGACCAAATGTTTTCTCTGATATGTGGATGCTAATTCACAATAAAGGTGGTGGGGGCTAGGGAAAACTGCAGGTACTTTGTATTAGGCATAGGGGAGTGAAGGGAGGGAGGTGTATGGGGTTAGGAAGAATAGTTGAATGAACTGGACATTATTACCCTATTTACATATATGGTTACACAACTAGTGTGATTCTCTATTGTGTACAACCAGAAGAATGAGAAGTTATACTCTATCTATGTAAGATGTGTCAAAATGTATCAAACTGTCATGTATAACTAAGTATAACATGTTTTTTTAAAAAAAAAATTGAAACAAAATAAATAAATATCATTAGGTATTATAAACTCAAGGTAAAAAAATAATATTGAAAAAAATTTAAATCATGAAGAAAATCACCAATAAATTGTGTATTAATTTTGAGAAATTCTTTGCCACAAAAATGTTTAAAAAGTGAGCTAAGTTAAAATAAACTTATTTAGGTTTTATATTTTTATAGATAATCATGTATAAAATGAAATGAGTTAAGCAAATATAAAGTTTTATCTTCCTTTACAAGAATAATAATGGTAAATTTTACATAATTTAAGAAAATTGAGATAAAGATGAGAGAGATTGTGTGATGTATGTGTACGAGAGAAATCTGAATCTACAGACATATATGGACTATGAATATCTTGAGAGAAAGAGAGAGAGACGTAACATAGGGATTGTTGGACTTACTGGTATTACAACTGGTTGGGGCCCAACTTGGAAAAGACTTGCAAGATCAGTGACCCTCTCAAAGGAAGTTCTTATATCTTGCAAAATCTCATGCAAAAGAGTCATAAAAACAACCAAATTGTGAATCTTAATATTTCACTATGGCACAAAGAAATTATGACTCAACAAATATAAAGATTAAAGACGTGTGAAAGATGATTGAGGGAGAAAGTCAGAGAGAAAGCAGTGCCCAAAGAAAAAGTCATATAGTAATTTGGGGGAATTGGTGGAGAATTTTTCAGGAAATCCATTATCAACAGCAAATATATTATAGTAAATAAGACTGAAGACTGTCTCTTTTTTGTGACCTCACATTTCCACATTTCCACTTTTAAAGTGAGGATAATAAATGTCTTCCTTAAAGGGTTGTACAATTTCAAATGATCACATATGCAATTGCTTCATTGAAAGCATGTGGTAACATTAGGCATTATCATGGTCATTTTAAATGAAGGCTGGTATACATAGAAAGCACAACTATTTTAATGACAATATATAAACCTACAGTAAGATAAATGTTTTTCAAAATGTCTTAAATTCTCCTTTAAATATATGAAAATTAATGAAATACTTTTACATACTCAAGAAAATGTCAGTCAGAGTGAAATGTTCAAAAATAGGCCATACTATTAAACTTTTGTTTATACACATGAGTTAGTTACTTAGAATTTCAGACTTGCTTACCAATCTGATCTGTTGGTATTCAATGTTATAGCAATCAAAACACTGACAATTTCTCATAGTGAATATTGAAAAATTGATTCTAAAGTGTATATGGAAAGGCAACAGCTTAAAAAAGGACTACAAATGTGTGTGTGTATATATGTATATACACACATATGTATACAAATAGCTAACAAAATATTGAAGGAAAAGAATGCCTTTGGAAGGTTGACACTGCCTGAATTCTACATTTATGTAGACATACAGTAATGAAGCAGAATAGTATTTATGAAAGAAATAAGGAAGGAGAATAAAAAATCCAGGAAGAGACCCACAGAAGTACAATTGTGTGGTATTTGATAGTCATCTGATGTTTGACAAAGAAACAAAGGCAACTCAGTGTAGCAAGGAGAGTTTTTTTCTGTAATTAGTGTAGGAACACCTGAATATTCACATAGAAAACAGAAAGGTGGGGAACAGAGAGTCTAGACATAGCACTTACACATTTCTCAAAAATTAACTGGAAACCCATATGTATAAAATTAAATTATATCCCTATCCCTCACCCTGTACAAAACTCAACTCAAAGTGGATCAAGGACTTAGACATGAAAATAGAGAGACTGTGCCCAATAGAAGAAAAAGTAGGCCCAAATCTTCACCATGTTGGCTTAGAAACTGGCTTCCTTAACAAGCCCCCTCAAGCACAAGAAGTAAAATCATAAATCAATAAGTAGGATGGATTCAAACTAAAAAGATTTTTCACAGCAAAGGAAACAATAACATGAAAGGAGAGCCTACAGAGGGGGAGAAAGTCTTTATTGCATGAACCTCAGATAGAACACTAATCTCCAGGATATATAAAGAACTCAAAGAACTCAACACCAAAAAAACAAATAATCCAATCAATAAATGGGCTAAGGAGCTGAACAGACACTTCTCAGAAGAAAAAATACAATCAACAAATATATGAAAAAGAAGGTTCAACATCTCTAACAATTAGAGAAATGCAAATCAAAACTACTCTAAGATTTCATCTCATTACAGTCAGAATGACAATTATGGATGGAATTAGAAAGCATTATGCTAAGTGAAGTAAGCCAATCCCCAAAAACCAAATGCCGAATGTTCTCTCTGATTAGTGGATGCTGATGAAAAAGGGAGGTTGGAATGGGAAACATAAGAGAAATAGAGGAACACTGGATGCAGCATGGGGGAGGTGGGGGGCAGGAAAGGGGAATGGGTATCGTAAAGATGGTTGATTGAGATCGTCATCACTACCCTTGGTGCATGTATGAAAATACAATTGGTGTAACTTTATCTGGTTTGCAACCAGAGAAATGGAAAAATTGAGCTCTATATATGTGCCATGACTTGAAATGCAATTAAATAAACTAATTAAAAAAAAAGAAAAAAAAAAGATTCAAAAGAAACATTTCAAAAAAAAAAAAGAATAAAAACAACATTAAATGTTAGTGAGGATGTGGGGGAAAAGGTACACTCATCCATTCCTGGTGGGACTACTAAATGGTGCAACCATTACATTAAGCTGTATGGAAATTCCTCAGAAAACTTGGAATGGAAACGCCATTTGACCCAGCTACCCTACTCCTTGGTTTATACCCAAAGGACTTAAAATCAGCATACTACAGTGACACAGCCACATCAGTGTTTATAGCAGCTCAACATACAATAGCTAAACTAGGGAACCAACCTAGGTGCCCATCAACAGATAGATGAATGGATATAGAAACACACACACACACACACACACACACAATGGAATATTACTCAGCCTTAAAGATGAATGAAATTATGGCATTTGCTGGTAAATAGGTGGAGCTGGAGAATATCATGTTCAGTAAAATTAGCCAATCCCAAAGAAACAAAGGCTCAATATTTTCTCTGATAAGTGGATTCTAATTCACAATAAGAGGAGTGGGCTGCTAGGGAAGAATAGAGGTACTTTGTATTAGGCATAAGGGAGTGAAGGGAGGGGAGGCATATGGGGGTACTAACAATAGTCGAATTAATCTGACATTATTACCCCATATACAGATATGACTACATGGCCGGGGTTATTCTACATCATGTACAACCAGAGGAATAAGTTATATTCCATCTATGTATGATGTATCAAAATGCATTCTACTGTCATGCATAACTAATTAGAAAAATTAAAAATATAAAAATATTACCTTAAAAAGCATCCCAGACTGAAATGTTAAATCAAAAATCAAAAATCTCCTGGATAATTACGTATGAGAACATTTAGATGACCTAGGGAATGGGGATGACTTTTTAGATAACTCATCAAAGGCATAATCCATGAAAAAAAATTATAAGCTAGAATTTATTAAAAATCACAAATTCCACTCTGTAAAAGACATGCATTAAAATAAATAAGTTAAAAACTTGGGAAATTTTTTGCAGAAGACACTAAAAGATACAGAGAAATCCTAAAACTCAACAATGAAAAGGAAATGGCACAATTGAAACTGGGGAAACATCTGCATGAACACTTTAGTAAAGAACATGTGCAGATGACAATAAGCATGTGAAATGTTGTCCAATATCTCTGTCACTAGGGAACTGAAAATTTTTAAAAAATTAGATAGCATTATACACTTAATGGAATGACTAAATCAAAAACACTGGCAACATCAAATGCTGGTAAACGTGTGGAGCAACAGAAATTTCAACATTTGATGGTGAGAACGCAGAAGTATACCATCACTTTACAGCATCTTTTATCAATTTCTTAAGAAACTGATCATAGTTTTGCATATGCTTCAATAATTGTGCTTTTTGGAATTTTCCAAAATGAGTTAAAACTTCATGTTCATTGTTAATATTTTCACACAAATGAACATAACAGGTTTTGGGGAATGTGCATAATTGCCAAAATTTGCAAGCAACAAAGATGTCCTTTTATAAGCAATGCTTAGAGAGAAATTAATTATAATAAATGCATATTATAAAAATATAAATCTAAAATCAATAAACTTAGGAAACTATATAAATAAGAGCAACTCAATTGTAAGATAAGGAGAAAAAATAATAAAAATTAGAGCAAATAATTAAATTTTAAACAGCAAACTGGAGAGAATCAACAAAAGTAAAAGTTGGTTCTTCATAAAAAACAAATTGATAATGTTTTAGTGAGGCTAATCAAGAAACTGGAGAGAAGATATAAACTTTCAGAGATATTGAAGGAGTTATCACTGTTGATACCACTAACTTTAAAAACATAATAAAGTGTACTATTAAATACTCTATGCCCATAAGATATGTTGGGTGAAACATATCAATTTCTTTTTTCCTTTTTTCTTTATAAAATCAAGTACATAATCTTTATTTGAAATTCTAATTTATTACAAATTTACCCTTTCATGGGATCCTTCCTCCTTAAAGATAATTTAACAAAATAACTAAAAATTCAGGTGTTATGAATACAGATACCAAAAATTATACAAAATATTATTATTCAATTTAACAATTTATAGGAAGAATTATTCTCCCAAACTAAGTGAAACTGAGTTTAGGTAATTAATGTTATTTCAAAATGTGTCCATGTAAACCATCACACAATTAATTTAGCTAAAGAAGAGAATCTTACAAACATACTGATTAATGTAAAAATCATTTAACAAAATTCTACACCCATTTACATCATGGTTAAAAATAAAAATACTAGAAAACTAGGAATAGAGTCTAACTTCTTCAACTTGAAAATTGTCCATAGAACATCTAAAAAGATCTATGGTTTATATCACATTAAATGGTGAAAAATTAGATTTACTCCTATCCAAGCAAGAAAAGATAGGTTGTCTTCTCTCACAACTTCTATTTATTGTCACACTGGAAGACATGGTTAGTGAAATAAGAGTGAATGGAAATAAAAAATATGCACAGATTGAAAGGAAGAGATGAGTGTCTGTTTACAGATAGCATGTTTGTCTATGCAGGAAATCTGAAGCATTCAGCAAAAAAAGTTTAAGAACTACTAGCTACCCAAGTAAAGTGGTCAAAAGAAGATCAAGAAATAAAATAAGGTCAATTTCCTATATTCAAATAATACATCATTCAACTTGAAATTTAAAGGAATACCATTTACAATGAGACAAATATGAAATGGTTGAGTACAAACCTAATAAGATATATAAAGGATCTATATGTGGAAAACTATTAAAAACCAAAGAAATCCAAGTTCTCCATAAAGATGTATTCATCTTCATGGATTGCAAACCACTATGGCTAAGATGTTAGTAAGATGTTATTTCTTCATCCTTTTAAGAGTTTCAGTTTAATTTTCATCAAAATTACAGGAAGCTATTTTGTGGGGAATGACATGATTTTAAGTTCATATGGACTTAAAAAAGACCAAAAATTTCCAACAAAATGCTAAAGAACAAAAAGTTTGGGGAATTCCAACATTTCAGTTTCAATGCTACAGTGATTGAGACACTGTGTTATTGGCCAAAAAATTCACAGATTAGTGGACTAGAGAGAGAAATTCAGGAATATAGTGAGCTGATTTTTGAGAAAGGAACTAAGCTATTTCCACGGAGAAAGGAGAGTAACTTCATACAAATAGTGTAGAAAAAACTTATACATCTATATACAAAATAAATGACCTAAATATATGACTTACTCAGATCACAAAAATTTACACAAAATGGTCAGAAACATTAATCTAGTGAAACTATAAAACTTCTAGAAGAAATTTTATGTGACTTGAGGTTGAGTATTAGATATAACATTAAAACCATAAAACAATAAATATGACCCATGAGAAAAAGTTAAGCTGAACTATATTAAAATTAAATATTTCTGCTCTACAAAATACACTGTAAGAGAATAAAAATGCAATGGAAACACTGAGTGAAAATATTTGCAAAATATACCTCTGGTAGAGGAGTTGTATCCAGAATATAAAAATAACTCTTAAAACTCAAAAATATGATAAAAAATAAATAGCAAAAATTCTACACAGATGCCACACTAAAGAATATATACAGATAGTAAATACATATATGAAAATGTTACCAACATTATTTTGACACTAGAGAATAAAAATTAATGTAATAATAAGATACCACTTTATATCTATTAGAATGACAAAGAACTACAAAATTGACAGTAACTGGGGAGGATGAAGACCAATGAAAATTCTCATTCATAGCTCCTGGAAAAATAAGTTGTTGCAGTCACTTTGGAAGAGAGCTTAGATATTTAGTATCAGCAAATAAGAAAATGGTCAAAGAAAATCTCACAATGATCAAAGTTTGTTAAGGAGATGTAGGAGGCAACTGAGCAAACTGCCAGCATCTGAAGCTGGAACCATTTAACCAACAATTAATGAAAGTAATATTGTATTATAATTCAAACTATTAAGTATCCATGAGAAAATACTTATCAATAAAAATTTAATATAAAAGGAAATAGAATATTTTTTGTGCAGAAGTATTCAAAATAGTTGATTTTGATACTTTTTTAATTTTTAAAAAATAGATATTTATTGAAATCTACTCTATGCCAGGCATTACTTTTTTATTTGTTTTTTAAATGCATTTCAAGGCATAGTACATATAGAGAGCTCAAATTTCCATCTCTCTGGTTGCAAACAAGCTAGAGTCACACCATTCTTGTCTTCATATATGTACCGAGGTTAGTGATGTCCATCTCATTCCACCATTTTTGCTGCTCCCATCCCCCCTCCCCTCCCCCACTCTCCGTCCCATCCAAAGTTTCTCCATTTCTCCAATGCTCCCTACCGCTACTTCCCTTATGTATCAGCGTCCACTAATCAGAGAGAACATTCGGCCTTTGGTTTTTAGGGATTGGCTTAATTCACTTAGCATGATGTTCTCCAATTCCATCTATTTACCTGCAAATGTCATAATTTTATTCTCTTTTATTGCTGAGTAATATTCCATTATGTATATATACCACAGTTTCTTTATCCATTCATCTATTGAAAGACATTTAGGTTGTTTCCACAGATTAGCAATTGTGAATTGAGCTGCTATAAACATTGGAGTGGCTGCATTACTATAGTACGCTGTTTTTAAGTCTTTAAGGTATAAGCTGAGGAGTGGAATAGCTGGGGCAAATGGTGATTCCATTCCAAGTTTTCTAAAGAATCTCCGTACTTCTTTCCAGGTAGGTTGCACCAATTTGCAGTCCCACCAGCAATGTTTGAGTGTTCCTTTTTCACCACATCCTTGCCAGCTTGTATTTTGGATAGCTGCTATTCTGACTGGAGTGAAATGAAATCTCAGAGTAGTTTTGATTTTCATTTCTCTGATTGCTAGAGATGTTGAACATTTCTTCATATATTTGTTTATTGATTTTATATCTTCTTCTGAGAAATTTCTATTCAGCTTCTTAGCCCATTTATTGATTGAGTTGTTTTTTTTGTGTGTGTGTTAATTTTTTTGAGTTCTTTTTATATCCTGGAGATCAGTGCTCTATCTGATGTGCGTGTGGCAAAAATTTGCTCCCAGAATGTAGGCTGTCTGTTCACCTCATTGATTATTTATTTTGCTGAGAAGAAGCTTTTTAGTTTAAATCCATCTCATTTATTGATTTTTGCTTTTATTTCTTGTGCTTTGGGAGTCTTGTTAAGGAAGTCGGGGCCTAATCCGACATGAAGATTTGTGCCTACTTTCTCCTCAATTAGGTGCAGGGTCTCTGGTATAATTCCCAGGTCCTTGATCCACTTTGAGTTGAGTTTTGTGCATGGTGAGAGATAGTGATTTAATTTCATTTTGCTGTGTATGGACTTCCATTTTTCCCAGCACCATTTGTTGAACAGGCTATCTTTTCTCCAGAGTACGTATTTGGCACCATTGTCTAGTATGAGATAACTGTATTTATGTGGGTTAGTCTCTGTGTCTTTTATTCTGTACCATTGGTCTACATGTCTATTTTGTTTCCCATACCATTTAGTTTTGTTACTATAGCTTTGTAGTATAGTTTAAGGTCTGGTATTGTTATGCCTCCTGCTTTACTCTTCTTACTGAGGATTGCTTTGGCTACTCTGGGTCTCTTATGTTTCCAAATAAATTTCGTGATTGCCTTTTTTATTTCTGTAAGAAATGACTTTGGGATTTTGATTGGGATTGCATTGAATCTATATAGCACTTTGGGTAGTATGGCCATTTTAACAATATTGATTCTGCCTATCCAAGAGCATGGGAGATCTTTCCACCTTCTAAGATCTTCTTCTATTTCTTTCTTTAGTGCCATGTAGCTTTTATTGTAGAGGTCTTTCACTGTTCTTGTTAGATTGATTCCCAAGTATTTTATTTTTTTTGAGTCTATTGTGAATGGAGCAGTTTTCCTGATTTCTCTTTCAGAGGATTTATTGCAGATATATAGAAATGCATTTGATTTATGGGTTTTGATTTTGTATCCTGTAATTTTGCTAAATTCATTTATTAATTCTAGAAGTTTTCTGGTGGAATTTTTTGGATCCTGCAAGTATAATATCATGTCATCTGCAAATATTGGTAGTTTGAGTTATTTTCCTATTCATACCCCTTTAATTTATTTCACCTGTCTAATTACTGTGGCTAGAGTTTCAAGGACTATGTTGAATAAAAATGGTGAAAGAGGGCATCCCTGTCTTGTTCCAGTTCTTAGAGGGTATGCTTCCAATTTTTCTCCATTGGAGAAAAATTAGGATGATGTTGGCCTTAGGTTTAGCATAGATTGCTTTAACAATGTTGAGGTAGGTTCCTACTATCCCCAGTTTTTCTAGTTTTTTGAACATAAAATGGTGCTGTATTTTGTCAAATGCTTTCTCTGATTCAATTGATACAATCATGCAATTCTTACCTTTAAGTCTATTGATCTGATGTATTATGTTTATTGATTTCTGTATGTTGACCTTGCATCTCTGCAATGAACCCCACTTGATTATGGTGCATAATTTTTAATATGCTTTTGAATGTGATTTGCAAAAATTTTATTGAGAATTTTTGCATCTATATTCATCAGAGATATTAGTCTGACATTTTGCTTTTTTGATGTATCTCTGTCTGGTTTTGGAATCAGGGTGATACTAGCTTCATAGAATGAGTTTGGAAGGGTTTCCTCCTTTTCTATTTCATGGAATCATTTGGGGAATATTGGAGTTGGTTCTTCTTGGTAGGTCTTGTAGAACTCGGCTGAGAATCCATCTGGTCCAGGGCTTTTCTTTGTTGGAAGGCTCTTGATGGCATCTTCTAATTCCTTGCTTGTAATTGATCTGTCCTCTTGGTTCAGTTTGGGTAGGTCATATATCTCTAGAAATTTGTTGGTATCTTCAGGGTTTTCTATTCTACTGGAGTACAAATTTTCAAAGTGGTTTCTAATTATCTTGTGTATTTCAGCTGAGTCTCTCATGACATTTCCTTTTTCATCAGGAATTTTAGTAATTGAATTTTCTCTCTCATTCTTTTTGTTAGGATGGCTAGGGGTTTGTCAATTTTATTTATTTTTTCAAAGAACCAGCTTTTTGTTTTGTCTGTTTTTTGAATTGTTTCCTTTGTTTCAATTTTATTGATTTTAGCCCTGATTCTAATTATTTTCTGTATTCTACTTCTTTTGGTGTTGGTTTGTTCCTCTTTTTCTAGGGCTTTGAGATGTAGAGTCAAGTCATTTATTTGTTGACTTATTCTTCTTTTAATGAATGAGCTTAATGCAATGACCTTTCTTCTTAGCACTGCCTTCATAGTGTCCCAGACATTCTGATATGTGGTATTGGGGTTCTCATTTACCTCTGAAATTTTTTTTATCTCCTCTCTGATGGCTTCTTTTACCTATGCATCATTCAATAGCATATTATTGAGTCTCCAGGTGTTGGAGTAGCTTCTTTTTTAAAAACTGTCATTAATTTCTAATTTCACTCCATTATGGTCAGATAGAATGCAGAGTAGTATTTCTATTTTTTTGTATTTTCTAAAACTATCTTTGTGGTATAGCATATGATCTATTTTGGAGAAGGATCCATGTGCTATTGAGAAAAAAGTGTATACATGTCTGTTAAGTTGTTAAATCTAGATTGAACTGATTGTCCTATTGATCTTTGTAGATTTTTTGATTAGTTTTTGTTTGGAAGATCTATCCATTGGTGAGAGAGGTGTGTTAAAATCACCCAGTACTATTGTGTTGTGGTCTATTTGATGCTTGAAGTTGAGAAGGGTTTGTTTGACATACATGGCTGCCCCATTGTTTGCGGCATAGATATTTAAGATTGTTTTGTCTTGTTGATGTACGGTTCCCTTAAGCAGTATGAAATAACCTTCTTTATCCCTTTTCACTAACTTTGGTTTGAAGTCCACTTTATCTAATATGAGGATGGAAACCCCTGCTCATTTACGCAGTCCATGTGAGTGATACTTTTTTCCATCCTTTCACCTTTAATCTGTGAGTATCTCTTTCTATGAGATGAGTCTCTTAAAGGCAGCATATTGTTGGGTCTTTTTTCTTTTTTAATCCAATCTGCCAGTCTATGTCTTTTAATTGCTGAGTTTATGCCATTGACATTCTGTGTTATTATTGAAACATGGTCTCTATTCCCACATATTTTGGTTTATTTTTAGTTTTTAACTTGACTACGTTTCTCCTTTGTTTGGTCTTTCCTTTAGTGTAGTTCCTCCCTTTGCAGGTTTTCATTGTTGTTTTTCATTTCCTCCTCATGTAATATTTTGCCAAGAATGTTCTGTAGTGCAGGTTTTCTTACTATAAATTCTTTTAATTTTTGTTTATCTTGGAAAGATTTTATTTCATCATCAAATCTAAAACTTAATTTTGCTGGATATAAGATTCTTGGTGGGCATCCATTGTCTTTCAGAGCTTGGTATATGTTGTTCCAAGCTTTTCTAGCTTCAAGGGTCTCAGTTGAGAAGCCTGTAGAGATCCTAAGTGGTTTCCCCTATATGTAATCTAATTCCTTTCTCTTGTGGCTTATAAGGTTCTCTCCTTATTGTGAATACTAGACATTTTCATTAAGATGTACCTTGGTGTAGATCTGTTGTGATTTTGTACATTCAGTGTCCTGTAAGCCACTTGTATTTGATTATCCAATTTGTTCTTCATGTTTGGAAATTTTTCTGACATTATTTCATTGAATATCTTGCTCATTCCTTTGTTTTGAAATGCTATGTCTTCCTCTAGCCCAATAATTCTTAAATTTGGTCTTTTCATTTTATCCCATAATTCTTGGATGTTCTGTTCATGGTTTCTTACCATCTTCACTATGTGGTAAGTGAAGATGGTAAAACTGTGTAAAACTCTATTTTCAAGATTAAATATTTTGTCTTCATTGTCTGAGGTTCTGACTTTCAAGTGATCTAATCTGTCAGTGATGCTTTCTATTGAGTTTTTACTTTGGTTTATTGTTTCTTTCATTTTGAGGATTTCTGTTTGGTTCTTTTTTATAATCTTTATCTCCTCATTGAAATAATCTTTTGCTTCCTGAATTTGCCTATGTATCTCTTTATCAAAATGATCTTTTGCTGCCTGAGTTTGCTCTCTTATATCATTCTTGAAGTCATAGAGCATTTTAATTACATATATCCTGAACTCCTTCTCTGACATTTCTTCTGCTGTGCTGACCTTGGATTCTAATAATATAGTATCTTGGTTTGTTTGAGGCACTTTCTTCCCTTGTTTTTTTTATGTTGCTTGTGTATCTTACCTTCTAGCACTGCATATCTGAGGTGTTGCAGTTTTTATCCTATAGGCTTATAGATTCCCTACAGGATTCCAATATGTCTCCTTTAAAGGGGAAACCAATATTGACAGATCTCAATAACAATGTACAGTTTCAAACCAAGTAGCTCCTAATAGCTCCTAAATACATTTACGGTTAGTCACAATATACAGAAATTATGAGTTCCATTAACATCTACTATATAAACAATAGGTTTGCACAAGTATCTACAGTTTCTGCTGGTGGGCTAGAGAGAACCAGGGGTGGAGTGTAGGATGAGATCTTAGGGAGGTAGGAAGTGAGGATATAGTTATTAGATCCTAGAAAGCATGAAAGAGGAATACAAAAGAAGTTTGCTAGTAGAAAAGAGAGAAAAAGATGTGAGGAAGACCAGTAAGTAGGAAGAAAATAGAGTACAACTAACGAGGAGACATAAAAATCAAGAAAAATAAAACATGTGAAGGTGGAAGTTATAAGACTATATAATACAACTGTAGTATACTAATCAGATATCCTGGTCCACAGAAGCCTAATGCATAAAAAATACTTGGTTTGACAAATGTTGGGGATGTGAGGGTAGGAAAAGAATGAGAGAGAGAAAAGAAAAAAAAGGAAAGGAAGAAAAGAGAGAAAAAAAGGTTCAGAAGGAAAAAAATAAAAAATAAAAAGTCTCAATGTAAATAAACAGTATTGCTTCCCTTCACCTCCAGTAGGTGAAGTTGTCTGTTGCTTACTGGTATCTGCCCACTTAGGTCAAAGAAGGTAAAGCCTTCTGCTTCAGAGATAGGGTGAGGGGCCGGGCTGGGAGGTGGTGTTGGATGATGTGTTCGGAGATGCAGCTCTGTGGTGTGCTGCGCAGAAAGAAAAAATGTTTGTCTCCAGATTCTGTCCCATGTACCCAGGTATAAGCAAACAGGGATGTTCTACTTTGGTAGATGGAGATCCACACAACAGCAGCAGCCAGAGGTCCTAAGCAGGAGCCCATGTAGGAGCAAAGGCTAGGGGTCCAGCGTGGGTGGGTAACCTGAGGTCCTGATGGGTGTGTGGGCACTGAAGCCAGGGATCCTGTGCGAGAGTGGGTTTTGAATGAGCAATGGGTCAGAGTCCTGTGCCCAAGTGCGTGGCTGGGGTCCTGTGCCAGCTTGTGGCCGGAGTCCTATAAAATGCTGGCACCTGGTGATCCTGTGTGCACGTGAGTGGAGTTCTGCATGGAGGCAGCTATTGCGTGTCCTCTAAAAACTCACTGAGAAACAGTGCTTCCACTATTTTAAACCCCTGTCTGCAGAGACTGGGAACCCTGCGTCCATCTAGGCCACCATCTTGGAACTGATCCAATTTTGATACTTTTCCCTCCATTAGGTTGAGCATAATTCTCCATTTCTTAAGTGTGGATCATACTTACACACTTTCTTCCAAAGAGTACATTATGGAAAAGTGAAGGGGGGGGTAACTTTTTTTTCAGAAAACTTTTTGCAGGTTTTTTATTCATAATGCCAACTTTTAAAAGCTCACTAAAGTTAACTGGACAATAAACTAGGCAGAACTACTTTACAAAAGCAAGGAAAGCCCAAAATGCTACTTTTTACAGAGAATCCACAGTTCAGTTTTATTCAGAGTAAAGAAAAAAGAAATTTTATCTCATACCAGAACAAATTAAGCCATGGTTTGGAGTCTGTACTCAAACTACACATGCAATAAGGACAGTATTATGCTAATACAATTGATTTGCTGCTGCATTTGTTTACTATTTGTCTAATGTTAATGATTATAAACAGAGCAGTGCAACTAGTATTTGGAAAAGTCCTTATAAAGTTACAATGTCAGGTACAACATTTCACTTCTTTTCACCCCACTGGTTCTCTTTGTGTAACTAGGCTGCCTCCACTTCAGTAAAGTCATTTTTAATATTAAAGTTTTTGTGAATCTCCTCAGGAGTTTTCCCCTTGATCATATTGGCAACTGTCTTGCATGTAACATAAAGCAAACCTTTGACATCTAAGTAGTTTGAAGCCAGAAAAGTTCAAAACATGTTCTTTGGTCAACTTTCAGGAAATCTTGGTTCCAAACTGGGATATCATCTGTTCGCTCTTCTTTGTTCTCATCATCCTTAGGAGGAGGAGGGTCATCCTTGTGATGTGTGCATTACTGAATGACCTTTTTTAATATTGCTGCATTAAAATTTGATAGAGTGACTGGGTCAACATCTCTTTCATCATCTATTCCCAAATTTTTCAACATGGTCTTGATTGTCACAGATTGTTTGGAAATTTCTACATCAACTTCAAATAGCTCCTAATCAGAACTCTGCAACTTAATTGAAGGCATAGTGTTTGGTCTCAAGAAGAAGGAGAGAGCAGGGAGGCATCCACACAAGGAAAGAAAAAGCTGCAGGACAAGGCCACTGGTAAGTAACTTTTTAATAGAGAAATAATACTTCCTCAGGATCAAAGTTAAAATCAATAGTTTTGTTGATGCTATATACAAATGATATTCCTCTCCCAAGCCCTTTGCCATGGCCAAAGCATAAGAGAAACATCAGAAAAATTATACTAGAGAACATACCAGATTAGTGTGCCTCAAAATTATCAAGGTCATCAAAGATAAGGATTCTGGCAAATTGTTACTGCCTACTTAACCTAAGGACACATAATGAAAAAAATGTAATGTAGAATCCTAAATGAGATCCTAGAATATAAGATATTCATAGGAAAACCCTAAGAAGATCTTAATTAATTATAGACTTTAGTTTATAATAATATATGCCAATAATTGTATTCATTTTGACAAATATACCATAATAATAGAAAATTTAAATAATAGGGGAGCTTGATGCAAGATATATATTGTCTATCTTTATGATGTTTTTGTAAATAAAATATTTTAAAAACAAAAACATTTATTTAAAATAACTAATTCACCACTCAAAATAAAAAATATTTTACACATATAATGTAGAATATTTATATTTTATAATATTTCTGATTATTTGATATAATGTGATTCATAGTTCATTACTGAAACATTGAGAACTCAATACTAATGTGTTTTTGACAAATAGGTAACTTTTTTGGTAATTACATAATTTTTAATTCATATTAATAACTCATCTTTATGAAAATGTAATATTAAACTGACAATTAAATATGTATAATGGATGTCTATCTGAAATTACTCTTGAGCTTTAAATTATGGATTTCACATCTGATGTATTCCACTGTGTGTTGATAACAAATGGGAAACACTTCAGCAGCATGGCCAGCTAAATGATCTCTATTAACTTAATGGTAAATATCCCTTCATGCTGTGTTTGCACAAAGCACAGAATACTTTACAGATCAGGTGTGTAAGAAATATTTTTAATTGGATATTAGTGAGACTGACATGCACATAAAAAACACATCATTAACTTAGAAGATAATTTGAAGGTTACCTCTGTTTTCTTTGTAGAAGGAGTTTGTATAATAATGTTCTTTTTTATTTATATGATGCTTAGGAGTTTCATGCTTAAATTTAACTCAATAATAACATGAACAAATTATTACCAGTTATTCAGGCCAAATGCAAATGTGTACATCAATAGACCTATCTTATTTCAGTCATTCCCTTTAAATACCTGAACTGCTTATTTTTATAACTTTAGAGTAAACAAAAAGTTAATCATTTTAATACCCAAGTATATAAATTAATTATAAAATAAGTCCTTATCACAATTTTAGGAGCTCATTAGGAAGAAGAGGTGACATGTATTTCTTTAATAAGGACACTGAAAAAAATGTCAAAAATAAGCCAATATTTTAAATACATTATAAAGGCAGTGAGAAAAAAAAAACAGGTGTGTATGTAGTAGTAGATCTCACTTTATAGCTTGACCCATTATTCCAAGGGTTTAGAAAGGCTGCCTGTAAAATAATAATCAAATTAGAGTTTAGTTCAAATATATATTAAGGTCTGGGATTTGTTCAAATTCTTGTGAGAGTTGGTGGGAAAAAAAGACAATAGCAGAATCTAGTCAGTTTTCTTGAGGTCCAAATTATTTTATTTTTGCTTTAGAAATGATTTATGACTTTGTCTACTCTCTCTTATCTCATAATCCTACTGGAAAATGGAAAAAAAACTGATTAAATCATATTAGGAGATTTAATAATATCTGAAAATCTACACGAGTGCTTTCTAAAACTATTAAATTATAAGAATCACTTTAATATATGTAAACATCAGATTTCTGAGAATGACCCCAGATTTACTGAATAAGAAACTGTAAGGGGCAGTCTAGGAATATCAAAATATTTAGAAACCTGTGATCTATATTTTCACATCAAATTGTAGATTATGTACCATATCTAAAATGCATATTTCTATGAATCTAGTGGAATTAAAGTTATTTCAAAAATCAAAAAAAAACATTAACTAATATGCCCACAGTATATTCTACCCAAATACCCCAGCATTCTAGAAGTGTGTTTCTAGCATCAGCTAGCTTATCTGCCAAAATCTCATTCTTTTGATACACCCACAATAATATATTTCTTAAGTTACAAGAGGTTTCCTGGGTTACAGAATACATGTTTAGAAATTAATAATGTACCACAGAAAGCATTCTCTCCCTGTCCCTTTTCTTTCTGTCTTTTTCTTTCCTTTTGTCAGGTTTAAGATACAAACATATTTTTTAATAAATTCTTATGCATTGAATTCTACCATATAATTATATAATTCATTTACTCTAGATATGCCTCTATGTTGAAAATGCTTTTGGTTTTGTAACCAATACCATGACCAAGATAAACAACATTTCCATTGTCCATCAAAAGTTTCCTAATGATATTTCCAATATTACATTTAAATTAGAAATTAGCATTTATATGATCTATATCCAAAGAAGTCCAGTTGAATGACAATCCTCTTCTCTCTCCTCTTTATCATAAATAAAATTGTTTATTAAAATATTAAAAATCAGTTCTGATTACCCTCATTGCCTCTTTGTCTCTAATAGAATAGAATAGGTCAGAGACCCTATTATGCAGTCCATAGTATGATAAAGTACTTACCTTGCAAAATTACTGGGTCTGAATAAAAAGTCCTTTTTTTTTCAACTATAGTTAACAAGTGCACTATTCTCACATAGAGCAGTATACACGGATATGAGAACATTGTGTATAACACTATCCTGTTTAACTGACTCTCTGGATTACAAAAAAAAAAGTTCTGATTTAAAGTACTTGACAATTTTCAGAGTGTGGATATTCCCACTGAGGCTGAATTCAAACTAACTACAGGAAGCATTGAATGTGGATTTTAAGAGATTGCTAACAACAAGCCCTGAAATGCTCATGAACCAACTCCACCAACACACCACTACCCTCACTCAAAGTAGAAACAAATTTTTTCCTGACTTCATAAATTTAAAAAGACCATTCAAATTGAGAAAAAGAATAATGTTGACAATTGGGATCACGTGTGTCCATAGAGCTTAACCATAGGGAAAGGGAATTGAGACTTGTAACCATTTGTTTTTCTTTTATTTATTTTTCCTTTCAAACACACAACATGAAAGCTATAAACAATAAAGAACTTCACTGCTCCATCAGGGAAATTCTGCAAGCCAATTGTCCAGGAAAATAAACTCTCTCTCTTGTCAATACCTCCCCAATCAGGACAATATATTGCTCATCTGGGTATAGAGCTCACTTATTAAACAACAGTTTAGGTATCATAACTCAAGACTCACCTTTCAGAGTCCAGTAATCAGAAATTATTATGTCACAGCCTGTCCAAACCTAATCACTTCCTGCCCTTTTAAGATCTGTATTAAATCCCTTGGGTCCAGAAACCGAAATCTTACAAACAAGTTTCCTTTTTCAATCCCTTTGTAATACTAGTAAAATTTTGTCACAGTGGTGTTCACTCTTGCAGCAAGTAGTTTGCATAATAAATTTAGCTTTGCTTAATCAAAATCTTTATCCCTAGATATTTTTCATTGAATTGTTGTCAGTTTTCTTGGCCTCTGAAGTATGGCAAATATACAGTGGAATAGCTCTTGTGCTTTTCTGTGCTTACAGCTCAGAGTGCCCTGTTGATAAGGAGCCTTGATTGCAAAGTGCTTCCTTACCTTTCTGATGCTCCTTTCTTTGCTGTCACTGGTGAGGGAACTGAGCACTGACACTGCTTGAGCTTTGGGAAACCATAAACATGAGGCACAATTAATTACATATGGTGATTATTTCTAGATGCAGAAATTCACATTTGTTGCCCAAATTTCTTCTGGATTACAGCTGTGCCCATTAATGTGATCATGATGGCTCCTTGAAGGCTATATCCCTTCTAAACAATGAGAAATCCCATCTTACAGTATCAATCTGGACACCAATCATTGCATTTAGGATATACCTCCTATACCCAAATTCTTTATAGACAAACATGCTGGATGTGGAACAAATTTTATCACCAACTACCTTATAAAAGCATGAGGTATTAGGGCTGGGATTGTGGCTCAGCGGTAGAGCACTTGCCTCGCATGCGTGAGGCCCTGGGTTCGATCCTCAGCACCACATACAGAGCAATAAAATAAAGACATTGTGTCCATCTACAAAAAAAATTAAAAAAAAAAAGCATGAGGTATTAAACCACCATTGACATATAGGTCAGAGACCAGGGTTACTATCTCCTGCAGAGCTCATTTGTTCTCAAATTCTTTAAACTATCTTTGGGCAGGAAAACTTCAACTCGCAGGATACTTGTAATTTTAAAAAGAATGGGTCATTTTAATTTTCCTCTCATAAAGATAGTTTTATGTAAGTATGTCGTTGAAAATAGGTAAGTAAATTTAAAAAGGGTCACATCTAACTTCACATTTATGTGTGTGTGTGTGTGTGTGTGTGTGTCTCAGAGTGAGGGTGACTCAGTAACCCTATATGTCTATGTACTCTTATACAAATTGTGTGTGTGTGTGTGTGTGTGTGTGTGTGTGTGTGCATTTGCACATGTATATAGGCTAGTCAAACAGAGAACTGGAGAATTCAGTTTCCTATGCTCAAATGTAATGGAATGTAGAGTGGAAAATGACCATTAAACATCAAACTACAGTGAATGATATAGAAAATACAAAGAAAGGCCTAAAAGTAAAGAATACTTTATTTCTCAGGTAGCGTTTCACTTTTCTGTGAGACCACTGAAAGTAAGCTTTCAACAGAGCATGTTTAAAATAAACATCATAGAAAGGAAAGGCTTTAGGAACAGACTTAACTTGGGAAATATGATTTTTCTCACTCATAAAACTATTGACAAGACAAAGCCCTTTCTCATATCTTTACTTCTAAGGAATATATGATACTATTTGGCTTTGGCATCACAAAATGGTGACAATGTTTTTTTGGAAGAAAAATTATAGCCATGTATTGTAACTTCATATTTATGCATAATCAGAAAAGCAATTTATTAATACATAATGTGTTTTTATTTCTCAGTGATAAGTTATATCTTATTTCCCATGTAACTTTCATCCCTTACAGTTTTACACTTCTATTTAGTTTGACCATTTCTCTAAGTAACCTTAATTCTACAAATGTGCCATGTTCAGGAATACTCAAAAATTTTATTGAATTAATATTTTGTTGTTTATTTTCTCACTAACAATGACCTAGCCAAATAAACAAAATATTTTGAACATTTAGGACAAGAATTCCTGAGAGCAGGTTTAGGAAACAATAAATGGAGCATGATGACAGTGCAAACCATTTCATTTTGCACATACACAGCTTCTGCCGAAATTCATGGAATGCTTGAGGGGGTAATTTCTCTAATGCCTATAAACAAAGTGTGCTTCTAAACTTATTTAATTCACTCCTAAAGGTGTTATAAACTAATATTGTTGATTCTGTGAAGATCTAATTATTTTTCCCTTGATAAAAATATTGTTTACTCATGAAAACAGATGAATGAAAACTAACAGTCACTGAAATTTCTAGGGACTATTAACCTCCTTTAGTCTTCACAGTATTTGGTTATGAAGAAGAAATGGAACACAACAAAGATAAAGCGACTGTGTGTACTTTAATATTTGATACTGTATGAATCCACATATCCCAGATTAATTTGCAAGGATAACAAGCCAGAAATCTCAAGGACATAGGACACAGGTTTATATTTTACCCACAATTTATATTCATTTATGTTCCATGTATGTGTGATGGGGATGAAAAATTCAGGGGATGCATTTTTCTTTGCTTTTATGAGGGGACCTGTGTGATCTAGCTGTCATGAGGAACACTGCCTGGCAGTAGAGAGTGCCAAAGAAGAGAAGATGGCAAGTCAAACACCAGAATATAAAGGCTTCCACACAGTGACCACTACCCTCCATTTCAATTGATACACAAGTCAAAAGTTATCATTGCCTTCATAGAAACAAGTGTAACTCTACCACTGACATCATACAGAGAGAGAGAAAGAGGGAGAAAGAGAGAGGAATAGAGGAATATATTTTAATAGACCTAGTGAAATCCATAGGAACTTCCTATTTTTGTATGAAAACAAAAATCTGGGCTTTAAAATATTGAGGGCACTTTTCCTATTGAACTTGCATAAACATTTTATAATCCCAGTGGATCTCTATTGATGCAATTTCCACATCCCTAAGAAGTGATATAACCAATATTAATCTACTGAACAACCTTAGCAATCAACAGATAAGGAATATTGGTTGGTGACTCATGAGCTAAATAATTTTAAGTAATTTCAGGAATTAATCAGGTGGCTAATGTTTCTTAAAATACAGGAAGGCAGTGATGAAAGAGTGAGACAAAGTCCAGCAGGGGGAATCACAGACTCAGTCACTAGTTCTTACATGCGCTGTGTTTGAG
Organism: Xerus rutilus; assembly: GCA_028644305.1. NCBI lineage: Eukaryota > Metazoa > Chordata > Mammalia > Rodentia > Sciuridae > Xerus > Xerus rutilus. The sequence goes on from CM053404.1 coordinate 88,620,285, forward strand.
CATAAACCAAGATCCAACTGCTGCCATATTACAACTATTAATTAGACTGGACTAAGAGACAGAGTTGTCTGTTACTTTACCTTTTCCAACTCCATAGTACAATATCATAATACACAGTAATAATACAATGTACAGCCTCAAGTATGTTTGGTTATCAGGAGTATTCCTACTTTCTTTTATACCTATTTATTTCTCCCCTACAAACCACATAATTGAGGTTAAATAACATTTAATTTGAAAATATTCAATCAACTATTGCATGTAGTATAGACACTAGGCACTGGGTAACAGAAAGAAAGAATGATGTATTCATGAAAGATGATGTATTCATGATCTCTGGCTTGGAGAAACTTGCTATGAGGGTTGAAGGAGAAATAGAAATAAATTATGGTACCATATGGTTAGCACTATAACAATAGCTCAAACCTTTATCAAGAGGACAAAAAACAATTATCTCTGCTTCAAGGTCTTCAAAGGCTTTTCCATAAAACTGATTATATACTTGGATTAAAAGTTTTCCAAGTGCAAAAGATGGGGAAGTTCTTTAATTAAAAGAAACCAGTATGTACAAAAACACCTTGTAAAAAAGTACTGGGGTTATAGACCAGACAGTAATGATTGCAATGAGAAATTAATAGGTTTTATTGCTGCTGCTGTTAGTACTATAGTAGCTTTAATTAAGGGATCTAGATGATCAGATTTGTTTCAAAGGAAAATAAGTTCCTGGCAAAACAATTGTTTTAGCATTAACTTTTTCCTTTTATGTAATTATACCAGTGACTCAGTGCTATCTCTTTCATAGGAACTTTGTGGATCTCCTAGTACCTATTTTATGCTACTAGTCCCTCAAGGTATTACCCTCTGCATAGGTATGTATTTTTCCCTTGGTTTCTTGCTCAACAAATTTTACAGGCAATCTCCTTCTCTATTCCCTAGACCCATCTATGCTCTCTTCAGTTTCAATATCTCATTCCTCATTTCATTTAATTTCCCTTTCCTTTCCTTTATTTTGTTTGACTGACAGCTTTGGGACCACATGTGTTTTTCTTTTCTTTGATTAAAGCTACCCTTGTGGGTTATGTTGTCTAGATCTTATCTCGATAAAATTACTATGTTGGAAGTAAGGCAAATAACATTATTGTTTCTGGATTTTGGAAACCACCGAGGTCTGTTTTAAAACACCACATCTCATTTGGTGGGTTACCTTTAAAATAATCAACTGCTTACTATTTTTAGCTTAGTGGAAACCAGAAGAGTGAAAGAGTATTTGCCCTACCCATCTATTCTACCTCCAGCAGCACATTGTGTGTCAAATAGGATTTATACATTCAATATATAACAGGAATAGTCATAAAAGCTAGCCCAAGAGTTATCAGAGAATCCTGTCCTATAACATAGAATTCCTATCATATAATATTTCCTCTACTGCTGGACACTTTCACTTTTACATATAAATGGGAACAAGCACCATAAATAATTGTGTAATTGATTACTCAACACTAAAATCATACTAACAAAATATTAAAATTATTCTCTATTAAATATGGCACTACTTCTAAGTATTAGAATTTACCTTATCTTACCGGACAGAGAGTATTCAGTAGTCATTTATCCCACTCTGAAATCAATCAATAAATGGTTGGAGATATGATAGTGTTTGTCCTTGAATCTCAATGTGCCTGATAAAAATGGTCTTCTTCAACGTTAATCAATATTTATTCTTTTAAATGGACATGAAGAATATTGTTATATTTGATTTGAAAGGCAGCACTACCACATATTCTCAACTTATTCACAACCAGATGGATCTACTAGATGCATGTTTACAGTTTATATACTACCACAGGTTATCTACATTACAGCTTCCTCAGTGATCCCCTCTGTTGATGACTTATTTCTTCCAGACTTGCAAATGATATGGAGTCTTTCAATGCCCTCCCCCTGAGGTGATTTGACCCTTCACGTGAGTAGATCAAATACTGTGTAGTTTGTTGAGATAGAATTAATCCTCAACTTCAAATGACCATTTAACTTCATTTCTTTCTTATAAAATAATTACGTCAGAGACCCTCTTGCCACTGCTGTAGATTCATCATGGAAGCAAACATATTGCTTATAGCTGCTCCCAGTAAAGGCTCATCTACTCACAGCCACTTTCTGGGTCATCTCAGGATAAAATTGATTGAAAGCAATGTTATAAATTTGTGATTCTGCCCTGTTCATTTCTGGACATGATGTTTATTTCTTTCTCCTAACAGCAACTTATAAACTGTCCCAGCTAATATACCTCCAGGTAATCTTCTCAGAGGGGATCTGAGAGACTCAAACATAAGTCAGCTATGACAACCACTTTTCTCTCTTTGGATTGATGTAGTCCTAGATCCTAAGTATAATTACCACTTGATGGGGTACCTTGATCTTGCATTCTATAGTTGCCCACATAGCCTGAAGTGGAGTGTAATGCTACAATAAGCTGTATAATAATAATCTATCAATTTAAAAAATGTTCCCATCTTTCTTGCACCTAGTCATTTCAAACTGAAAGTTTAGGTACATATAAGAGATCACCAAATATTATGTTAACAGATATTGAAATGGAATGCATTGATTTAGTGGTAATTAATAAAGTATATACCAAATTCCTAGATCCTCCTGTCTATGGTATATATACATTATGGAATGCTGCTCATAATAATAGGAATAAAACTGGAGATCATTGTTAAGTGAAGTAGGGCAAACAGACAAATACTGCATGTTCTTACTCATGTATGAAATCTTTTTAAAAAGGGGGGCTGGGAATTTCATAGAAGTTGAGAATAGAATAGTAGTTAGTAGGGGCTGAGAAAAATAGGATGAAGAAAAAGATGGGGAAATATTGACCAATCTGTACGAAGTTACAATCAAAAAGGCAAGAAGTTCTGGTGTGCTAGTATGCAGTAGGGTGACTATTGATGACGATGATCTAAATGTGTATCAAACAGCTAGATAAAAGGATTTTGAATGTTTAGCCAGAAAGAAATGATGAATGGGGAAATAAGCATGTTTAACCTGCTTTAAACATTACAAAATATATACATATATGAAAACATAAAAATTACCTTTTATATATATATAATTTTATGTATAAATTTCATTTAAAAATCTCCTAGATCCTGTGAAGGAAATATTTTAGATCCTTAGACTCTGGGATGTACTAGGAATGAAGTCATTAATAAATTTTGTCTTTGAAAATCATCACGTAAGCTATTCTAATAAGGACAATGACTTTTGCAGGTCTTTCATATTCTTGGAGACACATTAAAGGTAACTCACTTTGGGGTTGATTATCCTTTGTTATAAGGTTGAGATTATGGATTCACTGCCATTCTTCTTAATTTTTACTGAGAAGTCTATCAGAAACATCAGGGCATGGCCCTAGCTAGCTCCTTCACATCTCTCACAAAACAATGTCACCAACTCTTGATGTCTGTTCCCATTCTTGAGCCCATAATATAGTCATTCCATGGGTTGAATGGGATGGATAAATAAAACAGTTTAGTCAGATTATCTCCACTAGTTCCTACAAAAATAAGGACCAGACTTACTTATTTGAAATGAATTGAGGCCCTTTAGATACACCAGCTAGTCTGAAAGTCATGTTGATTGATACAGGTCTCACTTGAGAGATCCCAGTAATTTAAACTTAATGTATACTCTTTTATCTTATGTAGAAAATCAGGCACTAATGTGCCTCTTTCTCGAAAACACAGTGGCTGACACATTAGGGATTATAACTACAGACCTTCTAGTGTTTTAGGAAAATACTATCAAAAATTATTTATCATCAGACATTACAGAGACCTCTCTAAAATATTATCACCTTGGTTGTTCTGAGGAACTTTTCGGAGAACTACTTACTCCTTATGTCACGTTTCAAGCTGTTATCTTTAAAATGGAAGACATCCAATTAGCGACAGCACAAGGTTTGTCCTTGGCTTTTCCTGAGGTGATCAATGATACAATTCAGCCTGGAGAAGGCATTTAGGTCAACCTTAAATCACTGGATAGCTTTGTTATGAATGACAGAAATGCCACAGACAGTTCCTTTCCAAGTAGTGGTAATGTCCAGGCAACTGCTAATAGTTCCAGCTCTGCCTGATTTAATGCCTTAAGCAAAATACAAATACAAAAATTTAAGAGGATATAATTTACTTCCTTCCTTCCCTTTTTTCTTTTGTGGTTTGCATATGAGATGTCCCCCAAAAGCTCCTGCGTTAATGGAGGAAGTAAAATGATTAAATTATGAGAACTGTAACCTAACCAGTGGATTAATCTATTTGAAGGATTAATAATTTGGAAAAAAGAAAAAACGCTATTGTACTGGATGGTTACTGGAGGAAGGTGGGGTGCTCCTGGAGTAAGTAGGTCCCTGAAAGTATCACCTTGGAGAGTATGTCTTGTCCTCCTGTTTGCTCCCTCTCACTCTCTTCTTCCTGGATACCATGAAGTGAACAACTTTCCTCCACCATACTTCTACCACAATGCTCTGTCTCACCTCAGGCCCTGAGCCATGGAGTTGGTCAAATATGGATTGAACCTCTGAAACTATGAGTCCAAAATAAAATGTTCCTCCTCTAAGCTGTTCTTGTCAGGTAGAGCTAATTAACTAATTTATTTACTTTGTTTCAACTTTTTGGGTCTGGGATCTTAGAGGCATGATTAACATGAATATTTTATATTGGCCATGTCCTGCTTCATGGATTCCTATTGATAGGAAGCCTAATTAAATTTTCTATGAAACAAATTGCTAATAGAATCCCAGCTTGTTGTCAAATTAATGTAAGTCACTGGTGGACTAGTGCACTCAAGGGAAAATTTGTCAGAAGTCAAGATGGAGTAGACAGGAGGGTAAGATATTATTGGAGTAAACTCTCCGTATGTATCTCATGTCTCTGCACTTCTTATGAGCAGTAGTACTTATTGTATTTCATCCCAAAGTATTTTTTTAAAGGATATTGATATTATACACATCCTTCAAAGACAGAAATAATGTCTCCTCTGGAGTACCAGTAGGCTTGCTTACAGTGTTTTACAACACATAGTATTCCCTTTAAGTTAGTTAGCATAGTGTTGCTATGACCAAAACACTTGAGTAGAAAAAGTTTATTTTGGCACATAGTTTCACAAGTTCAATCCATGATAAGTTGACTGTATTTCTCTGATCCAAAATAAGGCAAAACATCATGGTGTATGACATTGTGGGGAGAGGGGAGAAAGAGAGATGTCGGGAAGGTGAGCCCTTCCAGGGCATACCTTGAGTGACCTACCTTCTCCAGCCACACCCCACTTGCCTACAGTTAACACTTGGTCCATTCAAACTACAATGGACTGACTAGGTTATAGTTATCTTAATCTAAACTTTTCACCTTTTGCATTAACCTAGTAGATTTTGGGAGACACCTCATATCGAAACCATAACATTCTTCCTCTGGCCCCCAAAAGCTAATGTCTATCTCACAATGAAAAATGCATACAGTCCATCCCTAAGAAGCCCCATAGTATTAACAGTTTCCACCTTGCCCCAAAGTCCAAGTCCTTGAATTTCTGATGAAATTCAAGGCAAATCTTGGTTATGAGCTCCCATAAAAATCAAAGTCAAGTTGCAAGCATACAATATACAATGGCATAGCATAAACATTTCCATTCCACAGGGGAGTAATATGGGCATAGATAGAGGAGATGGGACCAAAATAAGTCCAAAACCCAGCAGAACAAAGAAGTCCTATAGATCAATATCCACCATCTGGGATACTTGGTAGTGAGATGTTTTCTCCAAAGGGCTTCTGCAGTCCCACTCCTGTGACCTTGCTAGTTCTAGCCCACATGGCCTCTCCCAGCCTGACTTACTCCTTAAACAGCAATTTTCCTTGACAGACATTCCACATTAATGGAATCTCTTAATTACTAGAGTCTGCATTTAGCATTAACTTCACTTTCAGAGCTTTGTGCAGGAGTAGGATGCAATAATTCCAACATTGCTGCAATATGCCTGGACTCTTAGACCTTCCTTTAAAAACTCAGTTGATGCCCTCATGACCACTAACTCCAGCACCCTGCATTCCTGCAGAACCAGTACCACATGGAGGATGGCAAGTTCTGCCAACGACTCAAACGGTAGCTTCTCCCCACCCCAAAACCATGTCTACAGTGGTCTCTGTGTGGCTCGATGGCTGAATATGGTGACATAATTCCTAGCTACCCCTGTGCAAGCATATTGCCCCCAAAGTCTCTCGTCAAAGGAATTTTTACTTTAAACTGTTTTTATTTTTGGTACCGGGAATTGAACTCAGGGGTACTCGACCACTGAGCCACATCCCCAGCCCTATTTTGTGTTTTATGTAGAGACAGGGTCTCTCTGAGTTGCTTAGCGCCTTGCCATTGCTGAGGCTGGCTCTGAACTCGCAATTCCCCTGTGTCAGCCTCCCAAAGTGCTGGGATTACGGGCATGTGCTACAGTGCTCCGCACTTTTAAACTCTTGAAACTACAATGATGTAGGTCTTGATAATTCTTTTTTTTAAATATAAAATGAAAATTTTGAATGACAGCATTATAATTATACATAGCATTTGTGTTCATTTTGACAAAGTAATACATGTAAGGAATTTGATTTCGACCACTTCCCCCCCACACTAGAGACAGCTTTCCTATTGTTATGTAAAAAGTACTTAGTATCTCTTATGTGAAGGTAATCTCTTCAAAAACCACAAGCTCCTTCTACTGTTTTGCACACATTTTTCCAGCCAAATTGCAAATTTTTAAAATCCTCTTTAGCTTTCTGCTCCTAATTCTCTCAGTAAATAAACCTGGCTAAAGAGTGCCTATATAATCTATATCACTGCCTGAATATTGTTCTACCTTCAAATTTCCTCTGCCAAACTAGTCTACCACCTTTAAATTCAGCCTCACAGAATGTCTCAGGACATGGTTAAAACATGAGAAATTATTTGCCAGAACAAAACAAATGGCCAGTACTCCAATTCCC